>JARFXV010000557.1:477500-487500 GCA_031761425.1 Cosmopolites sordidus | reverse complement strand
AATTTATGGTACCGAAAGTTAAACTCTGATAAAAGCTGATGAATAACTACTGCTAAGTTTTAAGATGAATGTCCTGAAATGAGATTCCCGTTATGAGATTCTAGTCGTCCAAGAAATATCCAAGCATCCTAGACTTTTTGCTCCGCGAAATTGACATAAAAATATTTGGCAAATGCGTGATGATTTTGGTTACAGGTACAGATAAGTACTGTTTTGGCGATAGCTGTTAATTGACCTCTATTTGAGATAGATATACGCACTTATCGTTCTTATTGAATGCTTCTTGTTACAATGCAATGTCTCCAATGAGACAACGGTAGATGAATGTCATCATACACCCCAACTGTTGGGTGAGACTGGTTGAGAGACGAAACATATGCCATCCAGTTGAAGTGATGGGTGGGGGCTCGTTGGTTAAGAATTCTTAAATATCGGAATTTCTAGATTAATAAGAACCGGCTCTGAAACATATTATAAAAAACAGATATATCCTAAAAATCCTAATCCGTATATGTGCATATTATAATATATACTATAGTATATATATATAGTATATATACTATATATATATCATCATCATCATCAGCCCGTATCGATCCACTGCAGGATGAAGGCCTCTTCAGCATGCTTCCAACCTTCACGGTCCTGGGCTTTTCTCTGCCACTCGGGTCCAATATACTTAACGATCTCATCAGTCCATCGTGCTTTCGGTCTTCTTCGCGGACGTTTGCGATCAAGCGGTATCCACTCCAGGATTGCCTTGGTCCATCTGTCGTCCCATCGCCTCGCTATATGGCCTGCCCATCTCCATTTCAACTGTTTTACTCTTCCAATGATGTCACAGACTTTTGTTTGTTCCCTGATCCATGCGCAGGACTTATATATAACTATATATATATATACTATATATATACTAGTATAGTATATAATATATATATATACTTATATATATAGTATATATATATAGATCTGAGACAAGCATTTGATCTATAATTTAATAATAGTTCTTTTTAACACCAGTTAGATATTTTTATACTGCAAAAATAATTTTATTTTGATTTAAAAAAAAATCGATGTTACATCTAATATTTTCACGGATGGTGGTAGAGAATTGTTGTCTCTTCAGTTGAAGCGGACAAGACTTGAAAATACCAAATGAGATTTTGGCAAAACGTCGTGACTCTTCACAGAATCAAACGGATCGACACCGGGAATGATTTAGAAATATATATAATATAAATGCAAGGAGTTATTCCTTGTCCTATTCTTCTAGGAATATTTTGTCCTATGATGATTTTTGAAAAACCCCTTTGTTTCGAAGATACAGGGCAAACAAAATTTGCGACAACCATATTCGATATTTGTGATAATCATTAATGTAAATAAAAGTAGGGTGTACGTCAATGAGTTTATCAAGTACACAAATTTTTTTTCGATCTCGATCACTTGGAACGGCTGTTTTATCTAGTGGAGTTCATCGGTCGCATTTGTTTACATAGATTGAGTGACGTTTAGCTATTTGGCGTATCTTAAATAGTGAGTGAAGTTCTCTATCATAATGTATAGAAACGCCGAGATGAGTGACATGCACTTCATGTATGGACTTGCTGATGGCAATGCATTACAAGCTAGGCGATTGTACACTAAACGATTTCCAGCCCGTAACAGGCACATTGAAACGAACTGAAGGGTCAGGAAGATCACTGACTGTAAGAACGGTACAACTGGAACAGAATGTGCTGGACATGATAGCGGATGAGCCTAGTAGTTCTACCGCGAAAAATTGCAAATACTTTGAATGTGAATCACTGGACAGTTTGGAAAATTCTTAAGGACAATTTGTTGTATCCATACCACATTCAACGCGTTCAAGCACTACTACCTGTTGATTTTCCTCTACGTATTGCATAATATCAATGGATATTGCAAACTTTACTTCGTATCCCTCTATTCCAGACACAAATTCTTTTCACCGATGAAGCCACTTTCGCAAGAAACGCAATAAGGAATTTTTCATAATAACCATGTGTGGGGCAGATGAAAACCCGCAAGAGGCATGCGAAGATAGTTCTCCTTGAATGTTTGGGTTGGGAATTGTAGGTGACTATCTAATTGGACCGGTATTTCTATCACAAAGACTTACTGGCGAGGTGTATCGCAACTTTTTGGAAGCAACGCTGCCTGAGTTTCTGGAAGATGTACCATTGGCAACAAAGCATGAAATGTGGTTTATGCACGATGGTGCACCACCACATTTCAGTTTGGTTGCTCGTGATTTTTTAACAGCAACATACGAATATCGGTGGATTGGTCGAAGTGGACTTAAACCCCCCTGGATTATTTCTTCTGGGGATATCTGAAGTCATTAGTTTACGCTACTCCATTGAAAAGTTGGATGATTTGCGAAATCGGATAATTGCTCAGTGTGACTCAATTAGAAACGACCCTGGTGTGTTTAAAAGAGTTCGGCAGTCAATGACGAGAAGATTGAATGCTTGTATCAAGGCTGAAGAAAGTCATTACGAACATTTATTGTAGATTGAGCAACTTCACATGTACTTTTTGATAATAAAAATGTTGTTAATGTCGTAAATTTAGTTCACCCTGCATCTTCGAAACAAAGGGGGTTTTTCAAAAATCATTATACAACAAAATATTCTTAGAATAAGTCAAGGAATAACCCCTTTAATTTTTTCCGCATGTTTACCTAACACTCTGTATATATAAACCACCCGGCGGCGATGGTCAGGCGCGTTAGTTACTCGCCTGGCAATCCAATGATCCCGGGTTCGAATCCTGGTTAGGGTATGGATTTTTATATATAATCTTAACCAAAGAAAATATAAAATAATTGAGTTTTTAAACTCCTTGGAATTATCGGAAGTGCCATCTCACAAGCTGGAGTCCAAAGTTGGCGTCCCAATTCTGCTGATAACTTGAATGCCCCAATGTTTCGCAAACATATAAGATTACAGAGCTGGGAAGAAATGTAATTAACTATTAACTGGTGCATCGAAAGGAGATGAAGTTTTGATTTCTCGCATCCCAATAATTTCAAATAATCTACCATTTCAGTTCAAAAGGTTACAGTTTCCTTAGTTAGCGTTTTCAATGACAATCAATAAATCACAATGATAAACACAGTAAAAGTAGCCGATATACATTTGGGCACGCCCATGTTTCTCACATGGTCAACTGTACGTAGGTTGCTCTAGGGCAAAGGTCTCCCAAACTACCTCCCGCAGGCCAAATCCAGCCCACCAGTGTCATCAATCCGGCCCGCGACTAGCGAATTTAGCCAGCGTATGCTAGTTTAGGGCGCGTACTCGGCGACTAGTTTAGAAATTATAGATAATGGCAGAAAAATTAAAACGGTTTTGGTCCTTGGAACTTACTGGAGTAATCAATATAGCCCCTAGGCTGAAAAGTTTGGAGATCCCTGCTCAGGAGTATCGAGTCCCTAAAAAAGTTACATCTATTTGCTGAAAATAATAAATCATGGAATATTGTGTACAGGGATGTATTGCAATAAACAATATTTTTTACAAATTTTACTGATTATTTCTTATTTATTTTAATTTTATGAATTTGTACCATTAAAAAACTTAGAGGAAATTTGAAATTAGGATTGTATCGTTGTGAATCCCCTTGTAATGTTTTCTTTATGAAATTTATAGAAACAATTCTCAAGTAGCAGGTATACAGCTATGGAATTCTAAAAATAATTTTAATCAAAAAAAAAAATATTAATACTAAAGTTAAATGTATCCCCAGCGAAATGGGCGGGTAAGAGCTAGTATGTATATATGGTACATTACACATGTGTAAATTACCAAGAATTTATTAGAAAACTTAAAAAAGAGATATAAGTTTTTTTTACTCAGCCAAATAGAGAATGAATAAACTTACATAAGTTAAAAGTAACCTTCTCCTGTATGAACCATTTAAATAATTAGCAGACCATTTTTTTAAACACTAGAACTTTTACCAACTTCAGAATAGCAGCTTCAATTTCTAGATTAATAAGAACCCACTTTGAGATATTATAAAAACAGATATATCCTAAAAAATATATATATATAAGTAAGATATATCCAATATCCTAGAGAATCATTTGATCTATAATTGAATAATATTTTTTTTTACCACCAGTGGATATTTTTATACCGCAAAAATAATTTTTGTTTGATTTTGAAAAATTCAAACGATAGGGACTGTATAAAACACATAAACAATGTAATCTCTTACCGGTAAATTTATGATCGTAGGAAAGGATTTTCTTATTATTTGCCTACAACACATAAATTATCCGGCATTTAATATAGTTCTGGATGACGGAACCATTATAAGAACGTTGTGGTTCATTTCGGTAAAATATTAAGCAATTTCCGTTACATTCTAAAGCAAAGGGCTTGTAGAAAAAGAAAATAAATATTTTTGAGCTGTGGATTTTTAATATTTACTCAACCAAGTCACAGTAAATTAGAAAGAATTGCTTTAATATGAAAATTATAAATATAAAATATATAATATTTATAGCTATTTTTAGAAATCGTTAAGCCAACAAGAATATTTTAAAAGCAGATAAACTACACAGAAAAAAGGTAAAAAAACGTTTTTAAAATCTTACCTAATTCCTGTGTTCTTTGATGTACTGAGTCCGAATATAATAATAAAAAATTCCCTTCACCCACCACCTCTACCACCACCAATCAAAATGTTTAGCTCCTCACAAAGTATGTTATGTTCGTATCCAGGATCTTAGGAAATGGTATAAGAAACAAAAGAAAGCTTTTAGCTTTGCAGTACACTTGTTATGGAGGGAGCAAAAAATCATTCAATTTTTTGTTATTTTTACAGTATTGATGTTTCTGAATATAACTCCAAAAATAAGAAAGTAATTGTCTATCATAACCTTACTTCAGCTAATCGGCCGGTAGGACACGGACCGGGACTTCCTGTCCCTGAGCCACCTCACTCTAGTGATCTCTAGTGATCTAGTTTTACAGTCCAGTCCCGAATTTAATAAAAGTCGACAGGGTGATGGTGAGTTTCAATGTACTCCAAAAAATTTTAAACCACAGTTGTTTACACAAGCTGAGTTAAATGATTTAGTGACAGATTTGAGTTTGATTAAGGAAAAAAGCAGAATTGCTTGGTTCTAGGCTAAAAGAAAAACATTTATTGGAATCTGGAACAGCTGGATCAAGAGATTCAGCAGTTTGCTCAGTTTTTCAAGCAGGGAGAGGATTTGGTTTACTGCCATGATATTTTTATAGACTCATCAAAAACTAGTTTAAAAGGTATTCTGTTACACAACGGAAATACTTATAATTCACTGCCTATTGCTTACCTAAATCTTAACATGATTTTACAGAAAATTAACTATCCAGCTCATGGTTGGATGCTATGTGGAAATTTAAAAGTTGTCTCCATGATCCTTGGTCAACAAAAGGGATTTACAAAGTTTTCATGTTTCATGTGAACGGGACAGCAGAGGGATCAACATTGAGGGATCAACATTGGGATCAACATTGGTCCAAAAAACAATGGCCCGTAAGAAAAACGTCAATACCTGGCGAGAAGAACATTTTGCATAAAACATTGCATTTTAAAAAAAGATTCTTCTCCCACCACTACACATCAAGTTAGACTTAATGAAACAATTTGTAAAAGCCTTGACTAAAGATGGTGAATTTTTAAATATGCGTGTAAAAGATTTCCTCATTTATCAAAAGCCAAACTGAAAGGAGTTTTCGTTGGTGAATGATGTTCGATTCCAACTTTGAAGCAAGGATAAGGAGGATATGATAAAAGAATAAGAGGTTTGGATATAATTTAAAAAAGTTGTGACTAAGTTTTTGGGCAGTGTGAAAGACCCTAACTATAAACTTATCATAGCTAATATGATAGACAAGTTAAAAAATCTGGGTTGTCTGATGAGCCTTAAAATGCACTTCTTGCACAACCATCTTGACTTTTTTCTTAAAAACTTGGACTATGTGAGTGAAGAGCAGGGGGAACGGTTCCATCAGGACATAAAGGAGATAGAGAAGCAGTATCAGGGACGGTGGAATATCAACATGATGGGTGATTACTGTTGTTCACATTATAGAGAATAACAAAATGCATCACATCGAAGAAGAAGTTATACAAGAAACTTTACAGAGAAAAAGGAAAGGAAATACAAAAAAAAATAAGCACCTAAAATATCGTATTGAAGTAAAATATGTTATTGTATGTAAAAATTGTAGTCTAATCAAATAAAAGTACGGTTAAATTTGTATTTTTTAGGTATCAAATTTTTCGTATTTTGAAATATAATCGAGGTCATATTGTGAGAGATCTATGGGTGATACAAAAAAACTGATACCAGATATGATTTAAGCATCCAAAATACGATTTAGATGTATTGGTTTAAAACGTTTTTATAAATATCTTTTGTTGGCTTGTATTATTGATTCACCTAATATATTTCATGCATTGTCATAAGCTGAGTGAATAAGTCAAAACTGAGTCCTACATATATATCAAAATCAAATCCATTTCTATGCATAAATCAGTTACCCTATATTTTAGATGACTGACCTCAATCCCAGGTCTTTCTCCATAATGAAATAAAGGCTTTATGTAACAAAATCGATTTGACTTGGAAGTTTGAGGCATCATCTATCCTAATTTTTATCGGTAAATGTAGGAATACAAGACCGGATTTTTGCACAGGATATGATTTGTCCATTATTTAATGCGGCGCTGAGAGACGGAAATATTATAAATATTGAGCTATTTTCTGTTACACTCGAAAATATAGATTTATATTCATAAACATACAAAGAACAATAAATGAAAAAATATAATAAATTGAATAATAATTTATTAACGTTAAACTGCATTGGGTTGATGTAAAAGTTCGTCTCATTTTTTGAGAAAAATTGAAGAAAAAATGGATTTACTAAAAATTACATATTAGCTGTCTGCAATAGTAGCTGTATAATCCCCCCTCATTTTCAGTTCTAAGGTTTCTGTGTAAAGGACTGATCCAGTCTTTCAAGAAAGTAGAATTTTTACCCTCTAAGCTGTTTTGAAGAAGCTAAATAAATGGTAGCCCGAGAGCGCAAGGTCTGTAGAATACAGTAAATGGATCAAAAAATCCCAATCAAGTTGTAAAAGTTAGTGTCGGATGGCGAAAGACACGTCAGGTCTAGCATTGCCTCGATCGAACGCAGTACCCTTTCTGTTGGCTAATTAAGACCGCTTGTAGCATTTACTACTTATCGGCCGCTACAGGTAAGATCGTTTTGCGCGAGTTTTATTTGAGAGCGCACCGGTATCCTACGGGACGAGGCCGAGAGGGTCTAACATCACACCTCGAGCTGAACAGACGTCTCCACACCGTACCATTCCGGTACAGGTACGTAGATTAGCTGGCCAAGCCATACTCAGGCTTATTCTTTGGTATTTCTGTAGAAGGTTTTATGGCCCGGTGGTTATGGAACCCGATTATTTTAGAACCCGGTCAGTTTAGGACCAAGTCGTTATAAACCAGTCGTATTGGAGTCTAGCCATGACTCCATGAGTGAAGCACTAAACTCTAAGATATTTAATGAATCTTCTCCTGATAATGCTAACAATCATATATAAGAACATGCCTTTGTCAGCAAGATCGCCAGGGTTATGAGGTTATGAACTTATTTGAAGAACAAAATATACGTTGACCACCCATAAAAGATTGCGGAGCTGAAACTCAGTATTCAATAAAAAATTACCTGATTTCTAGTAGAAATGTTGCTGTTGATATTTGAAGAATGTTTACGAAGAGATGGTTACCTTTCAGAAGTAACCGTTAGAAAATAGAATGCTTTTTTTGCTTCTAAAATGTTGTATATTTCTAAATTTTAGTTTTTCGAGTTTTTACAATCAACCGGCTCTATGCTACATCCGGTATAAGAACGTATTGTTTTATTTGGATACATTACACCAAGCAATTTTCCTTTATACCTCAAAATATAGGCTTTGTACAACAAATAGAGTCAAAAAATCATTAATAACTTCAGCTAATTTATTCAACTTATCTTCTTGATATTTTTATAAATTGCAGAACCAATTAACATGCTTTTAAAACTGATAAATCATTATTTTAACTTCTATTTTTCTAGACATGCCAGAATTTCCGTTTTACAAAGAGAGACGAATTCTGAATATATTACGAAAACAATGCCACTCCTCCACAGAAATCGTTTACTCTATAATTTATTTGATCGAAGGCAATTCCAATTCTTGGCCCGCTACCCAATAATTCTTTTTATACTAAAAAATATAGAAATGCTGCATAGAGCATTTCTTAATATTTACTTAAAGGTCATAAATTATTCAGGGAAATGAATGGTTTATTAACTAGAATAAAGAACAACTTCATACGGAGACCACAACAAGAAAAACTCACAAAAGCAAAAATCGTAAAAATAAAAAAAATATTTACACTGATAATTAAATACGCCGAAAATAAACCTATAATTACAATTTTTCTATCACTCATAAATTTATATTTTGCAATATACTGTATTTTCGTCAACTCTCGGGGTGAATCTACGGCAAGCAGTGATAAACATAATTGGTTAATACCGGTATCCACAAAGAAAAAGTATCTACAAAGTATGCTTTAAATACTGTTTGCATCAATAGGGCATCAAATTGCATTGATTTTATATTTTCGAAATTGGAGAGGTAATCGATTTTTGAAAAATAAAATTGAACATTAAATTTTTTATAATTATTTAATAGTTTTTTATAAAATTAAAAATATGTTTTTATTTTGTGATGTCACAACACCGCTCGACACATATCCGATAGATGACATATCTATCGCTCCTGAGTCGAACCATAAACATGTAAACATAACTTTTTATGTCATAAATTATCAAGACTTGTCTATAATGAGTTAGTTTGCATTTTAATATTATTTGAATGGTTAACCTGGTTATGTGAAAGGAGCTTCACAAATTAACTTTTTGTTGATTTTGAAATCTATTTGAATTACCTCAGTAATAATAAATGTTACAATAAAACCCAAATCAGTGGAGTATGTATTCATAGGTAATATTATTAATTAATGTTACATTCAATATTTTCACTAATAGAAGATAATGTTTCTAAATCATTCCAGGTGTCGATCCGTTGATTCTGTGAAGAGTCACGACGTTTCGCCAAAATCTCATTTGGCATTTTCAAGTGTTGTCCGCTTCGACGGATCGACACCCGGAATGATTTAGAAATATATATATATATATATATATATATATATATATATATATATATATATATATATATATATATATATATATATATATATATATATATATATATATATATTTCCAACAGTATTTGTTATGAATGCGAAGAGCCCACCTTTAAATCGCAAATTTCACCGCAGTTTTGCGAAAAGCTTGAAAACTTTATTTAGGAATTAAAGTTGGAGACCAAAACAAGACATGGGCCCCTCAGATATGTTGTAAAACTTTTCTAATATTGTTAACAACTTAGTTGAAGAATGCAAGTAATAAAATGAGGTTTGCGGTGCCAATGATTTGGATAGAACCGAAAAATGATGTGACAGATTCCTATTTTTACCTCACTAATATAATAAGTATCAGACCAAAGTCTAAACATACTGTGGAGTATCCTAATTTACCATCAACTTTAAGACTCGCCGAACGAAAATCTTGGACTTGGAAAAAGGAATTAATTCGCTGATTTTTCCAGTGATCAACAATCTAAATCAGTCAAAACTTCTGGCATTCAGAATAAAAGAATGGAATATCCTCCAATGAGACGTAAAGAACAAAGTCCACTAAAACATTTTTCTATTGAAAAAGCGATATCAAGGTTAATAAAATTCCAGTTTACTTACTGATTATTGCTGGGCATTAATAAGAGCTTCTCCAACATCAAAATACCATCGTAAAACTTCAACAGCAATATTCTAAGGTGAGATTATAATAAT
>JARFXV010000557.1:450000-472500 GCA_031761425.1 Cosmopolites sordidus | reverse complement strand
TATTCAACCAGGTTGTAGGTAGCAATGATAACAATAACGTTCAATAATTTGTAAAAATGTTCTAAAACATTTTTATAAATTATTAGTTAGTAATTAATTACTATGTTTCAATAGAAAAAAATTAGAAATAGAGGAAAGCTATAGAAAATAATTATGTTAAATTAAGTTTTAAATTAATTTCGTTAAATTAAATAGGGTTAGAATAGAAGTTGATCTTTCTATTGGATCTTTTGGTTGAAACACTAAATACCAAAACACTTTCTTTTTTTTGACTTCTTAACACGCATTTCGCTCACCATATTAGCATCATGATTAGAGAAATGCTCGTTATAAAGTGATTTAGTGTTAAGTGGTAAATCTATTTAAGTTTAACTTTACTAGATCAACATAGGAATATCATACGAAATATTGTAGAAAAACAATATATAAAAACAGAAAATGTGATGTAAAACAATTCTTTATTACAATTTTTTTGTTAAACATATTCCTTGAATACACAAAAAGCATCTACTTTATGAATGATTTATTTTTTATTTTCTATTTTTCACTATGTTTTCCTTTCGGGTTTGAAGCACTCATCACTGAGAGCATAAATAATGTTGGCATATTTCTTGCATATTTCACTTTATTTTAATCATATTTCCTTTGAAGTTATTCTCTAATCTTCTTTGAAAAAAGATACCTTCTTACATAATCAGAATCGCCAAACCAAATCGCAATCAAGGACTCAATACTTAATAATCACTGCTTTTGACAATTAGTAATGGACGTTTTAGAATATTATTTAATGCATCTCTCACAACATATTTCTTGTGACGAAAAACTGGAGAGCACTATTACAAGAAATTAACCATATCACTTAATACATCATATGTTTTAGAGGTAGATATGCCATTATTTGATAATTCGTTGCAGATTTTGAAAACTGTGTTAGAAATCAACTACAAAAGTATTTGTAATAAACGGGGATTGTACAGAGCCATCATTTAATCCCGAAACTCACATGACCTATAAATGTGGATAACTAACACGGCAAATTGGTTATGATTAACATGAAATCACTAATTTCCTTAAACTACAACATAAGTTTATTGATTATTATCAGTTTTATAAATAATCTTTTTCTTTCACTATGTACACAGTTTAGCACTAATAACAAAAATTATCATACGTTTTCCAGTTACATTATTTTGAACCTAAAATAAAAAAATAGGGAAAATATTGTTGATGAAATGCAAAAAATGGAAAGTATTTATTTTAAATAACACAGAATTTTAGCTATATTTGAGGCGCTAAATCTAAATATGAAATCAGTTTTTCTCTTTCTGCTCTACTATTTCAGTTACATCCACTTATTTATCAATGTTTTTTTAATTCAATACATTCAAGTATGGGTATACACCCCCCAAATATCCTTGCTTCTTGTGCCTCAGGAATAGTAAAGACAAAACACACGACTGGGTTAGAAAAGAGTGGCCTAAGAGAGAAAACGTGGACGTTAGAAAAAAGAATGTCATTAACGATCACTTAGCTGGAAGAAGGAAAATCATCTTTCCTCCGCTGCATATCAAGCTGGGCCTAATGAAGCAGTTTGTAAAGACTCATGATAATAATCGATCATGTTTTGCATATATAGGTAATCAAATACCTCAGTTGAGTACGGAAAAAATTAAAGCAGGATTATTTGACGACCAACAAATAAGACAACTAATTAAGGATTTTACCTTCGTTAATTCGACGAATGAGGCTGAGCGAAAAGCCTTAACTTCATTTGATGCAATTGTCGGAAATTTTCTGGGCAAAAGCAAAGCTGAAAACTATGTTGAACTAGTAAACAAGATGCTTAACAGTTTCAGATCCCTTGAGTGTAACATGAACATTAAGGTACACATTTACTCAGCCACTTAGACCGTTTTCATAAAAATTTAGAAGAAACCAGTGAGGAACAATGTGAAAGATTTCACCAGGATATTAAAACTATGAAGGAGCGCTTCCAATGAAGATGGGATACGCACATGCTGGTATATTACTGCTGTAGTTTAAAAACGGACTGTTGCAAAATACATTCAAAAATGTTACGGAAAAGACGCTTCTAAAGTGTTGAGTGGCAGTGCCTAGTGAGTTTCAACGATGACTTTTTGCTCTATCTTTGTATATAATAATCTTTGTATAATATAATAATAAAAATTCCATGTTTAGTTTTGTGTTTGATCCATACATTTAACGTATATTTCATTAAAATGTTATATCTTAGAAATTTGAGCTCATAGGCAAAACTTATTGCCATATTTGAATTCAGGCTACATCAAATTCTTATGAAATCAGCTCCAAATACCCCGGCACCAAAACAACTGTTGGCCTGTGTAAATAAATGTGTTTAACAGGTGCTTTTAAAATATTTTTGTTACTCAGGAAGAATAGAAACTATTAAAAAGCACGGCGAACAAATCACGATGACAGATCCAGAGAAATTTTTTGGTAAAAATAATTAATTGTATAAATAATTCAACATGAAAAATTGAAAGCTTAAATAAATCACTAGTCACGTTGATTACAAGATTAAATAAAGGCTTTGTATAAATCGAATGAAATAATCTAGGACCACACCTGACACTAAACACACCACCTTTACTAAAAAATGTAATATTTTAATTTTATAGGCTTTTTTAGGAAGTTTTATTCATAATAATGAGTCAAATAAGCAATTTCTTCCAAACGAACGATTTATTTAAAATGAAAAACTGAAATTAACAAAATTAAAACACAACACATGAACTAGTAATAATTATCAACAAACGGAATTAAAACGTATTGAATCCATTATCCAAAGTCAAAAGAAAAAACAATATTAATATCTTCTACCGTCACCAGAAAATTGTTTCTGGAAATTTCCATAAACATTCGGTCTGGATACCATCGATGAAACCCCATTGTTCATGGAGTAGTTGGAGTTGATGCCTGGCGGTCCACCCTGACGATAATGATGACCAAAGCTACTCCATGGGATATTTCGATTTGCGTCAAACGGAGCGTTTGGTTGATAAGTGTGAGCTGTAAGAAATGGTGAATTAACAAGAATATTCCATGATCTATGCATCAATCAATCACCACCATTCACGTTTTCATTATAAACATGAGGTCTTTTCGCTGGTTGGTAAGGGGAAGATCTATTTCTTCTTACTGGAGAATGTTTTGATAATTTTGGAGGGGGAGGTGGACTATGCTGACGTTCCTTAGGTCCTTCATAAATCCTACGTTTTGAAGCAGGAGCACAAGATTTGGAACTAAAACATGAAGCATTGAAACGTAACTTCTTCTTTTCACTCGGAAAATGCATTCAATTACTGATTTCCATCTCGGTTGAATGGGGAGAGTGATCTGTCTCGTCGACGTCCACACCTATTCATTTCCAGTAAATTATTCTGTAAACACTCGCGTAGTTTCTTGCATTCATCCAATTCTCTGTTTATCAGTGACCTGTCTGCTTGATACCTGGGAAAATAAGTTAAAAACTGAACTCAATCGTTGGTCAAAAGATAAACGATGCTACCTGACTTCTTCCATTTTCAATTTTTTCTCCAAGTAAGATTTCTCCTCGTTGAATCTCTTCTTCTCCTGTTTCAACTCCAACTGCAATTTAGAAATATCCTTTAATAGTTTTGCCTTTCGATCTCGTTCATCATCCAGCAATTTGTAAGCTGTCTGTAATCGTTTTTTAGTTCGGCGATAATCAGATTTCAACGATGTCAATTCATTTTTTAAACTGGCAATCACGTCAATATCAACTTCTGATGAAATTGAAGTTTTATCCTTTTTGAGATCTTGTTTCTTTTTGCTTATTTCTTCAGCGGATTCTAAAACTTCAAGTGTACTAATACTGATTCCACCAAAGTTATTATTTAATTACCTCCTCCTAAAAACTCTTTTTCTTCTTTAACTATTGATTCTGGTTCATTTTCTTTCTTCTTCTCCTTGACTTTTTCCTTCAATCGAGATTCTGATTTCAAATCCGGTCGAGACAAAGATACGACAAGTTTTCTTTGTTCAAAATTAAATCCATCAAAGGTTTTCACGGATTTTTTGGCCATTTCTAAATTTTCAAGTGTTAAATGTCCAAAAAAACTCCAACCGTTTGTCACTATTTTAGCGCTGTGAACTTTAAAATGTTGCGAAAAAAGTTTTTTCAGATCGACTGCTTTCATTCGTTTAGATATGTTCGAAACCCAGACGCCTCTATCTGTTTTATTTGTTTTTTGTTCCACCTGTTTTTCAATTGTCTGAAATATAAGAAACACATATCAGATTGAAATATCCTAAGGAGAACTACTGAAAATCACTTCTATATCTTCAGTTCCAGCTCTTGTGATCACAGGAACATCGCTGGAAATTGCAGAGAGATCAGTTTCTTCATCGGTTAACAATATAATGGCGCTATCTTCGCAGGGTTTTGGTTTGGAAGAAGTTTCAATAGAAGTGTTTAAAATCGATTCTTGATCTTCGACTATCTCCGTTTTCAACGGAGTAGAAATAGTTTCAGTCTTTGTTGCTTCACCCATTTCACATTCAGCTGAATTTTGTTTTTCTCTCTCGATTTCGGTATTATCGGATATCATTTTGCCGTTAATTCTGGAAGCTTAAAAACAAACTAATAATCATACAACAATATGGTTTTATTATATAAAATATTATGTCTATAAGAGTCGTTCAAAAAATTATCGGACAAAGAAAACACAAAGTTTTTTATACAGACGGCACTTTCGTGCTTAAAAAGCACTTTTTTAGCTAGATGTGGATGTTTAACCTGAATAGCTCCCTCCCAATTGTCTTAATAATGACGTGATAATACTCCCCGATGATGTTTCTGCCTTCTGCGAGGTAGTCTATGATCACCACAACACGAGAATTCCAGAAAACCGCACTTATAACAGTTCCTACAGACGGAACCGTTTTCGCTTTCTTTGGCGTTTTGTCATCTATTCTTGCTCATCTATTGTCCCTTCCATATACCATCATAAAACGGCAAGAAACGCTGAAGAAAATAAAGGAACATCATTTGCAATGAATGTACGACAACGATAAAATTCAGTAACACAGTTCAATTTTATCAATTTGTTTAAAAGCAAGGCATACTTTGAATAGCAAGATCAAGCAAAAACCTCCAACGAATAAGGAAAAGAAACTAGAGGAACATCAACCCGGTGACTCACTGCTCAACTGGGAATAAAACGACGGTCCCTACAGCATATTTTAAAAGATCTTCATATGCATCCATAAAAATCCAACTAGTGCAAAAGCATATCCCCTACAATCTTCAACTGCAATTCGAATATTTAGTCATGCCTTCGTAAAATATTGCAGATGCACATAAAAATGTGGTCAAGATTTGTGGAAGAAATAAAAATCACGCTAAGACCTATTGTTTTCAGCAAGATGGCGATGTAGCCCATACTACAAGGGTTACAGTAGTGCATTTGACGGAACATTTCCAAAATGGATTAATCCCCCGTAATGAAGAATCTAAAATGGCTTCCAAGATACCTGGGTCTCATCGCCCTTGGCTTTTTTGTTAGCGACATTATCTTAAATAGGAATTTTACTTTAAGAAAACTCAAACCCTAGAGCGGCTCAGAGAATATTCAGCGAGAAATAGAAGGGATATGTAAGAAAAAAAATAAGCTGTAAGGTTTTAAAAATAACAAATTGTAAAAGCAAAAATGGCCACTATTTTACAGACATTATTTTTCGAAAGTAATTGATGTAAAAGTCCAGAAAATGAACTTTCATTCACAAGTTCAATAATAAAATACTTTTATATTTTTAAATTTTACTACTTTTACGCCACCCTGTATAATGTAGAAACCGTTATATTCAACTATAATTCAGTTTCTCCTGAAACAAACTACACTACCGAACAAAAGCATATAATATAATTCAAACAAAGGAATACTTCATTTTCTCAAAAAACACGCTAACAAACAATATACAGATATCTCGGTTTTTCCACATCTCTTGTCAGGAATGGTCCAAGAATAAACGTGTTTTCGCAGGAACATCGTAGAAGAAAGATTTTCTCGTTGATAAGTTTTCGAAATTTGATATACAAATTGTGACTTTGTTTTTATATTCTATATGTCTACATTTCAAAAGAATCTAGCTTCCTGACGAGATATATTCCCACTTCAGTTTTCTCAGTTTGATATATTTTGAAATATTGAGATGCATACGAATCTATTATCATCCTTATATGATCTTGAAATAATTCTAGACTTTAAAGCGTCAGCTACAATTTTCGAGACTTTTACTTACTTTATTTTTATTACTAAATATATATAACCTCATCGGCAAAAGCCTTGCATCCCCCTTATTTATCTAAAAAATAAGTAAATCTCAATATGACGTCTATGCGTAATAAGAGCTAAGGAATTAATTTATCAGAAAAATTAATAAACATAAACGTGCCAAAAATATCTTTTGATTTTTATTAACATTTACCAGCAATTATTTATACGATGTTTTACTACATCAGTTTATTTATGTTAATCGTACCGTATAGCAATAAAAATGCCTGGGGCTGAAATTTCTGCGTTTAATAGGGCCCGAATTATTGCCTTGTACCAAGAAGGTTTCTCGCGACATCAAATTGCTACCAGTTTAAATATTGTTCGGAGTACTGTTAGCAGAACTATCCGAAGATTCGAAGAAACTGGTACTGTTGCCTCACTACCCAAAAGTGGCCGAAGAAGGATTACAAATGAAAGACAAGATCGTTATCTGGCTCAATATGCACCAAGAAACCGCTCAATACCGATTAGAGCGATACAATTTCAGTTCCAACGGACATACAATCATGTCATATCAAGTCGTACGGTTTCCAGAACGTCTTTCAACGTTGGATTACATCGAAGATGCCCAATTAGAGTTCCCCTGTTAAGTTACCAGCAAAAGCAAAAGCGTTTTCAATGGGCCAGAGAGCATCAAGCCTGATTATTGCCTCAATGGAGAAACGTCGTTTTTACTGATGAAACAAGAACTGGTTTAATCAGCGACGATTATCGTCAGGGGGTTTGGAGGGAGGTAGGAAGACATCATCGCCTAAATACAGCTACTGCAGTAGCTGCATATCAGGTCGGTAGCGAAATGCTTTCGGGAGGAATATTTTACAATCGAAAAACAGAGTTCATTAACGTCCCACCAAAAATGAACGCACATTTCTAGTTGGAACATATCATCAAACCTGTTATTTTTCAATTACAGTAAGAAATTGGTAACAGTTTTATCTTTATGGGTGATAAAGCCCGCCCGCAAAGGTCTAGGATCGTCCAGATGGCTCTAAATGAAGCTGGAATTAACAGATTAGATTGGCCGCCATTATGGCCAATTCGTTCATTGGATATGGGGACTACATATTTGGGACTACCTTTCTAGAGCCATAAACCGTAGGAACAAACCGCCAAGAAATCGCCAGGAGCTAATCTTAACCGCTCAAGAGAAATGTACTAATTTATCACAAGACTAATTAATTAATTAATAGGAAGTAGGGAATATAATAAAGCCTAATAGTTGAACAATATTTACATTAATTTAGCTTTTTTTGAAAATGTATTTTATTGTATTTTTAGTTACATACATTTTTTTTTAAATATTTATAAAAACCAAGAACAAAAACAAAATTACTCAATTTTTTCTCTTGCACGCATCCACTAATCCTTTAAGCTTTCTTTTGAAAAAATAACCCAATTTATTTTCTTATCAAAACCAAAATAAAAAGGGGGGTGCATGACTTTTGCCGATGAATGTAAATAAAAATAGATGTTGGTATATATGAGACCGATAAACTCGGACGCCATTTGACCGGTCACCGTGAAAGTTGACACATCTAAGTATTTTTTTATGGAGAAGGTTTTTATACTATCCATTTTGTTATAACTTCTACACCGCATAACCGATCGCTATATTGGTATACATATATATTTGAAAACGGTGAATATTTTCGCGCTATTTACTTTGGACGCCATCAACTTCTACACTTAACTACATCTTTCCCTGTTTACAGTATTTAAATTTAAAAATGTTACCATACGATAGACAATGTGGCTGAATTAGACTACTTTTCAGTTTTTTAGTCTTTCAGACTTTTCAGTCTTCAGACAAACATTCAGAATGCCAAGTGTGACTTGGCAAATGACGTGGCGAAACGTATGCACGTTCCCAACAAACGGGACACAAACGATCGGATGAACTCCCGAACTAATAGTCTAATGTATTGTTCCATCCGCGAAACACTACGAAATAACATATATATATATATATATATATATATATATATATATATATATATATATATATATATATATATATATATATATATATATATATATATATATATATATATATATATATATATATACACATATATATATGTATTGGGTTTTTTCCGGGAGTACATCCGGTTGTCGGGTTGGTCCCTGTCGGGAGCTTGCAGACTTGGCTTGCTTTCGCCAAAATCTCATTTGGCATCTTCGGTGCTTACTGTCGCGAGGTTCGTGACTGTCTGAGAAAGATCGGTTCGCCGTGTAATATTTATGTCTTCTGGCCTCGGTCTTAGTCGGTAGCGATTGGCTGGCACTGGCGCTAGCTCCGCCCCCTGAGGCGTTTGCAACGTCTTTGTTTCCAGTCGTGCTCTGGATGTTGTACTGTCCGGGTCTACTGGTCTAAGAACGCTTTTGTTTGTCCGGACAAACAAACCGAAAAATATCTGCCAGAATCGAGGAACATAAAGTAAGCATACGGAACAAGCAAACAACATCGGCATTATTCCAACACCAACTAGAAACAGGCCACAACCACATGATTGCAACGAAATAGCCGACATAAACCATTTTCGGATACGCCTGGTCAGAGAAGCCATAGAGATCGAAAAGCAGGGAAGCCTAAACAAGAGGGATGACGCTCTACACTTGCCGCCAACGTGGAAAGTGTTCTTAGACCAGCAGACCCGGACAGCACAACATCCAGAGCACGACTGGAAACAAAGACGTTGCAAACGCCTCAGGGGGCGGAGCTAGCGCCAGTGCCAGCCAATCGCTACCGACTAAGACCGAGGCCAGAAGACATAAATATTATACGGCGAACCGATCTCTCTCAGACAGTCACGAACCTCGCGACAGTAAGCACCGAAGATGCCAAATGAGATTTTGGCGAAACGCCTGCAAGCTCCCGACAACCGGATGTACTCCCGTAAAAAACCCAATACATGTTTTTCCATCCGTGAAACAGTACGCACAAACGTTTTCATAAGCGGAAAAAACAATCTAGCGGCTAAAAATGTTGCCGTACATGATATGAACAACATCATTCTAAATATTGACTCCGTGATGAACCAAAGTGAAGTAGTAAATTTTCAAACGAAATTTCTTAATTCACTCGATTTTCCCGGATAACAGTCATACATGCTGAATTTGACAATTAGAGTGGCAATTATATTACTCCGAAACATCAACAAAGTTAACCAATGGTACACGATTAGTAGTTAAAAAATTAATGAACAATCTAATTGAAACAACAATTCTTATTGGACCTCATAAAGATGAAGACATACTACTTCCACGAATACCACTTATTCCGACCGATATGGCGTCCGAGTTCAATACGCCTTGCGTTCGCTATGACTATCAATAAAGCGCAAGGGCAATCTTTGTAAGTGTGCGGTTTGAATTTAGAAAACGAATACTTCTCATGGGCAATTATACCTCGCATGCTCGAAAGTCGATAAACCATCTGATCTTTATGTTTATGCAAAAAACGGGCAAACAAAAAATGCCCATCCACTAGCTTTACAATAAAAAACAATTTTCTATAAAAAACATATTTTTTAGACACAGCAACGCAAAACATGGTATTAAATTGAATGATGTGTTTCATTGGTGAATCTATGTTCACTAGAATACTTTTATTTACTTATTCATTTCATATCAGAGAGCCACAGTGAAGCGTTGCTGATTTAGCTACCATAAACTGATGTTATGCTGGCAGATTTTTTATGTTTTTCAAACTTTTTGAAACAATTATTAATAAATATACTTTTTATTTAATGTTCACATACCACCTGCGACTCTTATGATTTAGTCATTCTAACAAAAAATATGCGCTATTGATATTAAAATTATAAAATCACTAAAACAACCATGCCAAAGTTATGTTTGGGGTGTCATTGGCAGGTGAACACAAATGCACATTTATAATTAACTGTGACAAGGTAACTTAAAATAATGGGTGTAAAAGTAAACAATATTAAGTAGTAAACATATATTTATTACAACAAGTCTTAAAAGTAACACGTTTAGTGAAAAAGAAACAAATAATTAATCATCATTTTCACAAAATGCACATACAAAATATGGATCTTTACTCTCTTTATGACAGATACCACAAAACTATTTCTTGCATGGGATACACTGTAACCAGTCTACTGCTTTATATGTGCTCCATTTTGTTTAACAAATAGAGCATACATCGCCACCTTCTTCTTTTTTCTTGTTTGATTGAGAAGGTTTAGGCTGAGACTCAACTGACTGCGTCGGTTCTTCGTTAGACAGTTGCATCACTTGACCTGACCTAATCATTTTACCACGCTTACGACTTCATTCATTCGTGAAGAAGATGAATCCAAAACACGTGCGTGACACGAGGAAGTGCTTACTGTATTAGTTAGTCCATTTCTGATAGAGAGATTATTCCCACGCATGAAATTCGATATAATCGGGTCCGGGTATTTTTTTTTTAATTTTTTAATAGTCCTACATTGTTTATCCAGATATTTTTGTAATATTATACCCAAATCTCGAGGTTCAATAAGGAAGCCCCATATTGCAACTTGACGTAAAGTATCCGCAATCAAAATTTCTTCTTCGAGATTTAATGCAAGAGGACCGCCAACTTTTTTATTGTGTGTGTCACTTAATCTATTTTGAATGGAACCACAAGATATTTTCCACTTTTTACTTACTTTGGCTTGAGACATGCCCTTTTTAATATCTTCTAGTGCTTTTTTCAGGTCTTCGTCACTATATTCACTCACGTCACAATAAATGCACTAACGTATTTACAAGGCATCGTAACGCAAGACACAATCCCCCGTAACAAAACTCAGTCACGCACAGACAGGTTAGCGCCCGCACTTCCCTTTCCCACGCCCGCGATTCGCTCCCAATGTCACCCCAGTTTACGGTAGTTTTGTATATTTTTTATATATAATCTTTATATCCAATGTTCTACTCAATACACGTTTATACTATTACTTAGATTTCAGTTTTTCAATGCTAATATTATACATATATTGCATAAAAATCTGAGTTTAATATTTAATTAAACATGCATATTTCGGGTGAGGCAAGTGCTACCATTTTGTTTTGGTGCCATTTTTTTTTCGTGGTATTTGTACCAGTTTGGATTTGGCTATTGTGTTAGTGTTATATTATGGATAATTACACACTAAGAGAACTCAGTGACAATGTTAAAATGTTTGTAAAAAATAATAATTTTAACTCAACGTGAACTTAGGAGAAAGTATCCTAATCGTCCATCGCATCGAAAAATAACAACTTATTGTTTATTCAAGCAATTTCAGTAATTTGGAAATATAATATATTGCACGTGTAAAGAGTGGAGAATTCGACGACATGATACACAATTTAGATTTTCTCCACGCGGTTTACGCCAAATTTTTAGAGGTTATTGCACATATTTCCTTTTATAAGATTCAAATTGTTCAGGGCTTGTTGTCTATGGACAATAATAAGCAATTAGAATGCTGTAATGTAATCATAAACCACTTTTACCATTAAATTAACAATTTCCAAGTAAAATTAATATTAATGATTAACGATGATTATTTTTATGGTGAATTTTTAAATAAAAGGTAAGGTAAATAAGTCCCAAAACATACAGCATATTCAAGAACAACATCCGCGATAAAATCATTGCATTAACACCAGGTATTTTGACAAAAGTTATGGAAAATATGTTAAAAAGGGCACAAAGTTGCGTTACTGCTAACGGAGCACATTTGATTGATATACTTTTCAAAAATTAATTACCCCAAAATGTAAAGACAAAATAAAAATATTTTTAAAAAATCTGTCTGGATTCTTTTAAAAGTTATAAATAATTAAAACGATAGCGTGACACTTACCCCCCAATTTATTATTATTTTCTAAAGAATCGAAATTTAAAATTCATAAACCAAACATTTACCACTGAACACCAAATCAATTATTTTAAACTTCTGTATGTTGAGATTGATTGATCTCCTGATGGTGCTAACATGGTTAGTGAAACGGGCCTGGAGGAGATAAAAACAAGTGATTTGGTGTTCAATGATAAATTTCCTTAAGTTTAGTATTTCACACCAAAAGTTTCAAAAGAAGGATTAAATCGAAATATTGTTGAATGGAGACAAATAATCCACATCTACACAGATGTCTGAATAATTCCAATTTGACACCCTAATTCAAACAAAAAAAAACATACGTCTTCTACAAGAAACGACCGAACTTACAACGATACACCCAATCCCCCCAAACAAATCTCGAACGAAAACAAGCGTCTCCCTGGTCCAAAATTATTTACCAAAATTTATCATCCCCATCAAACTTGGCAATGTCCTCCCACGATCCTTTATCACCCTAAGAGACCCACCCTCCTCGCTCCGTCACTACTTATAAATTCAAAGACGTAAAATTCAATTCTCCTTTACGCTATAATTCATCTTGACGTCACCGACGAGCCGACGTCTATTTCGGTTTTTCCACGTCTCTCGGCGAGAACGAACGAGGAATGTGGGCGCTTTCGCAGGAATGTCCCGCGTGATACGTAAAAGATTTTCCCAATGATAGATTTTTAAGTGTGTACAGGCTTACCAACCGTTCGAAGCTTGAGGGGTAAAAATATAGATACATATTTTGATTTTAAATACAAGTCTTACAAAGAGATTACAAAAAGCAATTTCCATGAAACTCATATATGTAGATGGCATACCGCCTACAGCCACAATATATTTTATTTCACATAAATATTGAGAAATTACTGCGACTACGGTGGAGCAACTTCTACACACGTTATGAATGTTTTGTACCTGTATTTTGATTGTGTATATAATAGGTGTGCCCATAAGTAATGTCGTTTTTTAATAATACTACAATATTTTATCTTATTCAGAGTTAATACAGTTTTAAGTCACCATTTAGTCTCCATCATTATTGATAACACAGGTCTACAAATTTAAAGTTTTTTGAGGTAACATAGATGAAAATAGATATCTATGAAGTATTTTATAGTTCCAAATCTGAAAATGATAAACTAATTACTGTAACACGTACAGTTTTTTTGTTACAGGTGGTCGGTGAGGGTAGAAAAAAAGGAGAGACATATTTTTACAATTTGTTTAATATAAATATGTAAAACGAGTTAAATCTATGCAGAAACATTACTGAGGATTGTGTGAATAAAAAAATTATTTATAAGAGATGTCATACAGCGACAAAAACTTCCACTTTTTCCTCTTTTGTTCTGTACCATCATCTTTTTTATAAAAACCAGCAATTGTCACCCAACGTATATGTGTTCCAGCATCCCTGGTATCTATCTTGCTTCCATCGTCCTTATGTCTTGGTGAAACCTCTCTCCTTGTTCGTCGCTTACTGCACCCAAATTTTCCGGAAAAAATCCAAATGGGAGTGTAAAAAATACATAATTAAGGACATCCCTTGTATTTCATAGGCTTTTAATAGTTCATCTATGAGGTTTTTATAGTATTCATCTTTCTTGTTGCCCATAAATCCTTTCACTACACTTACAAAACACTTCCAAGCTGCCAATTCCTTTTCATTTTTTTCATGGAAACGGAAATCACCTAAAAACTTTCTTATTTGAGGTCCAATAAATATCCGTTCTTTTAGTTTTGCATCACATAGTTAAGGAAATATTTCTTCTAGGTACTTGAAACCATTACCTCCTTTTGTACATGGCTTTGACAAAGTACTTCATTAATCCAAGCTGAATATGGAGAGGCGGAAGAAGTACCTTTTTTGGATTAACAAGGGGGGGGGGCATATTTTATGTTTGAAGTACCAGGTTCAAAATAAGTTCAATGACGCCAATCTTTCTTACTGTAATATTCTTTTGTTGTCCTACTGTCCCATAGACACAAAAAAATATCAATACTTTGTAAAAACCCCTTCTATTCTAGCAATATACCTATCACATTTAAGTTCCCACAAATATCCCACTTATACTGTTCATATTTAACGCGATTTAGTATGGTCGCTAAGTTGGCATAGGTTTCTTTCATTGTCACTGAATGGGCTAAAGGAATAGATGGGTTTTTGTTTCCATTATGAGGCAAGATTGCTCTCGACAGCTACATGTTCCATATTAAGCTCATTCATTAAACCATCAATATCACAATTGTGATATTGAAACACAACAAACACAATATTGACAGCACAACTTGAAAATGTTACATTCCGTTTTCGGTAAAGTGAAACACTTACATTTTACTAACACTTGCATCTAACAGGTTCCACTGTTGAAGTCTGAAACCAAAAAGTTCCGATTTTTGTTTTAACAATCTCAGATCACGTATCAAATCATTTAATTCATTCTGAGTTATTAAGTGAGGTTCACTGGTAGTTGTTAATATTGAGTCACAACTGGTGTTCTCAGGAAGTTGTGGATCAGATCCAGATGAAGAATTATAATCACCGGAAAACATGTTGTCTAGGTTTAAAGGCGTAATCGGTACCGGTAGTTCTTAACTATGATGAACTGACCTAAGCGCAGAGGGCAAATTTGGATACTGAATTTTGTCGCTTTGCTTTCAAATCCCTTCTCTTTTAGTGATACAGAAGTAGCAATCACTTAAATAGTCGGTAGGTTCTCTCCACACCAAGGGAACAGCAAATGGCATAGAATTTTTCTTGCGATACATCCACTAAATTTACGTGACAACTCACACAGCAAACATGAGGAGTTCAATTTTTATCTTGATCCCTAATTTGGCACTTAAAATATAAAAGCTAAGCTTTTTTTACTTCCTCGGATATAGATCTAGCTTGTGACTTAAAATTAATCGTCCGCATATATAAAAAAACTTATCCGCTGATTTTTTGTAAAATCGAGATCTAGAACTTGCCCTTTTATATAAAATCGACTTAAACACATGACTGTACTGTAAAGGAAACAGAAACAAACTAAACTATAGAAAACTGCCCTTAAAGGTTCGTAGAATACTGTGGAAATACCCCCTCTACGGTCTTGTAACTCCTACATTATCCAGTCCAAAGTCAGATACAAATAATTTCAATGGTACTTGAAAATGGGGCGTGCTAGGTCATTTCTGTGAAAAGGTATTTTAATAACTATCTAACTGAAACGCAAAAAGAGTATTCTCATCAATGTTACAAAAATCATATCAACCTGTGTAATATTCGCCCATTTCTCTGACAAATTTTAATGTTTTTAAATCAAAGCCATGTTTAGTCTACCAAGGTCAGCACCAATTATATTCAGCACTTATGGTTACACTATAATTCTAAACTTCATACTGAATAATCCCTGTAAAATCCAACCATAGTCACAGTAACACTTTTCTAAAATGAAGACCTGGTTTTGGAATGGGCAAAAGTGCTGTTAACCGTTGGTTTTTCTTACGTGGATTGTTCCATAGAACCCACTTTTCATCTCCAGTAACAATTTATTGAAGAGAAGAATTTCTGTCTAACCTGGGCAAAAGTGCAACCCAACGCTGACATATTTTACTATTCAAGGCACCAGGATACATAAAATATCGAATTTCTAACATGGAACATATTCACACTGTGCTTTTCGATTCTTATAAGATTCACTTATTTTTTTTTAATTTTCAATAGACAAACTAAATATTAATACATGTAACTAGAATATAGATTATGTTAAACTATTGTCAAAATCATCTAATTTAATTCATTAAATTAATTAAAATTTAAATAAATCATCTTCATTGAAATCAACCTTTTAACAACGAATATTTCATGATCAATTTATATTCTGTTCGCCAATTTCCAACCTCTCTATTTGATAGATCCATTTCAGATCAATTATCTTATTGGAACTTTCGGTATGAAACACTAAACTCCAAATCGGTTTATTTAGCTTCTCGACGCGCACTTCACTAAACATCATCAAGAAATAATTCAGTTTGGTGATATATCAGTGGAGATGATTCCAAAAACGTGGTTAGAGACACGTGCGTCGAGAGGTTAAATAAAGTAATTTGGTTTGATCTCTTTGAGTTTAGATCCAATTAGTTTATTTAAAATTCAAGAGTGTAAATTCTAATCGATTTTTCAAGAGTCTATTAGTACAGTTCAACAACGTTTTTCCAATCTCGCCATACTAGAATATCAGATTATTTTAATAGACAACAACTGGTTCATTTTACGTCTAACGTCTATTTTACGAAGGTTGTGCAGAATTTTGCAGAATTTTAATATTGATATTAATAATCTCCCTGAGCTAACATACCAGTACTAAAATATAAGTTACTTTTGATTTTTAAATAATTTAATTTTTATTTGGGTAACATATATTGTGCCTTTGGACCAACCGACAAACGCTACTGCAGTTTTTTTGCGATTAAGTCCACCATTATTTATTTAAAGTTATGTATTTGTATTAAATGGCACATTCTCTATAATTTTATTATAGAACTTTAGTTTTCTGTTGACGTTGTATAGTAAAGTTGAGTTGTTTGTGATCGTGTCTAAGCGGATTTATAAACTAATTGTGTTTTAAACATGGATGAATCAACAGAAGTTTTTAGTGGAACTTGGAAAGCTTTAACAATGGGTAAAAAAAATCAATAATTCAGGAGGTAGAAAGTGGTGCTAAATAAGCCTACATCTACAAATCCAGGGCTTTGAAAATGACAACAGTGTCCACGATACCTGTTCAAAAAACATCGATGAAGCATTACTTCAATGGTTTACGTATCAAAGAAGCATTATTACAATTACTAGGTCCATTCTTCAGGCAAATAATGAAGAGTTTGCGAAAATGTTTAATGTTGCTGGATTTTCTTGCGATTCGGGTTGGTTACAAAGATTCAAAAAGCGATACAATATAAGGTCAAGTAAAATTCATGGAGAAGCTGCAAGTGTAAACCTGGAAAATGCGATGGATTGGGTTAAATCAAGATTAGTTCCACATTTTAGAAACTATGATGCTAGCGATGTTTTTAACGCCCATGAACTTGGTCTGTTTTGCAAACTTACTTTAGATCCTACAATGAGCTTTAAGGGTGAAAAATGTATCGGGGGAAAACTATCGAAGGAAGGAATAACCGTTCTTGTGTGCGCAAACATGACCGGAACTGAAAAATGCAAACTTTTAGTTATTGGCAAATTTAACAAACCCCGATGTTTTAAATGCGTAAAAAAGTACCAGTTAATTATACAGCAAACAAGCGAGCGTGGATGACCGCTGATATTTTCGAAAGTGAATTAAGATCATGGGACAAACAACTGATAAGAGAAAATAGGTACATATTATTGCTTGTTGATAACTGCCCTGCTCATCCGCATCTTACGAATCTAAAAAATATTAAACTGGATTTTTTCCCACCAAATTTTACGTCCGTTCTGCAACCAATTAACCAATATGTGATTCATAGTTTGAGAGTTTATTATCGACGACAGCTTATGATCAGTAATCTTAAGTGCACTGAAAATAGCGCACCAATAACAATAAATATGCTCGACGCTATTGAAATGGCTTCTAAAGCTTGGCAACAGGATTCCCAAAAAACAATTAAGAATTGTTTCAAACATGGCCCTGCCTTGCGAGTTCTATGAGGACGATGACTTGCCTCTCACCCAATGGCTTATTAAACAAGCTGAGGAGGACGAGAACTTGCCTGGCTTACAAATAATAATTTTAACTTGGCAACATTATTGGTAATTGCACTATAATAGACGCTTTCGTTGATGTGGATAAGTATGCCTACCGACCAGAAGATTACGGCGCAGATTGGTGGAACTGAACAGCTTGACAGTGATGAAGAAGATGAAGAAGTACCGTTAGAAGAAATGCTCCCAACTTTTCATGATGCCATAACAGAGATCTACAGAAGGTCTACAGAAGACTTTTTTACAAAGCAGTTTTAAGTTTTTTGTATATTTCTAGAGTAGATTTTAAGTTATAAAATGAAATTTTCTATTATTTTGTTTTTTGCTTCCATTATAATATACGTGTATTTTTGTCAACAGTTAATAAAAGCCATGAAAATGTAATTATATATATATATATATATATATATATATATATATATATATATATATATATATATATATATATATATATATATATATATATATATATGTATATATATATATATATATATATATATATATATATATATATATATATATATATATATATATATATATATATATATATATATATGTATATATATATATATATATATATATATATATATATATATATATATATATATATATATTAGCAAAAAGCAAATTCGAAAAATTACTCATTAAGTAGTCGAATTTCCACTTCATTTCCATTCAAATTTTATGTCGCGGTTCCATAAAGATGACAATATATGACAATGTAACCATAAAATTCCTATATTATTACCGGTTTACTGCGAAAGCGACCGAAATAGCCACCATTGGCATTCAAGAAGGGCTCTCTACTCCGGAACGGAGTGTAAAATTTAATATCGACGAGAATATGAATGTAAATTTACTCGTAGAGGGTTGAGAAAAGAAGGCTTCCCTCCTCTAATGATTTTTTTTAGTCGCTTGATTTATATATCCCTTCGGTTTATATAAAATTCCCAGGAGTAGGAGGCAAATTGCAATAAGAAGGTTTATCTCAATGAAAATAGGGTACGAATCGCACAAAATATCATAATTTATCTTCAATAAAAATGTAGTCATATTCATATAAGTACAAAATGATAAAATATCTCATTCCTTTCTTTATTATCCTTATATTAAACACATAATAAGATTCCAAATTCGAAGAGATTTACCCCTAAGCACTTTTTTTTAAACTGCTGCACCCGCGTTTCACTAAGCATGTTAGGATCATTGAGAGATTGAAGCATCTCCTGAAGATTCAATCTCTTATACGTATACATAAACATAAATATAATATATATATATATACATATATATATATATATATATATATATATATTATATATATATATATATATATATATATATATATATATAAATATATATATATATATATATATATATATATATATATATATATATATATATATTATATATATATATATATATATATATATATATATATATATAAATATATATATATATATATATATATATATATATATATATATATATATATATATATATATAAATATATTATATATATATATATATATATATATATATATATATATATATATCCAAATATCAACGTCAAGCCAGAAACGGGTGACAGGCCTGGTGGTGACAGTTATCAGAAAAAATGTTTAAAAAATTTATATATATATATATATATATATATATATATATATATATATATATATATATATATATATATATATATATATATATATATATATATATATATAACAATGCCATTATGATAAAATTCCCATATTATTAAAGGTATACGATGAAAGGAAGTCAAAAAAGACCATTGATATTCGAAAAGGGCCCCCAACCCGGAACGGTGTGTAAAATTTAATATCGACTAGAATATGAATGTAAATTTACTCGTAGTAGGTTGGGGAAAGAACCAGGCCTCCCTCCTTTTATCATGTTTTTTTTTTCAGTCGCGTGATTTATACATCGGTTTATTTGAAATTCCGATGGGTGCGAGACAAATTGCAATAATACCGTTCATTTTCAATGAAAATCGCAAAAATATTATCATTTATACACAAATATAAATCATAAACCTAATCGTAATATTATTTACCTGTGTGATGTATATCGTCGAGTTTTATATTTCATGTATTTTTATTTTATGTCGTTCAAAAGTCCTCGGCATGACTCCGAAAACATGCAAGTATGACCAAATTACTGATATTTGTCAAGTATGATTCCTTGTATGATGTGCTGCGATATTTCAGCATGAGTGTAGTTACTTGTTTATGGCAATTAAGTAAAGTAAACAAATTTTGATATTTTTCTGTCCAAATTGAAGTACGAGGTGTTACACTTTATTTTAGAGGGTTTAACCCCGACAGACATAAAATTAGTTAGATTCCTCTTTAAAGAAGTTTTGCTTGGTTTGGGACTTTAAAAAAATGAACCATTGAATTTAAACGTGGCCATACATCCATTAAAGAATGGATGAATGCTCAGAATGCCCGAAAAACCGCTATGACTGACAAAATCGTCATAAAAAATCCACAATGTAGTATTAAATGATCATCGACTGAAAGCACACGAGCCTACTGATACTGAAAATATCTCGATAAACCACACCCACTACATTTTGTACGATATTTAGGTATGAAAAAACTTTCTGCGCAATGGGAGCCGATTTTAGTAACAGTCGGACCAAAGGTTCATTCGAATGAGTCCTTCCCAATAGTAGTTAGACTGAATGAATTTCCTTGAATTCATCTGGAGCTCAGCTGATGACGGCTGAAAGGCTAGAAACCGGTCCCGAGAGACACGTGACTTCGCATGTTGGGCGAAGGCGATCGGTGGCACCACGTGGAGAAAGGGTGAAAGATTTCTGTAATATATATATATATATATATATATATATATATATATATATATATATATATATATATATATATATATATATATATATATATATATTACGCCAAGTTTATTTTTTTGTCTATATAAGAACACAAATAATATAAAAGGCAAATGCACCAAGAAATGGGCTAAGCTTCAAAAAAAAAACTTCACCAAAACTAAAACCTAACCCAAGCAAGAACACAAATTAATCATTCTTAGGTTCAACAACTTAAGACATAATTTTCTAATTAGTTTCGAAGGATCTTTAAAAACTTTTACTAGCACGCCTCTTGCCGAATTTCGCAGGCAAGAAAAAACTTTTATATGGTCGTATTCGGGAAAACTTCGAGCGTGATTATTGATTGGTGTACACTTTTCCATAATTAATTTGTACCTTTCTCTCCGATAAAAAATAGCCTTTAATATTCTTTTTGATATTCTGGCGCTCTTATAAAATAAATCGTAAAAAAGTTTACTAACATTTTATGGCTATACTTGGAAACCCGCGAGTCGTATTTTATAGATAGTAAAATTTTACTTGCGGCTACAAATTTTGGTCATAACGACCATTTGATTATTCATCATTATTTTTTTCAATTACATTTGCGCCAGATTTTCCAATCATAACTTTCAAAAAACATTAATCAAAAGGAGAACATTAAATATTTCTCTGATTGAAATACTGACTTTTCATAAATACACCACACACAAGAGTTTTTAAAAATATATATTTTCTATTATTTGTAATCACAAGTTTGTGCGGTATATAACTTATTGATATAAATAGCTTTGACTTTGGACCTTTGAAGGCTATTTAGCGACTGCTTACACACTTAACGTGGATTCTAAACCACGGCCATCAGCTACCGAAAACTCCAGTCAGCACCCTGCTCAGGCTATCAACCCCTTGGTTGTGTACTCAACCATAAGTCTTTCTCAAGGAGCCTACTGAAAGATTCATGAACTTCGCAAAAGATTGATTGATTCAAAGAATTCGGAAACCGGAGGAGCGCGTTTTCTCGGTGAACATTCTTGTTCTCAATGAATCAAAATATGTTTAAAATCACACAAATGAATTTGTTTTGGGATATCTGGAGCTAATATGAAAGGGTTTTAGACAGATATCTGTACCATATTAGATCCGTATAGTACAGTGAAATTGAAATATTTCAGTATAAAAAATATTATCTCACTTTTAGGGTATTGAATCCCAAATCGAAAAAAACTTGGCAGTATTGAAGTGAAAAAAGACTTTTTTAGACTTCCTAAAAACATGTATCAACCAGGTAATGTTGCAGGAATCGGAAGAAATGAAAATTCGAAGGAGCCAAGTCTACAAATAGGCGGGTTGCAATAAAGTATCCCAGGCCAAATAAAAGGCTTCTTTTCTTCCAAAGCGTCATTAACAGACATTAGTTGCTGCTGATAAAAATCAGCATTGACCGTTTGATCCGGATAAATTTACTAATTTTGTACGATGCCCAACTGATCCCACCATATACAGAGAAACCCTTTTTTGGCATGGATATGGCGATTTCCTCACAGATCACAGTCTTATGCAGGAAGTTCTATTTCTTGAATCTGAAGAGCAATGACACAGCAGCAAAGCGTCTACTCTTATTATCAGTTGTAAATTCATAGAGGATCCAATGACTCTCCTTTTGAGTTTTTCCTAGCTTGGGTAAGTATTTAGAAATGATTT
>JARFXV010000557.1:382500-445000 GCA_031761425.1 Cosmopolites sordidus | reverse complement strand
GAATTTTTTTGTTGATTATTTATTATATAGGTACACTAATATTATGCGGATCTTATACTGAAAATTTGCGAGACAACAAAAGAAAACAAGAGCAGAATTCCAACTGAACCATTTTGAATTAGCAGGATAACGCCCCAGCTCACTAGAACTGTTTCAGTACCAGCCACCCACGAGGCTGATTTTAACCGAATAAACCGAAGAAATATTTACCGGAGATAGATTTTTCTGATAACGAAGAATCTCACATCGTTACTGCGAATGAGGACAAGGCAGGACGAGATAAAGAAATGTTCCCAGAGTATCGAATCCCTTCATCATCGAAAAGGTTATGTCGAAAAATGAAATTGTTACTGGTATTCCAGATGTTAATTTTCTATATTTGGAACTATAACTTAAGAACAATCTTCATATTTATAAATATTCAAAAAGTAATTTTTGAATATTTCTTCAGCCGCCATCCAAAGCGCCATCAGCCGCCATCCAGTAAGTATCTCCCGAGACCCGTTTCTGACGTTAGGCTATCATCACTCGGGCTCGAGCTGAACGTTCGAAAAGCAACTAAAGAAATAACCAAGGGTATGACCATATACATTGGCCTTATCGGATGTAAGCTGTAATACAATGAAGCCAACGCCATCCTGTGGGACACGTCCGCAACAGTCAGACTGCGCGAAATAATCCATCGCCCGCTCATGTCCTGCCGTACCAGATATGCATAAAAAGTTGCATAGTGGACCACTATGCGTCTTTTTGCATTGATAACATGACTTAATTTTTATTAATTCCTAGTCAATAATTATTAAGTCGTGAATGTGTTCACTGAGCTCGAAAACTAAATGAGAGTGATGAATGATCTTATTCTGCTTTAAGAGAGAAATGGGGAAAAGGGCTAACTAATAATTTATTAGAAACATATCAGTTTTTTTATATAGGTCTCTATATAATATAGATAAATTTTACATTTGCTTCATAAAAAAGTAAATATTAGAATCCATACCATAAGACTTATATACATATATTAATTAATAGACATAATTCCTTCGAGCGTAATACTGGAGAATGCTGAATTTCTAAAGCAATACGATCTTATTACGGATTCCACTTGGGATTCGGAATAAAGCAGTCATGGCAGTTTAATTAACTATTTTCAAGTTGATGTCGTACGTCCTTTGAAACACACCTTCGAATAGCATTCCCATTTAACGGAGGATTGCAATATATAGCTGCATCCTTTGCGGTATTTTATGTCTAACAGAAGAAAAAGGTTGCAGTTAGAAATTCTGTAAGCCGGTTTAACAACAAAAAAGCAGAAAGCTATAAAACATCGATAAATAGTTGTACGTTGCATGTTGTCTATTATAATCTGACGTTAAAGTTGTATGTTCTAAATATTTCAATGTTAGAAGTTATAAATTATTAAACGTTATCACTAATAACAAATGAACCAACTGATTTTATTGGATGGGCCGACAAATTTTTAAAATGCTACAATATTTTACTGGTTTTGAGCAATTCTTCAACCAGTTGCAACTCTAGGCATTTTTCAGGGACAAACATGAGGGGTGCTTCTACATCTCTTTGGCACCTTTCCTATACCTCGCAAATTCCGGCTAACGATAATGTATACTCCGAATTTCCCTAGAAATTTTTTAGCGTTTATTTAGGATCTCCAGCCATAGCTGCTCTTAAAACATCGTCATCGAGAAACCATGGATGACCTCATCTTCCCCTCTTTTCAGGACTTATGTCACCATCCCGGAATATTTTGAACCGGAGCTAAATTGTGCGGATTGATACATCCGCATCTATAATCGTGCACCACATAGTTGATTATTTACAGATGGAAACAAAAAGAAATCATTGGGTCCTAAATCAGGACTGTACGGCGGATGGCCCATCAATTCGATATTTTAACCGGTCAAATATTGTGTTGTTCGATCCGATGTGTGAAACATCGCGTTATCATGGTGAAGAATAATCCTGGTCGCCAGTTGTTTTTTATTATTTCTTCAAAGACTTCTAGCAAACAAATGGTTGTGTACCATTCAGAATTGACTATCTACAATTCTCAAGTGGCACTTTAGCCACATGCCCATTTATCCCAAAAAAAAAAGTGGCAATCATTTGCTTCGAAATGCTTTTTGCGCTAACAAATTTGGTTGGGTTTGGCTCATTTTAAAAGACCCATACGGTCGACTGATGTTTACTTTCGGTCTCACTCGCATAGATCCAAAATTCATGATCTGCTATACACGGCTTTTGACGCACCACGATTGTATATTTTGAACATTTCTTTGCACCAATCGACACGAGCCTTTTGTTAAGCGATTGTCAAATTATGCGGAATCCAACGCGCACAAATATTTTTCATGAAAAAATGTTCATGAAAAACCTTGTGTGTGCTTATCATACTAATACCCAAGGATGCCTCAATCTCACAGTATAACACATGACGCACAGTATCGATGTTTCCTGCACACCGTATCGATATACTACAATGGATTTTGGACGACCTTCTTTAAATTCGTCCGTGAGCGAACGACGGCAACCATTGAATTCACTAAACCAGTGATATACAGTGATTTTAGTTGGTGCCTCATCGCCAAATGTCGAAATGAGTTTATCAATGCACTATTATTGAGATAATACACATCGAAAGTCGTAGTAAATCATCGCACGAAAATTTTCACGAGTTACTTTCCATTTCCATTAATTAATTAAATTAAAGTTAAATTAGAGTTAAATTCCATTTTTTGACTGAGATGAAATTTCAAGACACCTTTCAAATACAAATAGCGTCCGTATAACATATCATTCTAAGAGAAGACATTTTAAAGTTAAAGTCGTATCGGCAGCAGAGGCCATTTAGCGACTGAAAATCAAAACATTGTAGCGTTCACAAATTCTTGATCGCTACAGGTAGCATTCGTAAATTGTTGATCACCACTGGTAGGTTTATTTCGGACAGATTCTTAACTGAAAGAGCTCCGGTATCGCAAGACAGTCTAACTCCAAATCTCCAGATGAGCGGACGTTTTCGCGCCTTACCCTTCCGACCGAGGTACGTAGGTTTGCTGGCCAAGTCACGCTTGGGTTGATTTTTCTGATATTCTTATAGAGGGTTTTACGACCCGGCAGCAGAGAATCCGATCAACAGACATCAGGCCATTGAACGACCACCTATTACAGAGCCCGACCATCGTGGAAACCTTACACCTTTTTGGAGCCACATGGCACAGTAACCGGTTGGTCAGATCGAGATTATTTCGGGACCCCCACATAGGGATACCGGACTGCCCGCAGTCGTACTCAGTGTTTTTGGACACCCAGTACCGGATAGGCAAGGATAGACAACATCAGGAAATAAGACCAGATAAACACTTTTTTTATTATATTTTCATGTACCGTTAAGGATTGCAGTTACCATTTGTTTTTCACAAATGCTTTTTTACCATAATTTCTTATACTGATAATGGTCACGTTATCACCTTATATTTTGTATCTACTTGCCGTCTGACCAATCTTGGTTACCCTAGAGTTAGATGTTTATCTTTTTATTATTAGACTATTGTCAGAATAGAGGAAATAACCTCTAATTTGTAAGTATAGGGACATAGAGACCAGCTGGTGTAATTCAGAGCTGTGTATTTGATTTTTGAATTCTTTCACGGTAAGGTTTGGAGAACCACCTTCCCTAAACCTTCACGTGTCTTTTGTTTGATAGTTTTAGTTATTCCTTTTTTTTGTGCTTTGTGTGCTTTGTGTCGTTCTTTTTTGAGTGTGCTTTTGTTATATATATATATATATATATATATATATATATATATATATATATATATATATATATATATATATATATATATATATATATATATATATGTATGTATGTATGTATAAAATTCTAGTAAACCGTTTTATTTAAGATAGACCCCTTCCCGGTTCCAGGGTCTTTTCCGATATATGAAGTAACCGGGTGGCGCTCAACTTTTGTCGTGGCTTCATTCTGTCCTGGACCTTCTTCCCGGTGCTCCCGGCGAACAGCTGCCATCGCTGTGATCTATATATATTTTTTATTTTGTTTCAAAAGAGAAAATAATAGGTCACAACATTCTGTCAGATAGAGTCTAGCAATACCATTGTTGCCAATTCCGTCTACATAAATAGCAGCTCTCGTATATTAACCATTTTGACCAATTTCTTATGTTATGTGATATTCTGAAAAAAAAAATTGCCTATTTCCTAATGTGATTTATATGAGCATACAAATTCAATTGAGAATCGAGAACTACCTCAAGATATTTAATATCAATCCTTGTTTTCCGATATTAATATTACAATGGTTACAACCAATAAACGTTTCATACGTCTACGTCCAAATCCATACGTACAGTTACGTCCAATAAACGGCTTGCAAATACCCCTATTTCCCAGAATCATATACTTTGCTTTCTCAGTTCGGAACGAGACTCTGAGGTGATCGGACGTGTTTGTCTGGTCACCATGGGGACAGATAGCAGTGTCCGTTGGTAGTCTCGGTCGCCGACGTACAGATCTGGCCAAGGGAGCGGACAACTCCGAAGTGTCGTCTCCGCCAGTCGGCACTTCAAACCTAACCCAGAGAATAAGTCTTAGCCCCGAAGTTGGTGAAGAACGAACCACCGGGACCGGCAGCAACACCAAATCCTTCTTGCCCGGACTCGCTAACATGGAATAAACAGTGTAATACTGTAAGCAGAGGATGGACTCTGTGATGGTCGGATGCGTTGCGAGCGCGCTGGCCATCGTGGGGGCAGACGTCCATGGCTGTTGACCATTCCAGCAGCGGGAGTCCGAACTGGATTAGGGAGCGGGCACCCCCCGAGGTTCGTCACGCAGGACGCGTGGCGACCTCAAACCTAACCAAGAGAATAAGCCTTAGCCCCGAAGACGGTGAAGATGAAACGCACTGGGACCGACAACAACATCCAGTCCGTCCATTCTGTGCTATCAACAACATCGAAATAAAACCACTAACACCGGTATAACGTCAAGAAAACAAAAAAGAGAACATCAAGAAAACAAAAAAGAGAACACCAAGAAAACAAAAAAGAGAATAACAAAACAAAATAAAACAGAATAACATCAAGAAAACAAAAAGAGAACATCAAGAAAACAAAAAAGAGAATAATAAAACAAAATAGAACAGAATAACACCAAGAAAACAAAAAGAATAGGCCAAAACACCACAGACACGAAGAAGAACCGAACAGCACATCAGTTCATTCAAAAAATCCAGCGACAACGACCAGCGTACCAACCAATCGATCAACGAATAAACTTCCACTGGACTCGACCCTCGCGGGTCGTTTCCGGAGCAGTAATCACTTCACTTCGGTCGATTAATCTCGACCAGTACCGTATGGTATTAACCGCGCCAAAAGGACGGCGCATAAAATCCAGATTGCGACTGACGCGAAACAGTCGTAATCGTAATAAGAGAACAAAAGTAAGGGCCTCAGGGTCAACTTGACACACAGGATATGAAGAAGAAGAAGACTTTGCTTTCTCATAATTTAGTGTTAATTTATTAACACATAGCCAATTACATAATATAGAGAGTTCTACATTAATATCTGTCCATTTGGTCATAGTTAAAAATGTTATACATGTTACTGATATATACAAGAAACAAAAAAATCCCAGTACGGTACACATATTTATGTTGCTGTGTATGGTATAAATCTATTTATATTGATGTGTATCCAAATTATCCAAACGTATCAGAAATAATAACCCCAAAAACCGACAGTAATTTTTCAAATTATATATCTCTCCATGTAATCGTAAAAATAAAGCAAAACATTATTATTTCAGTAAAAGGTTGTATTGGAAAGCGAACAACCCCAAAACATATCCAGGAAAAAAACATTAATGTTTTCAGATAAGTCTTTTCCGATTTTTTGCCGCCCTGAGTGACAATTTAGATATGTCGAAACCATGTAAGAGAAAACAAGCCAAAGTTTTAGCGATGTCGCAAAATTTTACGTTAACGTTAAGGATAGTATGAAGTATGTTTTTTATTTCTAATTACTCGAATCTACTGACAACAATTTAACTTAATATGACATAACACATATTCTAGTTAAATATATTGATACTTAGTGTGCTTATTGTTAAATGTTGACGTGTGGATAAGTTCCTCACTGATACTTTATGAGTTTCGAAAGAGTATCTACTGCCACTAATAGCACAAATAGTGATTATGCTAGTACTTTGTGAGTTTAAAACATTTAGGAATGGTGATTTCAATCTTTTTAACTGTATAAAATCTGAAAAACCTGTTGAGTTTGATAAAAATCTGTTGTTGCAATGCAGAATAATGCCACTAATAGCACAAATGGTACTGCTTTGTGAGTTTAAAACATTTAGAAATGGTGATTTCAATCTTTTCAACGGTATAAAATCTGAAAGGCCTGTTGAGCTTGATAAAAATCTGTTGTTGGCTAAAATTGATGCTGATCAAACAATCCAGGAATTAGCCAAAAAGCTTAAAACGTCATTGGTCTATAATACAACAGTGTTTAGAATAACTGTTATAAGTGTCCGGAGAAGGAAGTTGGATAAAATATCAACTTTCATTTGAAAACAAAATTCGAAGTGTAACAGATAAATTGATACAGGAGATAAAAAGTGGGTTATATACAGCAATTCACATAAGAAAAAGCAATAGTTAATACCAGAACAACCACCTTTATCTACTTCAAAGCCAGCTCTTACCAATAAAATGTTACTGTCAGTATGGCGGGATTTTACAGAAATAATTAATTATATGGCTCTGAACCCCAATGAAACCATAAGTGTCGAATACGTGGGTTGCTATTTATGTATCCGGAATTGGCAACAATGGTGTTGCTAAGCTCCATCTGACATATACATCGTAAGGTTTGACATTGTTAACTGTATACGTACTCAGAACGTTTTCTGAAATGTATTCTATTTGTGTTGTTTTGTTGGAAGTAACTCGTGAAAATTTTCGTGCGATGATTTACTACGACTTTCGATGTGTATTATCTCAACAACAGTGCATCGATCAACTTACTTGGACACTTTTGACGATAAAACACCATCTAAAACCACTGTATATCATTGGTTTAGTGAATTCAATCATGGCCGTCGTTCGCTCACGGAAGAATTTAAAGAAGGTTGTTGAAAATCGGTTGTTGTGCCAGAAAACATCGATACTATACGCGAACTGAAAAAGCAAGAGCGTCATGTGACATACCGTTAGATTGAGGTATCGCTGGGCATTAACATAACAAGCATATACAAGATTTTATATGAACATTTAGCAGTGAAAAAAATTTGTGCGCGTTGAATTCCGCATAATTTGACAATCGCTCAAAAAAAGGCTCATGTCGATTTGTGCAAAGAAATGCTCAAAAAAATACAATCGTGGTGCGTCAAAAGCGCTGTATAACATCTACACAGATGACGAATCTTGGATCTATGCGTATGAGCCTGAAAGTAAATAGCAGTCAACTGTATGGGTCTATCAAAATGAGCCAAACCCAAAAGTAGTTGTTGGCGTAAGAAGCACTTGGAAGTAAATAGTCGTCTTTTTGGGATAAATGGGTATATGGCTACAGTGCCACTAAAGTATCGTAGAATAGTTAATTCTGAATGGTACACAACCATTTGTTTGCCAGAAGTCTTTAAAAAAAAAATAAGAAAAATTGATCAGTCAAAACATCAAATTGATGGGTTATCCGCCGTACAGTCCTTTGGCACCTAATGATTTGTTTTTGTTCCCGTCCGTGAAGAATAAACTACGTGATCAACGAATTTCGATGCCAGAAGAAGAGGTTGGTGCGTTCAAAATTCATGTATTGGAAAATTGGTTCAAACGCATGCAAAAGTGTATTGATCATCGCAAAATACATTTTGAAAAATAATAAAACCCTTTTCAATGATAAATATATGTTTTTATTTATTATTCCGGATGCATAAATAGCAACCCTCCTATTATTGTGCTCAGCTGTACCATGTTTTAGGTCCATGGAACATTTTCTTCGTTGTCAAAATTTCCTACTGCGGCAGTTATCAAACTGCACTCGAAAAATATTTTATTTCAAAACTACTTGTTCTTAGAGGTATACATATTGTATTGGATTTATTAATGATTTTCAACTTATAGCAATATATCTAGGCAATATATCTCTAAATGAAACCAAGATCTAATTACACAAAAATGCATATGCCGGACCGCTGATGGCTAAAAAGGCTAAAAATAACATACATGAATAACAAGAGATACTTTTTACTGCCATAATAACTTAATCGAAATCTTACTCTCTAAGATATTGACATTAAGCGAGTCGCTAAAGACGTTCCTCTTACCAAAACATGTTATAAATCATCAAAAGGTTCTCTTCGATAGTGCAAAACAAAAACTTTGCACATTACTGAATATTTCATCAATTTTTTGATAAAATTTCTAATAATGGGGCTAAAAGAGCTAATTATGTTGACGAAGTTCAAAATAATACAGTCGATAATCTAACAGCTGCACCAGACAAATAAATGATCGTCTATGGTTTGTACCGTTTTAAAAAATAACGAACCGCATGGCGGTACTGGTATCTTGCGCGTAACTGGCTTCGGGGGGCGGGTGGATGCTGCGGAGCGAACGCATATAGTAGTAAAGTAGTCAGAAACTTCGCCTTAAGAGGTATAGTTAAGCCATACGAAGATACAGGCAGCGGGCACCTCGCCAGACACCAGAGCCGGCCAAAATTAGGAAGGCTCTCCATACGAGGTATGTTGATTAGTTCTTCCAGCCCTGAAAAAGCTTTTTTTTTAGTATTTTCTTAAAGGGTTTCAGTTACCGGCGTAAAAACTAGGGGCCAGAAGGTAACTCCCAGATATCCACCTCTGGTAGAAATATTCCCCGTTTGAGAGAGCACAGGCTCAGAGAGCCCCTGTAATGGACGCGCCTCCTGGACATTTAAGTACCAGCACAGAAATAAGGCCAGATATTATTATTTTTATTATTATTACGACGATTAGTATTACGAACGAATATTTATTTCTATCTTTGAATGCTAGATAGATAGCCACTCTTATACATATCCCTATACTTAATCCTGTTTTATACTTGTATTAAGATTTAATTCATTACTACTTATTAATGTGTTCTTGTATATAGTCATCCACTTATTTGTTCGATTAATTATTTAGGCCATAAGAGTAAGGTTTAAGTTATTGTGTGATATTTTTCATTATGTCTTTTATTAATTTATTTCTTTTATAATTAAATCTATTTAGTTTTAAATTTAGTCTCTTAACTCAGATTGTCAGTTTAGGTCGTATTTCACGAGACAGAAAACTACGACTCACGACCTTACTGCCTCCAATGAAGAGCTGCCGTAGAAGTAACCCCTTAAAAAAAAGTTTATAAGTTGCTGACTTTATTTTTCTATTTGACAATTTCATTTTTTTCAGCTGACAATATCATATCAACAATATTATGCAATCCTTATCCGATGGTCACAGTTAAATATTGAGGACAAAATTACTAATATTACAATATTTACATTCTCATAAATGTTTCTCTAACAACAGAAGCACACAAACGCAACACAAACGCCCCGCTACAATCTTCGTTCATATATAAAAGAGACCTACGTGACGTATATTAATTTCATGAATCGTTGAACCTCCGCCCCTTCAGGACAATAAAACTCCGACATTTCCTGGGTCAACTAGAGGCCCCCAAAAATTCTCGAAAAGTCCCAGTAGGGGTCAATCTAATGAAATAAAAGTAATCTAATGAAATAAAAGCCAAGAAGGCTAACTTAAAAACCAAGTTGATAAAATAGAATGCCTCCCTCGAGAATGCAGTTCCTCTTGAGTCTGCAACTTAAAACACTATGATACTACTGATAATGATAAATGCGATCTCGTCGAAATGTTGTGAAAAAAGTATATAATAAGTCTATTAATCAATACAAACATAAAAAATAGTTAGCTATAATTCAATATCATATTAAGAAGAAGCTATTAAGGTTTAACTTCATACAACTCGTGGATGGATAGAAGTTTGTAATAAAACTTTAATTTCCTTTTCCTTTCGAAGTTTGAGTAACAGTTTAGACACAAACTAACGGTAGCGACGTAAAAGGACAAGAAAAGGCCGGAAAATAGAAATGTCAAAACCATACAGCGCTAAAATGCTCTTCCTTTTCTGGAAAAGACAAGGATAAAGAGGCCCGATGTCACTAGCTACTCATAGGGAGAACGAACAACCGTAATCAGTTCAGATTTATGGTAAGTAATAAGTTTTTACGAGGTAAAAAACGCTCATCTGCACCGTTGGAAAACTACGAAAAGAACGTACACGGTCTGAGATAGATTTATCGCCAATTTTGCCCAGATAGAAGGGAGTAACATGCTACATTCTCCGGCTGGTGACTAATATGAAAGTTAGATTGAAATAGAAAATAAATTGAATAGCGTGAAAAATTACTCCTGAAATGTTCGTCGTGAGCCTGAAAAACTCTTACTCAAAATACTTACAGATACACTAAAACAAATAGTATGAATAAACGCAATTTATTTATACACACAATCCCATCAAGAATGCACTATTTAAATTTCTCGAAGTCCATCTTTTCTCTACGAGGTTAACAACTTAATATCATAACAATTATTATTATCTAATGCAGCAATTAATTGCAATAATGGAAAGCTCTAAAAAATAACAAGGCATACTTATTCAGTTCAGTTCGGTCAAAAGATGGTGTGGATATATATTATGTTTATGGTTTTTATGTCTTTGCTATGCCAAAGTGTAAAATATAACAAGGGATCGCTCCTCAGTCACGCCATTAACCAGGTGAAGGCTGCATAACTTCTGGGAAGAATTTAAGCTTCTCTAGAAACTGAAGGTTAAGTACTAAGGGTTGAAAGCACTTAGAGGTGTTGACCATGATTCAGAACTCAAGCTAAGCTGTAATTCCAGAGAGTAAATTAAAACGCCGTAGAATAGCATTACGTATATAATAAAACATTTTATCGTCCAAATGAATCATCTCATGATGATGTTAACATGGTTAACAAAACGTGCGTCAAGAAGTTTAAAAAAGTGATAGCATCTGTCAAAACATCGTGTTTCTCGCCTTATTTCTTATTAATACCATCACAGAAAGCTTTACCGACATCACTCTCTCCCGAATCCGATTCTCATTAGTACATCTCCCAATCCCCACTCGCGTGAAACACGGACTGGCACTAATTCAATCTGCAGTGTAGTTTATTTCGGTGCTGAAACGCACAGAAAGTCGTTGATTAGGTCTCTTCGAATCGGATGAATGGATTCTTAGAGAGTAAGGCGAGGTGCAAGTTTACGATTCACTGACGTTGAAAACTATTATTCCTATTTACTTGCTATATTTCTTTATAAATAAAAAAGTCGAGAAAATGAGATTTATCACTAAACACCAAATTACTTATTTTTAATTTTTCGAAGGGCGTTTCGCAAAATATGTTAGCATTATTAGGAAATGGTTCGGCATTGATGATTTAAGAATATATATATAAATATATATATATATATATATATATATATATATATATATATATATATATATATATATATATATATATATATATATATATATATGTATATATATATATATATATATATATATATATATATATATATATATATATATATATATATATATATATATATGTTAGTTCGTAGTGCTTCGCGGATGGAAGAATACGCTAGACTATTAGTCCGGGAGTAAATCCGATCGTTTGTTTCCCGTTTGTTGGGAACGTGCAGACGTTTCGCCAAGGTCGCACTTATATCCACTTATATACTGAAAGGTTTTTTTCAGTCTTCAGACAAGCATTGAGAATGCCAAGTGTGACCTTGGCGAAACGTCTGCACGTTCTCAACAAACGATCGGATGTACTCCCGGACTAACAGTCTAGCATATATATATATATATATATATATATATATATATATATATATATATATATATATATATATATATATATATATATATATATATATATATATATATATATATATGTTAGTTCGTAGTGCTTCGCGGATGGAAGAATACGCTAGACTATTAGTCCGGGAGTAAATCCGATCGTTTGTTTCCCGTTTGTTGGGAACGTGCAGACGTTTCGCCAAGGTCGCACTTATATCCACTTATATACTGAAAAGTTTTTTTCAGTCTTCAGACAAGCATTGAGAATGCCAAGTGTGACCTTGGCGAAACGTCTGCACGTTCTCAACAAACGATCGGATGTACTCCCGGACTAACAGTCTAGCATATATATATATATATATATATATATATATATATATATATATATATATATATATATATATATATATATATATATATATATATATATATATATATATATATATGTATATATATAAATATACATATATATATATATATATATATATATATATTTTATATATATATATATATATATATATATATATATATATATATATATATACATATATATATAAATATACATATATATATATATATATATATATATATATATATATATATATATATATATATATATATATATATATATATATGGGGGAAAAAAATTGTACTAAAAATGATCATGAGAAATTCACCAAAAATAATTTTAAGCTTCTAAAACGACCGCAAGAGGGCGTGACGAGCTAAACAATTTTAAAAATCACTTTTTTTTGTGTATTTATGACATTTTGTCGTAATTTCACGAATAGAGGGGTGGAGGAGTTTTACCTATTGAGATAAAAAGTCGTCTAATGTCCGTTTGCCTTAACCGATTTTCCTCAATTTGGATTCATTTAAAAGGCAATTGCTGGGACAATCAGATAATCTGGTAGATAAATTATTTAGTTTATAAATGAAACCGCGAGGTGGCGTTACATTCAACAATAGTTTTTTTGAAGTTTTGTTCAGTTTTTTCAAATAGAATTGTACAGCTTTTACTTCATGGCAAGAAAGGTAATTTAAAGAGGAATCGTAGTGAAAACCCGAAATCGATATCTCTGACATGTTAAGAGATATTTCGATTTTTCTGAAAAAAATCAGTTAGTTTTAATTTTTACCGTAATATTAAGTTAAAAATTGGTCTTAATATTTAGGTCGCAATCGCAACCCCAACAATTTTATTTAAAAAATAAAATTATCTATTCAGTATCAATCATCATAAATGTTCTAATCCTGACCTTAGATGGAGTGTGAACGTATGGTGTGGTGTTTTGGGAGACAAAATTATTGGTCCCTGTATTTTTAATGGACATTTGAATAGTGAAACATATTTAATTTTTTTACAAAATGGACTGCCAGAACTAATGGAAGATGTTTCGGAAACAAGAAGACAAATGTGGTACCAGCATGATGGATGCCCTACCCACTTCTCGCAGGTGGTTCGAAACTTCTTGGATGCTTCGTTTCCAAATCGTTGGATAGGACGGGGTAGTTTATTTTCGTGGCCGGCGCGCTAACCGGATTTGACAGTCCTCGATTTTTACTTGTGGGGAAGACTAAAAGACCTTGTTTTTCAAACTCGTCTTACCACACGAGAACACATGATTGAAAGAATTCAAAATTCAATAACCAGCATTTCAAGAGCGGAAATTGAAGCTACCGTTTTTAGTACTCGTCGAAAAATAAATCTTTGCATTTCTAAGGATGGAAGGCATTTTGAACATTTAGAAAGGCGTTAAAGTTCAGATTCTGTTAATTATTAGACTGTTGTGCTGTTAATGTTATTTGACTGTTGTTATTATTAATATCTTCGTTGTTGGCCCGTTGGCTTTTAAACACGCTCCAAATTAATATGGCACGAAGAATTTGGACCAGTCCTAAGCCTGGGTAAAGTGTGAAGGAAGTCATCCAGTTGAAGGGATAGGTGGGACTCTTTCCCGGTCAAGCAGCCAACAAAAGTGTTCATATATATATATATATATATATATATATATATATATATATATATATATATATATATATATATATATATATATATATATATATATATATATATATATATATATATATTATAAAGTTATCCAGTATACCTCGCCTAAATTACTGGACGGGTCACGGGTGATGGAAGATATTAATGGACAGCTGCGAATATCTCAAAATAAGCAGCCCCGAACCAAGGCAATGAACTAAATTCACTTAGCGTCTGACTTATATCAAGCGGTTGAGTGGTTAGCATCTGTTCACCAGTGGTGCGGATGAGATTTAAATTCTGAAACTAACCCCTCCAGTCTTAACCTCTGAACAGTCATGGTTCAAACCTTTAATTCAAAGTATAAGATGAAGCATTCTAGTAATTAGAAAATTACCCCAGGACGTAAACAATCCTCTGCAAGCTTTGCTGGTTCAACCGGACTTTCGGATTTTGGGGCGTCCGGGCTTAAACGCAAAGTCTTTCAGAGGGAGCCAGAGACCTCTGGCCAACGTCTGAAACCGAAAACAGGCTTTTTTAGAGCGGTAAATATGAACTCTCTCCTGCGCCCAGGAAAACTCCACGAATTAGGGCCAGCATAGAATCAACAAAAAATTCAAAGTTTAGCTCTGCAAGAAACCAGGTTGACTTCCGATAACACCTTGGACTTCGATAACTACAGACTTTTTAAAAGTAAAACGGACAAAAGAATACTCAAAAATACACCACATTTCGATATCGCTTTCGCTATCTCAAAAACCATTCTTGGTTCTATAACTAATGTCCAGCCAGTAAGTAATCGACTTATACTTATGACACTATCCCTCAAGTGTGCTAACAAAAACTATACATTAATCAATGCACACCTCCCAGTTAACGAAAAAAATAAATCTAATCCTGAAAAAGTAAATAAGTCCTGGGAAATTCTGGAAAAGACTATTTCTAAAATTCCCTCTAACCATGTAAAAACCCCATTGGGTGATTTCAACGCCCAACTAAGGAAAGAAAGAAAATACAGAAAAACAGTCGGCAGTTTTCCAGTTCATAAATGGGCTAACCATAATGGCAGAAGATTGGTTGAACTATGTTCGCGGTTTAATCTAAAAAGAATGTCAACCCATTTTAAGAAGGAAATAATAAAACAAAAGACCTGGAGGTGCCCAAACACGTACAGGGGTGAATTTCAAATTGACCATGTTACCATTTCGTACCCCAATTATAAAGAGATTTTGAATGTTCTACTTGACTAGAATCAAACTTAAAAATCGAGCTTAAAACCTCGAAAATTCATTCAAAAGAGACTGCTAATACCAAAGTTCGACCCTACCAAAATAAAACCAACCCTAACAGAAGAGCTTGATAAACAACCAGCACAGAACTGGCAAGAATTGAGACAAAGAATTATTAAAACCGCCTTAAAGTTGGACTCTTTACAAAAACGTAGAAAACATCCGTGATGGGATGAAGTTTGCGAGCAAGCAGTATTAAGCCGAAGTAAAGCATTCAAAGAGTGAAACGGTAAAAAAACAGCAATAAACTATAACATATTTTTGGAAGTAAGAAAAAAAACATTGAACCTAATTAGACAAACTAAAAGAAAATATGGAAACAATCAACTTAGAAAAAGATTTCCAAGTTGAAAAAATAACACCCGAAATTTTTACAAAACTTTTAAAACTAAATTATCAGGAAAACGGACAATTAGCTCTAAATAACCAAGACAATAGCAAAGAACTTGCCAAATATAACAACTACTAAACTGTCCTGAGGCCTTGAGGAACAGATTACTAATACTAAACACTAAACAAACAAACCCAGATTCATTACAACCGAATGAAGATGAAATAATTAGGCAAATCAAGCGACTTAAAAATAACAAAGCTTCTGGGGAAGATGGAATCACAGCTAATTTTTTTCAATCCACTGGTCCAGGTACAGTCAAGTCACTACATAAGAAAGGAGATAGAACGGATGTAAACAACTACAGAGGGATATCTCTTCTCCCAGTTTGTTACGAGATTCTATCACAATATCTACTAGACAGAGCACAAGGACAGTTAGAACCTATAATTGGTGAATATCAAGCAGGTTTTCGACCGGGCAGATCCTGCCCGGGACAGATCCTGAATCTAAAGTTGATCCTAAGATATCAAAAACTGTGCAATAAAAATCTCGTCTGTACATATGTGGATTTCAAAAAAGCATATGATTCTATTGACCGCGAATCTTGAATTCCAAATCTTGAAAGAACAAGGACTAGATCTGAAAACGCTGGCAATTATTAAAGCAACACTAACTAACATAACGTCAAAAGTTAAATCCATGGGTGACATCTCAGAGCCCGTAGAAATTAAAACTGGAGTAAGACAAGGGAATAGACTCTCGCCACTCTAATTTAACTGTGTGTAACTAGAAAAAGTAATACAGAAGTGGTGTGAAAAAAAGTCGGCCCTGAATATTGACCAGCCCATTAAACTGGGGAAAACCAACATCAAAATTGATTGTCTGGCGTTTGCTGATGATCTAGCAATTTTTGCTCAAGATATATTTACGGCACAAAAACAGATTGAAATCCTAAAAGAAACAGCAGAAAAGGTAGGACTCTAAATTTCCTTTGAAAAGACACAATACATGACCTGCAACAGACTAAGAACACCATTTCTAAAAAAAATTTGGTAACATCGGACGAGTCTCTCAATTCAAATATTTGGGTGAAATAATCATAGAAAACCGGTTGGAAAAAACGGCCAATAAGGGTAGTCCTCAAAAAATGGAAACGGCATAGAGACTTACACAAAATATTTACAACAAAAATGCATATCTAAAAACACAAAACTGAGAAATTACAACACAGATATTAAGCCAGAATGTCTAAATGGGCAGAAACGCGCATTTTGAATAGAAATAGAGACATCGAGAAGGTTAAAATGAAGGAAAACACTTTATTAAAGTCAGATGAAAAAGAATTCACAGAAAATAAAAACGGAAAAAAAATCCGTTTTAAATAAACTATATTTAATATAATACGAGCAACGCTCAAAACCAATCTTTTGAATTAGTGTAGTCGAGTAATGTGCGAACATATAATATACGTAGTTCTGAAAACCTCTAAAAACACCAGGAGATAATCTTAGTGTTAAAATTTAGTTAGTATTAGTGGTAATTTCATCAATTTCATAACAAAAAAAATAGTTTTCAAAACCCAATATTAAGGTATAATGAAATCCTATTATGCAAATCCTAGAGTTAATTATATCCTAGATAGAAATTTTATGAATACAAGTTTTTGAGTTTTTTTTATATTTCAACGTAGTTACCTTGCTATTAAAGATGCATCGACGGCAAAAGTACTGAAAATCATAAATTCGAGAATATCTTTGCTTTCCAGAAAATTAATAAAGATAAAGCTAGAAAATAATGTATAATTAAAAAAGAAAGAACAAATTTCACCTATAATCCAGAATTAAATTAATAATAACAAATAATATAAAAACATTTTAACTAACTTTTCGACAAAAATATTTTTGATTTAAATCTTTAGAATTACGAACATGGAAATTTTAATAATACTTAAATATTATTTATAACCTGTACAAGTTATTTATTTTTGATAAATTTTAAGGATGTATCGGAGGTACGTTGAAATGCTACAAAACGTTTAAAATATTTGACAGAATATTCTTTACTCAATCCTTAAGCCTCTGAAAATTTCAAATCGATTGACTTAGCCGATCAAAAGTTACTGCAGTTTAAAATTATCGTTATTATATATGTGATCTTATGGAGATTCACTAACATAATATATTAAACACATTTCAAATATACAAAGAAAAGCTATCAAGCGTCCCAAACTTTCAGATTATGTAACTTAAACTATTTGGAACCAATTTTGCAGATTATTTTAATATTCATTTTCAGTTATTTCTTCAGGTTTGGGAAGAAGAATCAATCGCTCTGTGAGCTAAATCTAACCAATATAATATATTTGACAATGTGAAAACAGTTAGAAGCGTAGATCACAGAGTTTTGTAGGAACAACCCAGGACATATGTGCAGGCGCATTATCGTAACGAAAGAACACTTTTTTTTTAATTAGATGTAGACGAACAGTACACTTTAATTGTTCAAGTATTCAGGTATCATACTTCCCGGTTATAGTATTGTAGCGTTTACAAATTATCGGTTGCTAATGGTAAGATCATTTCGGGCGAATTGAATCTGAAAGAGCACCTGTATCGTTCAGTACAAGGTCAAGACAGTCTAACTCCAAATCTCGAGGTGAACGCACATCTTCACGCCTTACCCTTCCGACAGAGGTATGTAGGTTAGCTGGCCAAACCCTGTTTAGGCTAATTTTTTTGATATACTTATAGAGGCATTTACGACCCGGACGCTAGAGAATCCGGTCAATCAGGGACCAAGCCGTTGAAAAACCAATTATTTCGGAGCCCGCCCATTATTGAAACCAAACTCTTTTTTGGGCCACTTTGCACAGTACCCGGTCAGTCAAGTTCCAAACTATTTGGAGGGTGATACCCCCGTCTAGGGACACAGAATTCCCCGTATTTAGGTATTTAGTGGATAGGCAAGTACTCCTATTCAGTACTGGATAGGCAAGCGGTGGGACAGTCAAAAAATAAGGCAATGATTTGATTATTTTTAAGTTATCTTGACTTGCTTAATATTGTTTGAATAAACTTAATACCAACTAATTTATAAGTACAGAAAACCAAAGACGAGCTCACGTAAGTTAGAGGAACATGTTCAGTTTTTTTTTTGATTTTCCACGGAAAGGTTTGGTGAATCACAGTCCCTAAACTTTCCTGTTTTATTATATCTAGCTATTAATGTACTTTGTGTTGTTTTTTTTAGTGTGCTTACGTGTATTAAAGTATAAAATCAAGTCAATAATTTTTTTTTAGAGACCATTTCCAGTTCAAGGGTCTTCTATAACACAAGATAATTTAACAAACTGGGTGGCGCCGTTTTGACACGCAGCTTCATCCTGTCACGGACCTTCTCCCCGGTACTCCCGGCGAACAGGTGCCGTCGCTGTACCGAATATTTTTTAAATTATTGTCCCTTTACAAAGAGAAAAATAATTGCCCACACTACTTTCTTTTGTCACGTAGCCTGTGAATACCACATCAAGCGAACCGTAGCCATGAACTTTCCTGCAAGAGGGACGGTTTTTTGCTTTTTTAGCATTTTCACTTGCTTCCATCCACATTATATTTCAATTCATTGAATTCAACCAATAGCATAAAATGTCAAGGAAACTAAGCAGATCGCTTAGTCCAAACACTCTTGAAAAACGTTTATTTGAATGCATCTTTAGTCGATTGTTAACAAACCCAAATTTTTTTATACCCAAAACATCGTGTAAAATGTAGTGGACACGTTCTATTGAGATGTTTACAATGTAAATAGTTCACATGCCTTTTTTTAGGAAATTATTTAACACCACATTGCGGTCTTTCATAATCAATGAATATGAATCAAATTTAAATTACTTCAAATAAGGCTATAGAATCTTTGAAAGTATAATCCATTTCCTTTTATATCTACATCGAAGTTAAACTCTCTAAAACAAAATACTTTCTAACTTAATAACATCTCACCAACCATACTTAACAAATATCATAATCATCTGATGACACTTGCAGCATATTTGTATCAGATCAAAAACTTTCAAACGACCCTGGTATATTACATAACGTTCAGAAATCGACATTAATTATAGCAATCATGATTTCGGAAATACGTGACAGGATAATCGAAGCAAAACTTCTAAATAATACATCCCAGTCGCCAATCATCAGTATTCGCTTATCAAACCATCCTTCAAAATATCGTGTTTCCCGTCTTATTCCTTATTAATACCGTCACCGACGATCACCCTCCCTATCAGTCCTCCCACATCTCCCTCCTCCTCCCGCATCCGACTCTCATTAGTACACCTCCCGGTCCAAATTCACGTCAAACACGGACTGGCACTAATCCAATCTGCGACGTATGCCGTTTGTCTCGGTGCCGAAACGCACACAAGGCGGTTGATTGGGTCCCTTCGAACCAGATGAATGGGGTCTCGGGGGGTGAACCGAAGCCAGGTTGTCGCTAAATAAAACGCTTGATTGATTGACGGTCCAGGACTGTTTTTCTTTTTTCAAGGGCACATTTTTTCTGAACATAAAGAACCGAATTAATTAGTATTGGTAAAAAAGCATCTTCAGGGGATGATCAAATATAAGCTTAACCCTAAACTGGAATCTTCTTAGAAACCCAACTTAGTATTAAAACAATTCAAAAATGTTGCTGTAGAGGGTCTAAGGGAAATAATTCCCATAAATTTAAACAATGATTATGCACATTATTTGAAAGGAAAAAGTTTCACAAGGGTCAAAAACCAAACAAAGGTTTTCCGCGGAAAATAATTGCAAAGTTATTAAATGACCAATCACAAAGCTGTAAAGAATTATCATTTTAAGCAAGTATGTGTAAAAGCATATTAGGCAAATAATAATTGGTTATTATTTAACGAATAAACTACAAATAGAATAACATTTTTAAAAATTAACAATCACTAAAAAAATACAAATAATTGAAATAATTCCTATGGTAAATGGAGTTAGAGACAAAAATTATTTTAGTGTGTGTCAGTGTATGTATTTAAATTACATTTAAAATCAAAATTGCATTTTGTACGCGAATATCACAATATGTTTGTTATTTACGGAGAAGCTGTTGCCAACCAGATTAGAAATATACCAAGACTTTGCGTGTTCTGGAAACTAGATTAGAACGGTGCCAGGCTTGCATAGCAGCTCAAATGCTGGAAATTTCAATCATTTAATTTAATAAAACAATCATGTGTTTCTTAATGTGATGTGAATCGATTAAAACGTGTTGTGGTGCGAAAAATTAGTGCTAGTAATTTCAGCTATGACATTAGATGACATTAATATGTAAGTTTTCCTTTTTTGTAATAACAAACAAAATTTATGCTGAAACGTATGGAATAAATATCTATAAAAATATTACGTTTTATTGTCCAATAATATTTTAAGAAGAATATTATAAACTCTTACAACTCGGCCATTCCTGACACCAAGAGCGCCATCGCTCAACGCAGTCTAAATAAAAGTATAGACTCTTAACCACACGTAACATAAATACCTACTTAAACAAATTGTGTTTACAGCATAAAGTCGTAATTTTATGCATAAAATAAGTTCACATAAAGGCGAACATAATACCTCTCATAAATCTAATAACTAGAAATCAGACATAATTAATAACATAACCAATAGCCATAATAGGTACATAAGTAATAACATAAGAAGAGAGTTTCTTAAAAAAGTGATATCATAAATGGTACAAAAAATAGAGTTTTATAATCGTAACACTGAAAGAATTTGCGTCAGTTTCATTCAACATTTCTGGCGAGTTTAGTAAAGACGGGTATTTAAAAACGTTAAAAATATTTTATTTTGTACGTACCTACTGTAAACTATGTAATTTTGGTTTCATAAATACAGCTGACATTAAACTCAAAGAGATTTACCACTAAACACCGACTTACTTTTTTAAGTTTTCGACGACGAATCTATAATCTAATCATTTCCTGATGATGCTAACATGGTTACCGAAACGTGCGTCGAGAGGTTTCAAAAAGTGATTTGGTGTTTAGTGGTAAATCTTTTCGAGTTTAGTATTTCACCCCGAAGGTTCCAGTAGAAGAATATTTGAATTTGTATTTTTCAATTTAAGGCCGCGTCAGCAACTGAAGCCATTTGGGAGCCCATAAAGAGTGTATACATAATAAAGAGTATAATAATAATAATAGGAAAATAAAACTGAAAGAATTACACAAATAGGTTAAATAATAAAAGTATTCTTGAAAGATTCACGAAAGCTTGCCCATTCAGTTAAGTTATGGCATCGTCCCATAAACCACTGTCTTACAGCTCCTTCCAAATTATTTTTAGCTGTTTGAAAAGTAGAGGCGTCTGGCCAGTTATGTAAACTTGCCGTAGTTTCTATTTGTTGTAACCAAAATTGAGCAAAACTTGGATCACTTTCACCGTTAAATTTGTCTATTGACTTAGACATATCGGACATTATATTAAAATTTGGTACCTCCTGTTATCAGTGTATTTTGTTGCAACAGCGTGCTTACTAAATTCATAAATTAGGGATTTCCACTGGCACCACCATTAACAGTAGAGTTCACAGTTTCAAAGTCTTCCTCACTAATCACACCTTTCGTTTGAACGGAATCCTTTTCAGAAGCCATTTTTCGAATAGTGTGTGTTCACTTCTCATAATAAAACACGGTCGATTTTTCCCCGTTAACTCCTAAATAAGTATTAAAATAAGTATATAATAATTTTAATAAATAATTAAAATAATATAAGTAGTAAAATAAGGCTGATTTACATAAAAACAATGTTTATTCTTAAATCGTGTATAAGTACTAAACACTTAACCTTCTTCTTCTTTTCTTAACCTGCCAACATTAACTGGCGTTTGCTGCAAGCGCGAAATTCGAAATATCATTATAAACTTTTACAAAATAATGTTTTCGACGGAAATAGTTGCGTTTTGGATATATGTTTTAAGGAAATTTTGTTCAAAGTAATGTAAAGCATCGTTGCTTAAATTATGAAAGTTATTTCCCTGACACTATAAATAGAATAAATTTCTAATACCTCCTCATAGTTTCCATACATTTTGCTATTAGTATGCTTTTATATTTCTATAATAAAAAAATAAGATGACCATTTGTTTTTGAAGTTGGTATGACTACTTTTAAATTAGAAATTTTAGCATTTTTTGTAATTATTTAAAAAAAATTTGGTAATTGTTTAAAATGGATAAATTTATTGAACAAAGAATGTTCACTAAAATTTTATCTAAAAACATTTTTTTGTTTAATTCTTCATTGCGCAACAGCTACTTTCTCTATTTAGCACCATAAACAACAATTTTATTTGAAAAATCTTCGTGTTACTGAATAAATGCTTTCTTGCATGTATAGGAATATATAAAATATGAATCTATGTTTATATACTAGAAACAGCTTAACAATCAAGAGAATCGTGCTAAAGATGAACTAAAACCGAATAAAACATGTTAAAGCCGATCAAAAATCAATACAAATTCCATTAACGTGGTATTGTTCACAAAGAGTTCCTTCTAACTGATCAAACAATTAATAATGAATATTATTTTATCACTTGCGAAAGTCCGTTCGAAAAAAACATCCAGATTGGTGGCGAAACCATTCGTGGTTTTTCACGTGGATGACGAGTGCGTGGATGACCATCGCACACCGCAATAGTTATTCATTATTTTTTACTAAAAATCAAACAAATACCATTTCATAAGCCCCATATTCACTAGATATGGTACTTTTCACCAGGAATGACTTTTACTATGCTCTTGATTGAGAATACCACTTCGTGAACCCCGTTTTAAGTCCATAGAAACCACTCAAAAAAATTTGATGCGGCGCTTAGAAGAAATACTAGAAATACAATACTAGAAATTGAATATAAAAACTGTTTTGAAAGCTGGAAAAAATGTTAGAACAATTATTACAGAGTAATAAATGTTGAAACATTACAGAGCTCTATTAATAAGTTATCCACTAGACCAATGCCTTAGATGAAAGATGATTAATTCTAAAGACTGAAGTGAAGTGATTTTCTGAATTTACAAAATAAACTTAAATAATATAATTTTTGAGAAATCAATTTTCCCATGCACTTTTTTATACAAAAATCAACTATCTTTCCGCAGCTACGTAGGCAAATATTTCACTCGCCGCCATGCAACACTTTGATTTGATTGCATAATTCACCAAGACCATAGTCTGTTCGTGCGTGCATACATTATGCAATAGATGGCAAATTAATTTCCACGAATTCGTACCGAAGCTTATTTTTCATTTTCCATTAAGTCAAGCCATTAGTGCGATCTTTTCCGCTCTATTATCCATCTCTTCGCGTCCCTCCACTTCACCTAACTTCCTCAATGCGAGTCCATTTTTAAAAAGGAATATTAATCGAAATCCAAATCAAGTTATTTATCGAAAGGCGGACTGTCAACAAGGCAAGCTGACCCCATTGAGGTTGAATTCTACTTTTCTTTTCGATAATTTTTATTTTCAATCTATGTTTTCAATTTTTTCCTTATTAGGAAAATATTTATATCATATATTATACACACACACATTTTGATTTATATATATATATATATATATATATATATATATATATATATATATATATATATATATATATATATATTTAACTGAGGTAGCCGATACTTGATGAAAATTCATTTTAAATAAAAAACCAAGATTAATATCTAAATTTCCACTATATTTAAAACTTGTACGTATGACAATTGTTTCGACACACAGTGTCTTTTTCAAATACACATTAAATTAAACTAAGCAAGTTTTTTAGTTAATTAATTAGTTAGTTTAATTTAATGTATATATATATATATATATATATATATATATATATATATATATATATATATATATATATATATATATATATATATATATATATAAATTCTATATATAAATTCTAAATATTTCTAAATATATATAAATTCTAAGCTGAAAATGCCAAATGAGATTTTGGCGAAACGTCGTGACTCTTCACAGAATCAACGGATCGACACGTTTTTTGTTCGACACGATTGATGTAATTTTTTTAAAACCTGACATAAGCTAACAGTATTATTTGAACTGATAGACTGGTATTTCATTTCCAAATGCAAAGTTGTAGGAAAAAACTTAACTAAGAAAAATTTACAAACAATGCTTTCCGGTGTTGTCAGATTTATTCAGTAGCTACTAAAACAATATTTTTTAAATGGCAACACCGAATTTGTGCTGTTAGTGGCTTAAATATTCGCGATGAGCGAGCTGAATTCCACGCAAGACATCCCGATAAGTCTGTTTCAAATCCGAAGTTTTTAAGAAATAACATAGCAAAACTGAAAACAACTGGTAGTATGTGTCCAAGGATCCGCAAAAGATATTTCTTAAAAACTCCGAATTTGGTGTGATTTATCGGGATGTCTTGCGTGGAAAACGGTGTCTTGCGTATGCATCGCGTAGACTTAAGCCACCAACATGAAGAAAAATTAATTCAATTTTCTCTTTTTGATTAAATAACTGATTCATCTTAGAACCTGAATTAAAACGTTATTTTTATACAAATTCAAAAACAACGGCTTTCAAATAACACAATGACAGCACAATAGACTCCTTTCAAACAACACAACTTTAGTTTAATTTCCAACGCCTACTATTGCTACGTTAGCTTCGTTTAGTACCTGTCGACTGCAGATTATTTTAGTTGTTTTTGCTAATTGTTCTAAAACGGCTACTCCAATAAAGAAATGTGACATAACATTTTATATTTCGAATTTTAAGATTTGTCAAATTATATTTAAAAAAACGGTATTGCCATTTAAAAAAATATTATTTTAGCAGTCACTAAGGAAATCTGGCAACACCGAAAGGGACCTAGTTTTATCATTTCAAATAAAAAGTTAGGCTATATAAGGTTTTAAAAAAATCAAATTAAAAAATAATAATAAATTTTATCCATTGTAAAAATTGAATGATGGATTTCCCTTCACTTTGTCGATGTGTCCGTCAGTCGTCAAGTCTTTAACCACTTCTGAGTATTATTTGAATGATTTCTACTACTCGTATACTTGTATTTTAGATAAAGATGGATTACCGTAAGTCTTCCCCAACATTTTCAACGATTCAGCATAAGAACACTCGTTAGCAACACAAAACTTGAAGCAACACAAAACGTGAGGCATTTGATATTTTTATTCATTTTTAAAAATCGCAGAACAATCTTGAGACCGACCAGCCTAACCAGTAGCTATAAGTAAACAAACTAATCAACAAATATCTAAAAAAACAAGAAATGTTTAACAAAAGAAAAACAAAGAAACAATAACATATAGAATAATGTGCATATATTTTCCCGAACGAGTGATAAAAAATTGAATCAAATATTTTCATCGATTTAAAATTATTTTCATAAATATGAAAATGTTCTAGAAAGTATGAAAACCAGTTTTAAAAATGTTCATTATCCATATTTCAAAATTTAAACGAGCTGAAACGCGAATAGCCTGAAGAGTACGCCTTAATACATTGTGACTGGCAAAAATATTTAATGATATTGACGACAACATCAAATTGATTCATCATTAAACACAAAGTAAAAAATCCATGAAACAGAAGCTTTAAAAAAGAAAATAACGAAAACAACGCCAATGGAGCCAGTTCATATTCTTGATGGTGCGCCCTTAACTTCATTTAGGTTTCATTTTTTTTTTTAAGAAGAGCCTTTTGAGGAAATTGACTGTTATGGAGAGAGGCAGAGTAATAAATAGGAGAGACGAGAATTTCACACTATTAACTCGACTCAATGGAAAAGATCTTCAATCTGAAGTATATACAGAGCCTTGATTTAATCCCCAAACCAACGATCTATAAATGTGGACAACGAACACGACAAGTTGGTAATAATTAACACGAAATCGCTAATTTTCTTAAACTGTGACATACGTTTATTGGTTTTTCTCGGATTTTATAAATAATTTTTGTTTTATAAATAATACAATCTATAAATGATTAATTTGTCAGTTACTTTGTGATAGTTCATTTTTGAATTGAATAAAACAAATGTTTTGCTTTATTATCTATCACTTACTTTATAACTTTGTGACTATAGTTTCGTGAACAATGTTACATTATCAAACACGACTTTAAAACTTAAGTCCTTTAAAGTTGTGTTTGATAATATAATATTGTTTACGAAACTATAGTCACAAAGTTAAAAATAGAATAAGTGATAGAAACCAAAGTAAAACATTTGTTTTATTTAATTTAATACAATCTATCTTGTAGGGCTGAAGATCTATCGTATACCACAACCGTTACCGACACTAAATAAAATGATTAAATCAACTAAGCAATTGTCATAATTTGCTAAATTTTAAGGTTAATAAGGTCTGAAATGGTCAACTGAAACGGCGTTTTATGGCAAAAATTATACATGTTTCTGTTGCAATTAAATAACAATTATTGCACTTAGTTGAAATGTTTTGGCGCATAATTATTATAGCATCGAACCTTCAACCACCCTCAAAATACCATCTGTGGTTAAACTCTTCTGATGATCGGAAAGCACAGAAAACAGTCCTGATCAAGGGGTTGAAATAATTAAGGATATAAAGCATCGTTTCTCAATCTTTTTAGTGTCGCGATCCAGTAAATAGCCAAAAAGTTCAGCAAAAAACGTTGTGACCCCCTCACTACAATATGTTAATTTGACGTTTATCAAAGTATTACATCGGCCGGTTAACAGGGCAACGATTCGTTCTTTGTTCGATATCATGATTTAAGAAGAATGGTTTTTAGTTTTTAATGGCTAATAAACTCCTACGACTGTTCACACGCTTACGAATCGTGAAAAAAAAAACAAATCATCTATTTATCTTTGTATTAAATGACGAATCGACAATAACGGATGTATGCGGGAATGGGCCGTTATACTTATACTGAAATATCGCACACAACCACAAATACCGAACTACAAGGCTTGTTAACCCTTTGTTCTTATATACTTTTACCAGTTCGGACCTGTGCCCTGCACTTTTAAAGTGACACACCCGCGCACCTCGTGCCAACCATCTGTCCATGCGAGACGAATCATTCGTCCAGAGCGCGCTTAAGCGGTTAATTTATGCGCTTTGGTAATAAAAACCAAGGAACGAAACGAAGAGTTTCATTGTTAATTGCGTTTTTACGAAAACAGGTTCTACGATTTCTTCTCTCGCCCAGTGTTAAATACTACAATTTCTTCTCTCACTCAGTGTTAAATAAATTAATAACAATGTGGCTATAAAATAAATAAATAATATTAAATATAATGGACAAATTTGTGACAAATAAAATGCACCCATTTCATTTAGTGAAACAGAAAATGAAAGAAAATAATCGGATTGTACAATGAAATATATTTAAAATATGGATTCATTGCCTTGGATGATAAGCCGCAATGTAATGTTTGTTATCAAGTCCTGTCTGTGAAAAGCATCAAGCCTTCAAAATTAGTCCGGCATCTGAAACAAAACGCCCGTCTTTACAATAGAAACCATAACAATTTTTCAAGGGTAAATCAGCCATTTTGAAAAATCAACAAACTGCTATCAACAAATCAAGCCATAATGAGACTACAGCACTTCAAGTATCCTAATTAGTAGCATTAAGAGTGGGGAGGGAGTCTAAACTCCACACGATTGCGGAAAGGCTCATTTTACCCGCTGCCATTGTGGTCAATATGATGATAAGTCCAGAAAAAGCAAAAAAAGTTAAAACTATAGCACGTTCAAATGTCACAATATCGAGACGTATTAACGAAATGGCCAATGATATTCACAATCAAATAATTGAAAAGATGAAATGAAGTGATTTTTTTGCTATTCAGTTCGATGAGTCAACAGACGTGCCGAACTTGGCGCAATTTTTATGTTTAGTCCGATACGAATGCGAGGGGTCAATTAAAGAAAATGTGCTATTTTGCAGATCAAGCCCTGGTGCTGCAAATGGAGAAGGTCTCTTTAAAGTTTTTATTGATGTCACACAAAAGGAAAACTTGGACCTCAATTAATGTATTGCGATATGTACTGATGGCGCCAAAGCGATAACAGGGAAGAACAGTGGTATGATAGTAGAATTAAAATACATTATGGAATGGACACACTGCTTTCTTCACAGAAATGTGCTTTCTACAAAAAAGGTGCCAAATAATTTGCAAAATGTTCGGTCAGATGCCATAAAAGTTGTTAATTTTATTAAAAGCCGACCATTGCAGACTAGATTGCTTTTCTCATTGTGCGAAGAAATGGGTGCCAAATACGACTCACTGTTTTTCCATACGCCAAGTGGTTGTCGCGAGGAAAAGTTCTAACGAGGCTTTTTAAATTGCGAGATGAAAATTGAATGACTTGAATACGAGTTTACAAGGCCGTAACAAAAACATTTTACTAATGACAGACAAAGTCAACGCCTTTATCAAGGAATTTGATATTTGGATTATACGTCTTGAAAAACGCAATTTTGGTGCATTCACCTTCCGGTGAATTCGGTTCCACCAAATTCGGATTATATTACCAAAAATGTGAATTTAGACAATTCTCTTATTAATCGCGTGTTGGAGACCAAAAAAAAACGAAAACGAATTGAAAATCCAGTTACTGGAATATTTTCCAGAGAGCAACGATGATTTGTCGAAAAGATGGGTTCTCAAATCATTTGATGAAAATGTTGTTGCAGTTACTGAATTACCTATTGAGATTCACAACCAACTTATTGGAATATCGGCCGAAAAAACTCTAGAACTAAAATTTTTAACTGAAAATTTAGATAACTACGGCTTGCACGACGATGTGAATACGGAAGTAACGGAAGCGTTAAAAACCTTGATCCCATTGCTACTTCTTACTTATGCGAAAAAAGCTTCTCGTCTATGGAAATTTTAAAAACTAAATATAGAAATGATCTATTATTAGTGGAAAATAATTTGCTTATATTTGCAATGATGATCCGCGTATAGAAAAACTTTTAAGTAAAAAACAAAATCAACCGTCGCATAAAATTATTATATCAAACAACTTTGGCTATTACTTTATTTAAGTTTATTTTATTATGTTGTTATTACCCGGTAATATATAATTTTCCAACACTTACTTTTATATTAGAAATACTTTAATAAAAAAATGTTTCGTATACGGGTCTTATTTTTTAAATACATTGCGGCCCCCCTTTAAAACTTTACACGTTCATTTACGCGTCATTACTAAACGCGACCCCCATAGGGATCGCGATGCCCAGGTTGAGAAACGATGATCTACCGATTACAACAAAAATTTTAGCAGAATCATGCTGCTTTTCCGCAAGCAATGTTAAAACAATGTTATACCCCGAATTATGTCTTAAACAATATCAGCTCTTTGAGTGCCTAGAATGTTAATTACTGATTAAAAACGCATGATACTAATTATCCCTAAAGCACATTTGAATATTATTAAAAGAGATCCGGAAAAATTCTTCACGACAAATAAATCCTGGGTCCATCAATTTGATGTACAGTCAAAAGTTCAAAGTACCAAATTTCCATCCCATTCCCATGAGTTCCCATCCACAACGCCACCTACGACATTTTTAACGTAAGCTTGGCTCTTAACATAACTCACATTTAGAGATGGTTTGTTCGGTTAACAACTATCTAATGGTGTTTTTCGATATGGCAGCGGTGTGAGCAGTCATCCCATTCTGCTAAAACCATGTATCACTAATAAAACGAAACTTGCTTAATTGGTGAGTTAAAAACGTCTCAATTATGTAAACATAGTGGACTGAATGTTCATTTGCATCATCAAAAAGGTAAGAGCAAATAATGTTTTCTGGTGCAGTTTCAGGTGAGTATTTTCATCAGACCAATATCGAAAATTTTGTTTATTCAGAACCTTAAAAATTGATGCAAAATGAGTTGCAAACTCACATCCAAAATTAATAAAACTGCGGGACGACGTTTGCAGACGCACCTTTCTCTACCTGGAGGCTTGTTTTTATGTAGTATCAAGTTTCTGAAAATGTTTAACCCACATTTTGATAAAATGACAAAACAGTACAGAATCATTACGCTTAATATTAAACTGGTAACAAAAAAAAAATAAAGTTGTCACGATATACTCATAATTTTTGTAATACGCCTTTAGAGCGGACGCACATTATAGTCCGTTCCACTGATTAGTGATTACTGATCCTATAATGCTCTAAACACAGTGAAAGTAATTGATTTACCAGAGTGATGCCCGGGAAATTTCATATTGAGAAATGGCCCATTTCTCGCCAAAACCTGTATAAATAAATTAATATTAGACATGTTACAACCTGATGTAATAAGTATAGAATCTCAAAATTTCTAAATCAAGTATATCTTAATTAATACAGCACAGTAACAGTAAAAAGATATTTCAAAATATTGTATATTCGATCCAGCACTGCACAACAAAACCCCGTAAAAAAGAGCTAAAAACAAATCAGGAAATAAAAAGAAATAATATAAAAGCTTTCTTTAATAAATAAGTCCATTTAATAAACCAATCCAGGCAAATAAACTTGATTTTTTTTCCGGAAGTAATCATTATAATAGAGTTAAAAAAAGAAACCTTGAGCAACATAAGTATAGCAACTTTTTTGTACATCTACTAAGGCACAAATACTGATCATAAAGCCGCTACCCGCTCCACAAAAAAAATCCAATTTCCGGAAAGTTACGCAAGCAAACTTAATGGCATCGAAAAGCCGAAATTGCGTCGACAGCAAACAAAAAATCTGCCTCGAGGATGGTGAAGGGCGTGTAATTAGGACGCAACGTCTGAAACCTTGGCTAGACGTCCTGTCGAGAGTGAAATATGACGCTCAAGAATTGGACGGTCATTTAGGGTTTGTGGTTGTTCAAAAGGAATAGTCCTTGGACTAATAACAGCTCGTTGTATCAAGGAAAATCTACAAGAAAATAAACTTGAATCGCAATTTAAATGTAATTAATCTAAATTAAACTTACCAAATAAATCAACACCAAAAAAGAAACAAAAGTTTTAATCTCGATTATAGAAAATAAAACATGCAATTTTGAATTTCCAAAAATGATGGAATGTAAATACCATACATAGATAACATTATTCATAAAAGAAGATTTAAAGCCATCAACCAACATAGTTATCCACAAATTAATAAAAGTTCACCGCCTTATTCAATATTTATAAACTGTGAATAGCTAACAACATGAAACGTAATCATTGAAAAATATATGAGTTTTAATAGTTTATTTCAGTAAACCAGAGATTTAACATAACACCACAAAAAATAATCCAAGAACGCGTCCAGAAAACTTTCTTGTAATAAATCGATTGTCTGAATGTGTGACAAATAATATAAGTCTTGACCGTCTTGTTGAGAAAAAATATTATTTATATCTACAGTTATCAGTTGAGGCCAAAGATATTTGTTTGCATATTCCTATAGCATTGACCATTAACAGTAACATGATTTCCATCATCGTCTTCAAAAAACAGTGATTTTCTGAGGATGAAGAAGGAACTCCTGAATTACTTGAGGATTTTTTTCAGCTCAAATCCTGCACTCACGGAAAACTGGACTTTTTAAAAATAGCTATTTCTAGTGGCACCATCTTTTGACAGGAGTAAGCGTTGAAAAGGTCCATCCTTCACTGACGCTCTGACAAAATTTCATAATATTTGGATCATTAAAAGCCAAGTTATCGCACTTAAAGTGTCAGTGTGTTTATACCATCGGTCGAAAAATGAGTATGGAACAAAGAGCGAATAATAAGTTATTTTTAAAACTTGGTAAAACATTCACCGAAACTGTTCAATTAAAAAAACAAGTATGATGAGGATTTTTTACCCCGGTAGCAGAGTTTACGATTGGTTTAAACGATTCAAAGAAGGTCGCGAAGACATCAAGGACGACGAACATCTTGGTACGAAAAATTCCGTGGTTACTCAAGGTAACATTAAAATTGTTGCGTGAATTTATAAAAAATCAGCTATTTGCTATCAGCAATCTTCGCTGCGATACATGGAAATGAAATTGAACATGTCCATAGATTAAATTCATCGCATTTCGACCAATCCTTTGAAATTTGGAACTTTTGTTATTCAATAATTTCGATTTGGTGTGAGTGAAAATTAGTTATAAAGGATTTTTTAACCATTGATGTTTCAAAGTAATATAATAATAAAATATAAAAAGACGTATAAAAGTACCTTATTTTGATAAAAAGTAAAAGTTTAATAACAATTTAAAACTAGTACAGAAGAACGTAAATATATGTCGAAACGCTCATTATGTGACTAATAAGATTTAATGTAAAATTACGATAATGCCTTTTAGCGCTTTTTAATGAAAATGACATTAGAGAAAATGAATTAGAGTCAAACATGCATCATATTCATCAGTACCTTTAATGCATCGTTTCTAGTTATCGTTATTCTGAAAAATAATTTCGTCCCGTTTAATTCACGAGATGAAATCGATACCGCCATAAATGAGCGTGACCCCTCCTATTAGAGCAAAATTCGTTTTCAAAAATGTATTGATTAGCATAAATTATATTCAAACACGCACGTTCGCTATATCTTTAATTGCGAATAGTCCATCAACAAGTTCAAAGCAAAAACAATATATCAAAAATAAAGGTTAAAAAACTAAAATGCTTTTGTGCATATATATGCTACTCATTTGATTTTGTGAAAGATATTCCACTAAGATCTATTCTCTTTCTGTTTTACAGAATTTCTACAACTCGATTTATAGAATATAATTACACAGGTCAACATATTTAAACTTTTTTGAGGCAACATTGATGAAAATAGATGTAAATCCAAAAATGATAAGTTAATTACTGTAACAGGTATATTTTTTTCTTACAGAGAATCGGTGGTGGGGAAAAAAGGAAACGACATATTTTTACAATATAATATTTATTAAATATAAACATGTAAAACGTGTTAAATCTATGCAAAGACATTAGTGAGGATTATGTGAATAGAAAAGTTATTACATGAGATATCATACTGGGACAAAAACTTTCACTTTTTCCTCTTGTGTTCCGTAGCATCATCTATTTTTAAAAAAGGAGCAGTAGTCACAGGCTTTTTTTTATTCATAGGCTTTCAAGCGTTCATCTATGAGGTTTTTATAGCTTTCATCTTTATTGTTGCCCAGATAACATTTCACTACACTTACAAAGAACACTTCCAAGCTGCCAATTCATTTTCATTTATTTTTTCTTGAAAACGGAAATCTCTTAGAAACTTCCTTATTTGAGATCTAATAAATATGTCTTCTTTTAGTTTTGCATCACTTAATTGAGGAAGTATTTCTCTTAAGTACTTGAAACCATTACCTTCTTTATCCATGGCTTTTATAAAGTTTTTCATTAATCCAAGCTTAATATGGAGAGGCGGAAGAAGCATCTTTTTTGCTTAATAAGGGGGACATATTTTATATCTGAAGTACCATGAAGTCAAAAAAACTTCTATGAGGTCATTCTTTCTTACTATAATATTATTTTGCTGCCATAAACCTAACTCCATACAATTACACCCCAAGGACAGGTACAACTATTTTCAATTACACCATGATATAAAGGAGAATCAAGTACCTGAAAATGGAACATGCTAGGCCATTTCTGTGAAAAGGTGTTTTAATAACTATCTAAATAAAATGCAAAAGAGCATTCTCATTAGTGTTAGAAGAATCATGTCGACCTGTGTTATTATTGGTATGCACTCCTGTATGAAATAAATACATGGTTATCAATCCTTGAAACGAATTTTATCAAATATTTCGCGGGTATTTTTTAACATATCGTTAGTGGAAAGTCCGCCCTTTATTACAATAGATCGTTCATCTACTGTATACTGCGCAAAAATTGTGCAGTCGTACTGTGAAAATAGTAAATCCCCGATGGTCATATGGTAAAATTAAGGTCAAAATTCGAAAGCTCATTAAAAAAATGGTAATATTTTCGATCGTGTGATACCTCGACAGCACGTTCAAGCCGATAAAGGGTAGCCAAGAAGATCGAACCAACTCAGTCTCTCAGAAGACTCTTTACGGTGAATTTTCTATAAAGATCAATCCAGTTTATGCAAGAACTACAGCCTGTAGTTGCAGATTTACCAACCACCTCATTAATAAGAAAAAACTGTCGCATTTGGTTCATGAAAAACCCACAAGATTCAAAAAAGTGCGTTTTGTGCTGCGAAAGTTACTGTTTGATGTGATTTTTAGACAGGAGGCATCATCGGACCACACCGTTCTTCGAAAATGATAAAGAAACAATCGTTACGGTCAATCGTGTCGACTACAGGTAAATGATAAGTGACTTCTTGTTGCCGCAACTGAAAAATTTTAATTTGAAGGACATGCCATTTCAACAGGATGGAACAGAAACAAGCAACAACATTTTTAGGCGCAAAGCCCAATAACCGTAATTTCAGAATTTGGCAAATTCAATTGGACACTAAATTCATACGATCAGGCACTGTTAGACTTTTTTACTTCCCGAAAAGACGCGTCTATGCCAAAAATTCGAAAGCAATTAGGGTACATAAGGACAACGTATGTAATGGTGCGATAGAGATAGAGGCGAAAAAGTACAAAAAGTCATCGAAAATTGGCATAAATGGGTGGTGAGCTAATGACCCGCGGAGATCATTTGAATGATTATATTTCGTACAAGAATTTGGATAACGCATACATATACGATATAAGTGATCCCTCTTTAAAGCTTCAAAAATGCTTCAACATATTTTATGCACCAACAATATTTTATTTTGCACTTAACCAACAATAATTTTAACGGTATATATACAGGTAGAAGCCGTTGACAGTACTGACGTAAAAACACTTTACTATTATGACGTCACAAACATGCAGCCAATCGCAGCACGCTCGTAATCACGTTATTTTTTTAATTTTATACATTTTAATTGATTAATAATTAATTGTGACAAATTTTTAAATAGTTTCTATTATCAATATTATTTATGATAAAGCTTTAAAATAATGTAAAAAAATTGATAATTATTTTTTATTCAAAAACCCAATTAAAGAGAGCTATTTAAATATAACAGTCCTGCCGCTTTCTGTTATGAGTAATATTTCTGAATGTTTTCCTATTCTTACTAGTATCCAATACCATCTATTGCAAATAACAAAAAATTAATATTGAAATTAAATAACTTAATAAAAACTGTTGAATATCTCGACCTAACACAGGGACAGTGCAAGTACGACCAAATGGGGTTTTGAACAATTTTTTTTGTCATAAATGGAAAGATCATATATAAATTTTATAACAAAACTATTTTTGTTTTATTTTTTTTCCTTATAATTAAAAATGTATATAAAATTGAAAATACATTTTTAAACCTAGTACCGATGACGCGCCGAGAGTTCCCGAAAAAAACCCGAACGTATGTGACCTCACAATGGTAACGAAGGCCAATAGTGCCAATATCGGGTCGGCTCGGAACAATTTTGAAGTTACACCGAAATTTTCTTTCGCGCTTTTTTCGAAAAGACGTTCGGAAATAATCGGAGTCTCAGACAAATAAAACAATTTATCGATCTTAGTAATTGTCCTATAGGTTTAACCTATACCTTCGACTGCATTTCTTGGTTTGCTAGCGATTTGAAAATATACATGCTTTTAATTGTTATTTAGATCTTTGGTGTTGTTTTCGACGTTATACTCATATATCTTTAAGATATGAAGGCTCAAAGGTAAGTTCAGAATAAAATATTGAAATTAGATTAGGGTTCCTTTTGTTTTTTGCATTCGTTTTTATAACTTTTATTTATATTATTTAATTCATGTAGGGAAAACAAATTAACGTGCCAAATTTGTAGGAAGGAATATTCCTGCGTGTCCGCAAAGAATCTACATGTAGCAACATACCCGAGGGTAGTAACAATAAGAAAGCCCTACAGGATCATCTTTTTTGTAGGATACGAATAATAATATTCAAGAAACCGCTAATAGACAAGAACAAAATTCGACTCCTAATTTGGAAGGTATGTATGAAAAGTCTTATGAAATAAGAATTATACTTATGAAAGTTTTATAGGATAGATGGTATTACAGAATTTGTAGATGGTCAAAGAGTACAGAAATTTGTGTGACTAAAAGCTTTCCACTGAAAAAAAATGGGTTAGGTGTCTTCTTTTATTTGGGAAATCTCCGGTTGGTCAGCCATTATAGATAGGTAGTAGATGGATTTATTTATATTTGCAAATATTATTAAATGAAGAGTCTAATGTGGTGGTTTGTAAGACATGTAGGCGAAAAATCGCCAGCGGTTAGTTCTGCTATAAAATTATCACAATATAAGGTTTTAGAAGGCAAACGAATTGCTGCTCTACGTATTCATATAGAATGCGTCATTGGAAGAATATGAGAGTTTCATTTTCTCAGATATTAATCTTAATATATCGCCTTTTACAGACTATTGTTATCCTTCTGTAACATTAGTGATTTTACAACCACCCATAATATCAGCATAAATTTATTAATACTCCTTTAAAAAGATTAATCACTAATTACGTTAAAAACAAATTTACTTAATGTTCTTTTTATAAGTTAATATCAAGTTATAATAAAAATATAATTTAATATTATAAATCTGTGACCATAAAAATATCCAGACCAGGTATATTATTAGAATTAGCCTTTATGAGCCCTTTGCCACACATTACTGAACTAAATTAGCAATCAACAATATTTTATTTTGCACTTAACCAACAATAATTTTGACAGTATATATACAGGTAGAAACCGTTGACAATACTGACATGAAAACACTTAGCAGCAAATCGCGGCGCGTTCGTAGGCACGTGTTTTTTTTTTTAATTTTATAAATTTTAATTAAATCATAATTAATTATAATTTATTATAACATTTTTTGCATCGATTATCAATATTATTTATGATAAAGTTTTAAAATAAAGTAAAAAAATCGATATTTATTTTCTATTCAAAAACTCAATTGCTAATGATATTTATCAAGTATGGTTCATTAGATTGCGTGTTGCGAGTTTCAGACGCGTGCATTTAATTGCTTGTTTCTGGACCGAGTAAACAAGTTTTGAGATTTTCCAAAAAAATGGGTAAAACTGAAGTTCGAGGTATGTGAAGTTAAAAGTTGACTAAAAGCGCTTTAGAATGAACACTTCTCACGAGTATTTAGACTTATTTGGACACGATTCTGCTGAGTTTCTTTAACGTTTTACTACAGTGGACTAAACATGGATAGGAGTAGATAGTGCACCAAAGAAAGCGAAAACGTTTCCATAAGCAGAAATAGCCATGGCTGCGGTTTACTCAGATTCTCGTAGTCTGAGGTTCATAAACTACCTGGCAAAAAAGATTATCATCACTTGAAGGATGATGTTGGAGCTAAAAGTCCACATCTGGCCAAAAAGAAAGTGCTCTTTCACCATAATGCGCCTACACAAACGTCTTGTTGCTGCAAAAATCGGTAACCTAAGCTTTGAAGTGTTTCTATATGCATCATTTTTACCAAATTGGCTTTACAGGAATTACTTCCTGTTCCCAAATGATAAGAAATGGCTCCCTGGATAAAGATTTACTTCAAATGAATAAGTCAAATTTGAGAGAACTATTTATTTTGCAAAGTTGTACAAATCGCATTATACTGAGAGTATTAAAAAATTGGAAGGTCGTTCTTTGCCAAGCCGAGGACTCTTTGAACAACCCTTATAAGGCTCTAAAGTAAATCAGTTCACCATAAGGGCTTATAATTTAAAGAAATACAGGAAGTTCAGGTATAATTCCAAAGATATTGAATATTTTATAAGACATCTATTTAAGGTGGATATAAGGTGGATTTTTTGCCTACTTTGTATCAATTGAAAATACTTAATAACAATTATTCAGAGTCACGTTCCATTACGACAAGCAATATTTAAATTGAAAACACAAACTACAAGCCACAATTATCATAATACACAATCGCTGGAGACAAGTTCAAATATAATCTTAGTAAGTTTCAAAGTTTCGTAATTAGCTACTAAAAACATAATTAACAATTCCGTAGATAATTAACTAGAAATATAATTTGGAGTACAACCCCATAAAAAATAAACTTTAAGCTAACCTTAAATTAATATAATGCTCATAAAAATGGTATATTACACTGGTTGTGATACTTTAATTAAAACATTTATAATTAATTAAGAGTGAATAAGTTAAACCAGAGCCGAACTAATTAAGAGTCAACGAACACGGACTAAAAAAGCACTTTCCCATTTTCATCTCTGCTGTTCATGAACGTCGATCTCGCTGTCAGCAAATCTCTGTGATTTCACCCACCCCCTGGTAGTTATGAAGCCGTGGCCATACCACCCCATAAAGATGGCACCCCTCGTCTTTCGACTACGCAAGGGTAGTATTCATTTACTTAAACAAACTCAATTATGAATTCACTACGTCATTTCCCGGGTATTACGATTATGCCGAGTCTTATCTTTTACTTTCTCCTTTGGTAATTCTCCCATGAGGTTTACGGTTGTCAAAAGAAAAAGAACAATACTGAAATATATCATTAACGCAAAGAACAAATGATTACAAGACTGAAATTATTACTGTCAATATTGCTTGTTACATAAAATCTGCAAGCGTAATGATAATAAAAACTTACATTACTAAATATTGAGTGTCATCTAGAAAATGTTAACTACTGTAAAGAATGTTGTTATAAAGGGCTGTCCAATAAGAGTATCAGAACTTTAAAACGAGGTACAATGATATCTACAAGTGATAATCCAGAAATTTTTATTTTATCTTGAAGAACAAAGAGGGCAAATTTTTATTTTATCTTCAAGGGACTGTGTAGATGATAATCAAATAAATTTCCAATTTAACGTCCCAAAAAAGTATCTCCATAGTATTGTTGGCGGAAAATGTGTCCAAAATGTTCGAGGAGTCGATGGACCCTTATGCTAACATTACATACGTGAATTTTTAACTTTTGATCAAAGTAATGTGTACTGATTTTATTTACAATCACAATCATTTTCATTCGGTTCAGATGTGTGTATAAAATTCAACTCAATAATGATTTATTTGGTACAGTTTTGATTAGATGTAAATATTCTAGACATTCAATGGGCAGACACTTAAAACCTGATTTGACACTTAGAACCTGATAAAACCTGATTTGTTAAACTGATTTAATAAAATTACAATAAGAAAAAAAATATTGTTACCTTCAACCCAAAAATTGTCTGGATTTCAACAGAAAATTAAAAAAAAACGTATATCCTATATTGCCAAAGCAAATGAATCGGTGAAAATCCACACATTTCTATTTTTCTAGCAGAAAATTAATCAACAGTATGAAAAGACCGCCTATGAAGCTCTACTTTTCTCCTTAAAATCAGACTAAAAAAAAATATTTGCGGAGTTCTTTGCATTTACCAGTTTTTGTCTTCAATTCACTGTTGACATCTACAGCCAGCTACATATTTTGATCGTTTCCTAAAGACCGATGTGAAAACAACAGTTCAAAATTTGTTTGGTTCACCGAGGAACAAATGAAGTAGAGGGAAAAATGACACACTGTTCAATGCGTGTAATAAAATGTATGTATGTAATGTATGTTGAATAAAAAGGGAAAGAACTCAGAGGGTAGAAATGAATAATAAAATAACAATAAATAAAGAATATATACTATAAATTTGGAAAAGAATATTATGCTGAATAGTTCTAAGTCATAGAAAATTAGTAAGAAACAATCAGCCCAGAATCAACCAAAGAGCTAAAAGAGATAAAGATGTCAACAAATCGAATAGAACATATTAAAATAAAGGAAAATAAACATGGGAAGATAAAATTGATTTTGAGATGATATAAATGACTGATGGCGGTTATAAGGCCAGAAATCGGTCTGACATGTACTTATGAAAAAGTTATATAAATTTAATCTTTGAAGTTACACTTTCTATACACTTTCACCACATTTCAGGCAACTAGCGTAACTAATACTATAACTAATATATATACTAGAGGACCCGACAGATGTTGTCCTGCCCGAACGTTGCCTATTCGTTTGGGTGACATAATTGATTTCGACCAAAAAAACAAATACTATGAGGTCATCACAATTTCAAATTCACAATGAACTCCAATTAATGAGTCACCCAAATATTACGAATTCCGGGTTTGTCAAGACAATATACAAAGTATTTTGTCAATGGTTAACAGTTACATTCTATACCTGAATAAGAAATAAACTTATTAAATATAATCCGATTAGGAGATTAGACAAAGTTTGAAATGAAAAACAATTAATATAAAAAAATCATTATTTTTTATTTTGAGATAACATTAATACATCTGGGGAATCAATGATCAAATTTGCATTTTTTTGATAATTCGTTGTTTACAATACTTTCAATGTCTATGCTATTCAATTCCGCATTTTCATCTATTTTTTGTAATTCTCCGATTGTTGTATTAACAGAATTGTTTGAAGAAGATTCTTCTGTAAATTCCTTTGATTGTTTATTAGCTGTTTCAATTCGACATCTTCGTATTTGAATGCATGACAGTGTTGGTGTTCTTTGTCCATAGCACCGATGGCAATTTGTGAATGTGACGAATAGTCTATGTCCGACTTATATTCAAACGCAAGGTGGAGAACGTGAAGACGTGTGATGCACGCATCAATGCGCGATATACTTGCAGGTACTGTCGTTCATGTACTCTGAGTGCGTCGGTGACTCGTTGACGGGTCTGTATTTGTCTCAATGCATTAGATCGAAGGCGTTTGTTGCGGTACTCTAAACTTTCATTACCAAGTGTGTTTGCAATCTGGACTCTTAAATTTGCAGTGTCCGTCAATTTATATTCTGCCGTTCTATTTAACAGACGGGTGTGAACTAATTGTGAATTCCAAGTATGTCGACCAATATTTCCTCCTTGTCTACGAAGACGTGGCATTGTTCTACATAAGTAATTTATATATTTCAATTTTATGACACAACGCACAGAAAACTTAAAACGTCAAAACAACGCCAAGCTGTCATGTCATTTGTATATTTCAATTTTATGACAGCGTACAGAAAAATTAAAACATCAAAATAACGCCAAGCTGTTGGTGCTTACGTCATTTGTCTTTCATTTATAAATAAATTTAAAAAAAACATACTTTGTTTAATAATTTAATAATAGTAATAATAATTTATAATATGTATATTTCTTATTTAGGTATAGTATGTATTTGTTAACCTTAACAAAATATTTTGTATATTGTCTTGACAAACCCGGAATTCGTTATGTTTGTGTGACTCACTAATTGGATGTCAGAGTGAATTTGCAATTATGATGATCGCATAGTATTTGTTTTATTGACGAAATAAATTATGCCATTAAACGAAAAGGTTTGTTTTTTTTTTATTAAAAGAAATAGGGGCCGTGGGGGAGATGGGGGTTGAAATTTTGATGTTATATGTTTTATATTTAAAAATTTCATTTAAAAATTTAAAACATTTCTTGGAACACTATAGCAGTACCACCTACCGGGTCCAATTGTAAATCTAAACCATCCAGGAACCCATTCAAATACACCCAAAAAATTCATCAAAATCGTTCCAACGGTTTAAGAGTTCAGTGGCATATACACGTACAGAAGAATTATATATATAGTATATATATATATATATATATATATATATATATATATATATATATATATATATATATATATATATATATATATATATATATATATATAGTATATATATATATATATATATATATATATATATATATATATATATATATATATATAGTATATATATATATATATATATATATATATATATATATATATATATATATATATATATATATATATATATATAGTATATAGTATATATATATATATATATATATATATATATATATATATATATATATATATATATATATATATATATATATATATATATATATATTATACATTATATATATATTATACATATATATATATATATATATATATATATATATATATATATATATATATATATATATATATATATATATATTTCGTAAGAGACAATACATCATGAAATTTGACATAATAAAATAAAACTAGCAAAATATCAAGTTTTTGGACCCTTGAGAAAAAAATAAAGAAGAAAAAGAGATAAAAAAGCATAAACTAAGTATTAGTAAATATAAATATACAAGTACGCATAATATCAAAATATCATAAAAAAATAAAGAATATATACCGCGAATTTAGCATAATATATACCTCAAGAGATATGAAGCGCATCCCATCAATCACTTGATGTTGTAGGAATTGAAAAATATGAAAATCCGAAAGAGCCAAGTTTGAAGAAGACGCCGGATTCGATAAAATCTTCCAGCCCAACTTGGTGATCGTTTCTAAAGTCTTTTTTGCTGTATGTGATCATGCGTTGTCCTGACGCAAAATTACTTCCCTTTTTCTGCTGCCAGCGTAATGGCAGTGCCATTGTAATGACTGCTTGATCATAATGCACAACGCCCAACTGATCCCACCATACAGCAACCCCTTCTTGAGCTGGGTAACAACCAGTCTGTGTAACGCCGGATGCCATCCCCACTATGAGTCACTACGTTGGTCTTCTATGTCGGTGACTCGCCAGCAGGCTGTTTTTGGAGAAACTAGTAATTAAACACAAACCAAGGGTTACCAACAGTGCTGACCAGGGTTAATCGATAGCTGATAACCGTAATTCAAAGTCGACGTTAAGCTGTAAGTTCCGTTACTAAAAATCTCTACTAATTGCAAAAATAAGCCAAACTAAACTAAAAAACAGTCATGAGGCAATTTTACAGCTGAAGCAAATTTGACAATAATTAAACCCTTAGATCTTGAACTTAGAACTATTTCAAACATACCAAATTCGTAGAATCTACTTGTATATAAGTAAGTATTTATATAATAACCTCTGAACATGTGAGAATATGCTCCTGTTCGCTCAAATGGCCCATATTCGGAGCCAAAATATGTTTGAATTTTGATAGCAAATTCTACACATATCCACATATTCCTCAATCGCCAATGTAATCTAATCCCTGAATACCTACATCTCCCTCCTATCCTTCCAGTCGAAAACAAGACCGCCCCTATCGGGAAACCGTTGGCGAAGCTCCTCTATTTTCCCGAAAACCAGACCCGAGATAAATGTTTGCGGAGTCCTTTCCATTTGTCGGTTTTTTGCCTTTGATCCGTCGACAGCATCTACGATCCAGCCACGGACCTTTTGCTAGCTTTTTTTTCGTTTAGAGCGGGCGCGAAAACATCGGTTCAAAATTTGTTTTAGCTGGGGAGTGGGTAAACAGCAAAAATATTGGCGGAATATTTTTCTAGCGGCGGTACATCGAATTAAAAAAAAAGTTTTCCCGACTTGAAAAAACGGTCTGTGGATTTTAATTTAATAATTCGGCAAAAATATAAGTAATTTTATTGATTTATTTTCTTACAATTAACAATGGTGTCAAGAATGTTTAGAGTGTTCATCGTTTGACAAAAGAAATGATACAAAATATGGATTTTCAGGGACATTCCACAACTTGCCTAGCAAAACTCGAAACTTCTTTTCGAAGCCTATGTTAGTTTTTATCGCTCGGAATAAAAAAGTCCGCTTAAAGTCCACTGCTGGACTCCCCTCAGTGCTTCCATAACTCCCTATTTTGAGACATGAAATTTTCAAATAGGTACCTAGATAATAAAATTTTGCTAAACTCACCATAGGACCATGACCATTAAATCTGTTTGTAGTTGAAGTCCATTCTCCTAAATTTCTGAGCAGCAAAGTGGTGGATGACTTGATCATTAAAATTTGAAATTGACTTTACAAGTTTTTTTTCAATAGATAGCATTGCTAACGCGCACAGCCGTTCCAGGCCCATAGTGTTTCTTAGAAATGTTTTGATTCGTTTGAGGGTAGATAAACATCTTTCGCTTTCCACAGTCGTCATACGGACGGTACACAAAACAGTCAGCAATTCCACAGATTCACTAAATGTTGATGTTAAATTGTTTTGGATAAACATTTGTAACAGCGGCAGAGCCCCACTGTGCTTCATAAAAACGTCCCGTGCGTACATCACCGAGAGTTATTTTTTTAATTTTAAGTAATTTACGCTTGTAAACAGGTTACACACAGTTTTAATGTCTTCATTTGGAAAGACGGCTCGATATTCACCAAATTTTTGAGTTTCAAATAAATTTGCAACAGTTTGGTATGCATCGAAACTAAAACGTTCATGAACCTGTAGGGTTAAGGTATCACAGATTTTCTTGCATATCCTGACATTCGGATTGGGGTCCTCCTTGTCATTAAATTTCCGTTTCTTTCTGCGATTCTCTATGATCGTTGTAGATTCTTCACCAGTTAAGTTACCAAATTCTTGATTAATTTGTATTTATATATTGTCTCTAACATTTTGAATGGCTGTTAAAAAAGTTACCACATCCTTCTTAACTTTAAGTGCATCTAGTTGCCTGTTTTGCAGTTGATCAGAGAGAATGTCGCAGTTAGGGATTATTTTATTGAAAAATTATTTTATTGAAGAAAAAATCCACCAAATAATTTATTAACCCCTGAGAGTGATTAATAGAATTTTTATCCGAGTCGGCGTCCATAATTTCTTCAAGACAAGTTTGCAATTCTTTTTTGTAAATGTAAACATTATTCAGACATTTAGACGTAAAGTTCGATCTGGTAGGGGCCGCACGGAGTAGACCCTTTTTCACGACGCTGTCCAGAACAGTTGTCCTTTTGGATGATCGAGAAAAGAAAGCGGGAAATGCAGACAGATTTGCAAAAAACACCTTTACACCTTTTTCTATTGTACAACACCTTTCAATTATTAGATTTAATTGGTGAGTATAGCGGTGAATATACTGTGCATTCTTATAAATATTTTTAATTTTGGCTTGTACTCCTCCGACTGTACCTCCCATCACGGAAGCACCATCATAACTTTGAGCTATTAGTTTCTTAGGTTCTTTGTCTATTCCTAACTCGCTTAGTACCATCAGATTTTTTTTAGTAGGGCGCGTGCCCACGTGCCGTTGTGGATAAACCGTCACTGGATATAGTGATTTTTTATTTTATCTTGAAGAAAAAATAATAGCATTTTATTTTGAAAATAATATCGTTCAAATGTATCCCATCGGCTTTATCTGGTGGAATGCAGTCTGGAAACCCAAAATATAGGTTACTCCTTCAGACATATCGCTTGGTATATTTTCAATGGCAGCCTTAATTTTTCGTTTAAGGTCCAAAATTATTAGGAGTTTATTTCTGTAAACCATAGATTTAACATAACCCCACAAAAAATAATCCAAAGGCGTGAGATCGCATGATTTTGATACCCAGTTAACATTACCATTTCGCGAAATAAAACGCACAAGAAAATTTTATTACAATAAACCGAAGGTCTAACAAAATGCACGATAGAGATAGATTATTTTGCGAGAGTGCGAACAGATTATTTTTTCCCCAAGTGGGGTTCGTCTTCCAACTGCTCTAAGGTTCAATTCGTGTATCTTTCCATTATAAAATGACACGATGGGTTGAATACAGGAGTCTTTGAGTGACATTTACATTTCAAATAGTGTTGGTACTATTACTTTTCAAAGTTCTAACTATTCTTCTATTTTGTACCTGACTTTGGACCGGAAAATTTAGAAATTACCAAAAGGCCGTAGAGAGGGTATTTCCACAGTATTATACGAATCTTTAGTGGCAGTTTTATTGTTTTCTATAGTTTAGTTTGTTTCTATCTCGTCAAGTGTTTAAGTCGATTTTATGTAAAATGGCAAAAATCCAGCGGATACGTTTTGTTGTATATGCGGACGATTTATTTTGAAGTCACATATATATCCTAAAAATATATATCCGCTAAATATATATCCGAGGAAGTCAAAACAGTCATCTTTTATATTTTATGTGCCAAATTGCAGATCAAAATTTACTGTGTGAGTTGTCATGTAAACTTAGTGCAATGGATGCATCGCAAGAAAAATTCTATACCGTTTGCTGTTCCTGTGGTGTGGAGAGAATCTACTAACCATGTAAGTAGTTGCTACTTTTGTATAATTAAATCAGAAGGGATCACAAAATCAGTCAGTTAGTCAAAGTCAGTCAAAATTAGTCAGTTCTTCATAGCCACGAACTACCGGTACCAATTGCACCTTTAAACCTGGACGACATGTTTCCCGGTGATTCTAATTTTTCATGAGGATCTGATCCACAACTTCCTGAGAACACCAGTTCTATTCATATATCCACCACAACTACCAGTGAACCACGCTTAATAGCTCAGAATGAATTAAATGATTTGATACGTAAGCTAGAATTGTCAATACAAATATGGGAATTTCTTGGCTCCAGACTTCAACATCCTGTTAGATAAAAATGCAAGTGTTTTCACCCAAAACGGAACGTAACATTTTCAAGTTTTTATAAAATAGAAGGATCGCTATATGTCTGTGATATTGATGATTTAATAAATGAGCTTAATATATAACATGTACCTTCCGAGTGGCGTATTTTCATAGATTCGTCCAAATTCATTCTAAAATTAGTCTTGTTTTATAATGAAAACAAAAGCCGATCTATTACCTTACCTACTTAACTATACCTTACTTAAACCTAATGACAACTTACGGACCGTACTAAATTGCGTTCATTATGAACAGTATCGGTGGGATATTTGTGGGGATTTAAAAATGAGAGGTATATTGCTAGGATTTCAAGGGAGCTTTACAAAATATTGCTGTTTTTTGTGTCTATGGGATAGTAGGGCAATAAAACAACATTACAGTAAGAAGGATTGACCTCATAGAACTTCACTTGAACCCTGTACTTCAAACATAAAATATGCTCTTCTTAACCCAAAAAAAGGTGCTTCTTCCACCTTTCCATATTAAACTTGCACTAATGAAAAACTTGGCTGTCAAAGCCATGGACAAAGAAGGTAATGGTTTCAAGCGCCAAGAACCCAAGAACCAACAACAGAACCTCAAGAAGAAAAAGTAAAAATTTTTGTCGCTGTATGATATCTCATGTAATATATTTTTATTGGCATAATCCTCAGTAATGTCTTTGTATAGATTTAGCACATTTTACATGTTTATATTGAATAAATATTAGATTGAAAAAATATGTCGTCTCATTTGTTTCCCCACCATCGACCCCCTGTAACAAAAAAACTGTAAGTGTTACAGTAATTAACTTATCATTTTCGGGGTTAGAACTACAAAATAATTCATAGACACCTATTTTCATCAATGTTACTTCAAAAAAGTTTAAATTTGTTGATTTGTGTAATTTTTGGGGTCCATCTGTCATCGCATATTGTAGCAATGTGCCTTGCCTTGCTGCATTTAAAAAGTTAGTTCTTTTGTGTATTTCTATATTCGGTGCTCTATCCTGTTAATATCCTATGCTACTCTTATGTTTTTCAGCATATGGTTAGTTGATGTTAACATTTCTGAACAATTTTTTTAAACATTCAAACTTATGTTAAAAACATATTTGAGATTATTTTCAAAAGCAGTCCCATGTCAGTTCCAATTTCCTATCGAGTTCGTGATTTGTAATCTTTTTAATATTCAGGGTATAAGGGAAATAACTTTCGGAGATTTAACCAACCATTCTTTACATTGTTTTGAACGAAAAGTTTCCTTAAAATATATTCATATATTAGTATTCGAAATGCAACCATTTCGGTGGAAAATAGGTCAGAACTTTATTTTATAACAATTATCGACGTTACCAGTTGTTAGGAAAATTATTTTTTTGTATTACAATAAATTGAAATATTTTTATAACCTTTTCTTCCTTTTTGCATAAATGTGTTTTTTCTTACAAGAAAAAACGAAAACTTACACATTAATGTTGTTTAATGTCAAAGTTTGATGTCAAATTACTAGTACTAATTTTGCACACCATAACACGCTTCAAACGATTCAGCTTATATTAAGAAACACATTGTTAATTGTTTTATTATATTAAATGTTCAAAATGTTCACCATTTGAGTCTATGCAAGCCTAAGATCATTTTAACCTATTTTCGCGAATACCTTAAAAAGGTCCTGGTATATTTCTAATCAGCTTCTCCATAAATAAAAAATATATCGTGATAGCCACGTACAGAATACAAGTTTTGTTTCAAATGGCATTTAAATACACCCACTGACAAACACTGAAATAATTTTTGTCGCCAACACCCTTTCCGGTGAAGATCATCTCAATTAGTCAATGCGACGTTGCTATTTCTATTTATTCGTTGAGTAATAACCAGCTAATATTCACCAAAAATACTTTTACACCTATTTGCTTAAAATGTTAATTCTTATCATAACTTTTTGATTGGTAACAATTAATAATTTTGATTATTTTTTCGTGAAATCTCTTTTAACGCTTGTTGTAAGTAACTGTTTTCTTTCAAATTATATGAAGAATCGTTGGTTAAATTTACGATAGTTACTTCGCTTACACCCTGTATGTTTAAAGAATATTTCAATGCCGCTGGGGAATTAAAACATTTGAATTTTATTTTAGTTTGAATAGTTATTATTGTTGGATTTACGTAGTGAATAATTTTGTAAATATTGGAAATGTTAAGTAGGCCGGATTAACCCACTAGCATTTTCAATATACTTACTATATGATGCTATTTTTAAAAAAAATTGGGGTCTCCTGATCTAAAACATACACATCAGCGTTTAAAAGTAAATATTCACCATCAAAGTTCCCCAATTTAAACTCTTAAGATGAACTCGACAGATGTACGGACGAAAATCTCCCTTATTTGCGAAATAGTCATTGTAATCTTATTTCTAATGTCTGAAGCAATAATAAATCGGCAAATTTAATTTCATACAAACTCGGCAAAATAAAACTAAGAATAATCCAGAAGATTCATTCATTCATTGCAAATAAGATTAAAAATCTTAAAAATAAGCACACAAAGAATATAGCCGAAACATCCATTTAGCAGCTTCAAAAAAATACACCCTCAAACTTTTTTTATCAAAAAGCTGATCACCAGTTCCATAAAGAACATGTACCCTACAGCTAATTTAATAAATTTGAGTTTCCCTGGGGAATCCTTAAATTTACGCAAAGATCTTCCAATCTGACAAACAAAATAAAAATAAAACCAAGATATTCCTCGACCCACGGCTCGTTCTCCAGAGGATAGTCACCAAAATCGTGGAATCGTAAACGGATGACAAAAAACGTCTAGTCAATTCGATGGGTGTCGAATCGATGCATACAACAATAAGAACAAAAATAGTGCGTCCAACTTCCATGCAAAGGGATTATTCAATCCGAAATATTTTTGTACGTTTCCATTTGCAAACAAATATCATTAAATTATTTCCCTACTCTAAAACAATTAGTTTACGAGAGTTGATATTTATGTATCCGGAATAATAAATAAAAACAATATTCTTCGCGATGATCGATACACTTTTGCATACGTTTGAACCAATTTTCATAACACTTTTTCCATTCCGATTGAGGTATCTTCAAAACATGCATATTGAACGCAACAACCGCTTCTTCTGACGTCGAAAATCGTTGACCACGTCGCTTATTCCTCACAGACGGAAACAAAAAGTAATCATTGGATGCCAAATCAGGACGGCGGATGACCCATCAATTCGATGTTTTGACCGGTCAAATATTGAGTTGTTCGGTGCGATGTGGGAAAACCCGCGTTGTCATGGTGAAGAATGATCCTACGTGGCTGGTTGTTTTTTCTTATTTCTTCAAAGACTTCCGGCAAACGAATGGTTGTGTACCATTCAGACTGATTGACCGTTTTACGATTCTCTAGTGGTACTGTAGCCACATGCCCATTGGTTTGGTTCATTTTGAAAGACCATACAGATGACTGCTGATTATTTTCGGGCTCATACGCATGGATCCAAAATTCGTCACCTGTGTAGATAGTAACCGCATCACGATTGTATTTTTTGAGCATTTCTTTGCATCAATCGACACGAGCCTTTTTTTTCAACGATTGTCAAATTATGCTGAATCTAACATGCATAAATATTTTCGCGGCAAAATGTTCATGTAAATTCTTGTGTATGCTTGTCATACTAATGCCCAGGGATGCATCAGTCTCACTGTATGGCACATGCCGATATAGCTATCAGTTCGCGCATAGTATAGATGTTTTCTAGCACAACAACCGATTTTGAACGACCTTCTTTAAATTCGTCCATGAGCGAACGACGGCCACAACGGCCACATATACACTGATTTTAGATGGTGTTTCATCGCCAAAAGTCGAAGTGAATTGACCGATGTACTGTTGTTGAGATAATCCACGTCGAAAGTCGTAGTAAATCTTCGCATGAAAATTCTCACAAGTTAATTCCATTTTTTCACTGAGATGAAATTTTCTAGTCACTAAACAACACAAATAGCGTCCATATGACAACCTTCTGAGAGGTAGAGAGAGAGAATTTTAAAATTAAAGTCGCATCGGTCAGCAATATCAAACTTTACGATATATATATATGTCAGATGGTGCCTAGCAACACCATTTTTGCCAATTCCGGATACATAAATAGCAACCCTCGTATCCACTAAGAACGTTAAACAAAGATCACTGGTAGTAATACATACAAGGGTAGTTCAAAGAAAACACAAAATTATCTTCATCATTTGAAGATATTTTTGGCGATAAATAGGGGAATAAGGCGCATGTGGAAGCACTTTGAAAGGGAGGTCATGAAGTATTGTAGCAACCTGAGCCGTGTGTGTACAGACACATTATCGTTGTGAAGAAGCACTGTCTTTCTGGCCAGATGTGGAGATTTAGTCTGAACTCCCTTCAATTGGTCCAGTAGTGAAGCGTGATACACCCCGGTGAAGCTCCTGCCTTCGGCCAGATAGCCTATGAATGCCACACCACGAGAACCCCAGAAAACTGTAGCCTTGACTTTCTCTGTAGGTGGAACCGTTTTCGCTTTTTTCAGCTGCTCCCAGCCACTGCTTGGAACTTCTACTTCATCTAGTATGTAATTATGAATTCATGTTTCATTTACTGATGGAAATCACGTTTAAGTAATTAAATAAAACAAATCTTTACTTTGATATTTATCACTTATTTTATTTTTTGACTTTGTGACTATAGTTAAGTTAACAATGTTACATAATCAAACTGACATTAAAACTACTGTATGGCAGCTTTTATCCTACATATACATTTTTCCTATCCTATTTTGTCTGAGCGAAACTATAATCACATAGTCAAAAAGTGATAAATAAAGTAAAGATTTGTTTTATTTAATTTGAAAAATGCAATCGCAAAGTAACGGACAAATCAATCAACGTTTAAATAAGTTTAAACACTATTGAGAAGTGTTCGTTCATTCGAATGCAACTTTGCGGGGCGCATCAAGCACCAAGCTTTTTCATCGCCAAAATATCGTGTAAAATATGATCTTCATGGTCTATCGACATAGTGATTTTTTTGTGTCGACCTTATCAGTCATAGCGGTTTTTGGGCGTCCCAAGCCTTCATCCTCAATGGACCACGTTCAGGTACTTCGACTGCCCCTTATTTTACAATCAAAAACGAAGGGGAAGAGTACTTTAAAGTGAAATTTAACTCTTTTTGTACAGCTTTTAATAACTCGAACTTGTTTTTTTAACATTTTATCTATTTTTTAGAAAATGCCAAAACTTATTTGCTTTTTACTTGATCACCACAAATAAGCTACTAAACTCACGCGTCTGACCTTCGAAGCATACCATTTAACATATACACTCGACAAATATAATAATTTGGACATACTTGAGACATATATTTCTCTCACCACAACTTTAGCACTGTAACATTAAAAAGCTCACTAAAGAGATCAGGGCTTTTACCTAAACGTTTGCTTCTGTGTGATGTTTTTTATGCAGCTTACCATACTGTCCAATCTTGAGATATTACTTAAAAGATATTAGCGTCATTGCAAAAAAAAATAGATGAAGCTAAGGAACTAGATATTTTTCTTAAACAAAAATTGTTCATACTTTTAAAAACATATCTAGAAATAAGTATGTTATTTTATATACAACACATAACATACTAACAGTATATCTGTTTTACTGTTAAGATATGATGAAAAGAACCTAATTCACTAAGAAAGGGAGAAAATTGGCATTAAACGCCTTATTCGTTCCTTAAATGGCGATAAAGATCGATTTCCGAGACGCTGCGATTTGACATTATTGGTCTACTATCTTTGAGACAACAAAGAGAGATCCAAGATGAATCAGCATAATCATAAGAATAATTTAATTCGAAATGAAGAAAACTGAATAAAAATATGTTTAGAACAATCCAAAAATAATTTCAAATGGAGAAATAACTAAATTATTTTAAAATGCAGCATTAAAAAAAAACTTGAAAACAAGAATAATAAAATACATCAGTACAAAAAAGTCTATATCCCTCTGAACCATTTTATTAAATTTTAAAATGCAGCATTAATAAAACTTCAAAACAAGTATAATAAAGGCATCAGCACCAAAAAGTCTATATCCCTCTGAATCAATTTATTAAATCCTGATGACTTCGGACTTATATCTAGTTGACAAGCAAAATAAAAAAAAGATAAGATAAAGAAACTACATATTACTCGACATACGGTTGGGTCTCCGGAGAACCATTGCAGGAACGCAGAATACTGAGAGGTCAGTAAAAAAGGTCTAGTCAATTCGCTCCGGATTGGGAATTACTGATAGAGGAACGAGGGTTTCTGCTCTACGGCACTTTAGTTTGATCCAACAATAAACGCAATGCATCATCGAATTTTATCGGCGCGGGGACATTTTGTCTACATTTTTACTGGAAGTAAACTTTTCATTTTTTAATATGTTGCTAAGTGTTAAAAACTGAAGAAAATAAGGAGCATTTTTGACATGTTTTATTTTTTCGAAAAGCCAATACAGTTTCGCAGACATAAAAGTAGATATATGCTGTGTTCGGTGAAGGTGTCGTTGATGATCTCATGTACCGCATGTGGTTCAGAAAGTTTCGTAAAACAATTTTAATCTCAGAGATGCACGACGTTCTGAACAACTAGCCGAGAACAACCAGCGCAGAACAACTTGTGAGATCGAAACACTTATTGGAATCAAACAATCAACAGTGTAAAGGCGATTACGTCGACTTGGAAGGGTTAGCAAGGCAAATGTATGAGTGCCGCATGAATTAATGGAGAAAAATTTGATAGACCGGATTTCTGCTTGCGATTCTGTATTGAAATGTGGCGAAATCTGTCCATTTTCAAACCTTTTTTACAGATGAAAAATGAATTATGTATAACAATGTTAAGCTTAAGAGATCATGGTGTAAGAACAGGATGTGCCCCTGAATCCAGCGGAAAAGCCAGTTTACATCTGAAGAAGGTTATGTTATGCATTTGGTAGGAATCGAGGGGTATCGTTTATTATGACCTGTTACTGAAAACCAAACCATTAATTCGGAGAGATAATGTTCACAGATGGGTGAATTAATGCGACCAATTGACCAAAATCTTCTAAAATAACCAACAGAAAGGGCATTGACACAATGCTAAACAACACGTGATTTAGCCACACGACAACAAACTTTGACAACCTGACTAGAATTTTTTGGTCCATCCACCGACCTTGCGCCTTCCGACTACCAATTACCTTGGAAATCAATCTGGATCAGTTATTTAACGAAAAACATCAGAACTTCTACGAGCGCGGGAGAATACAGCTACCGGAAAGATGGAAATAGATCATTGAACAGAAAGGCACATACTATATTAATTAAACGTAATTTTTTAAGTAAAAAATGTTTCTTTAATTTTTCTAAAAAAAATGGGAAATATTGTTTTTTTATCAATAAAATATATTGGATTAACAATTATTCCTGCTATAGCAAGAATAACTAATAGTTGCTATTCATGGTTTTAAGCAAACACTGAAATTTTTCTTAAAAGCACCAGTAAACTTTAAAACGTAACAAAGCTCTAAAAGGTGTACTCCTTTTGTATGTTATCAACCGCTTTTATATACCTTGTTTGATGGTTTTGAGGTATTACATAAAGCTAAACAAACAAATCATTAAACATTGTTTGAAAAACTATTAACTACTTTCAACACATTACTAACAAAGACAACGTGGGCATATTTAGGGACTTATTTAACACCATCTTGAGTACATGAATCATAAGAATTAACATCAATTTTTATAATAATTCTAAGGAATTTAAAAACCATATAACTATCAGTCTCATATATCACATGTTACAACCTTTTTGTAAAGTAATTCGTTATTAATTCATTAGGAGTAATTAAATAGGAGTAATTAAAAGTTTAAACGACAGAGCAAAACTTGTTTGTACCAACGGTGACTACAAAAAAAAAACAAATTATATCAAAGACATTTTAATAAAAAACAATTACCCAAAAAATTTCATAGATAAATCTTTTAAAACTTTTCATACCAGACAAAACAGACAACTTATTAATAACAATAATAATAACTCTCAAAAAATGAACCTCACAATTCCTTACATCCGCGGTATTTCTGACACAATTAAAAGAGTAGGAAATAAATATAACATAAGAACGGTATTTAAAACAAAAAATACTCTTAGATTTATATTGCCAAAACCAAACCAAACAACACACAACAAAATACCAAAAATGTGGTTTATAAAATTCCCTGCGAATGTGGCAAATTTTATATAGGTGAGACATGAGTATGATAAGTATTTCAATACACATTAATCACACAGTAAACCTCACCTATATATTTTTTGGTAGTATGTCACTGTCATTAAAAACTATTATTTTCAATGTATCATCGACATACTTCCTATTTTTTCATTATATATAGAAATTAATATAATTTATTTTTTAGATTCGTTTTGAAAACGGGCGGAGAAGACCTCCCAAAACGTTAACGTTCAAAAGTTTGTATTTATTTTAGAAAATGTATGTATTTTTTAAAATTTTATTCGAAAAAGAATCACTGAGAAATTTGTCTCCGTTTGGTTTTTTGTTTTTACGCAGTGATTCTTTATTTACATAAAAACAGATATTTTGATATTTTTTGAGTTTTAGATCGTGGCAAAAAACCCAAAAAAAGAAAAAATAAAAGTAATTCATACAAAAATCTATAATAAACTTGGACAATCATATGAAACGCAATTTGAGCTCAGTAATGAGATAGGCCCAAGAGAAGCTTTAATCAGTTAACATAAAGGGTGTTTCAAATTGAGCGGTTTCTTTTATTCTTGAATAAAACAAACACAGAATTTTCGTTGATTTCAAAAAAAGTTTTACATTGATAATTGAAGTATAGTCTATGACATATGACATTTAAACACGAAATGGGAAGTATTATCTGCCAAACGACCACTTCTTGCAGCTCCACAGACGTCCACTCTTCTGTCACAATTTTGGATGACATTTTGGCATAACCTTCTATCTCACCAATGACTCGAATAATTCCATCCTTTAGTTCAGGAATCAATTGTGGATTGTTCTTATATATCTGGCTTTTCACGTAACGCCAAAAAATAGTCCAACGGTGTCAAAATACATGAACTTGGTGGCCTTAACATCACCGTTTCTTGCAATAACTCGACCAGGAAATTTTGCTCACAATAAATTTCGCGCCGAGGTGTAGCGCCATTCTGTTAGAACCACATCCTCAAGATTAATATTATTCAATTCAGCACATGAAATATCTTACGATATCGAACGCCATTCACAGTTAGAGCTTCACCAGCAGCATTCTGAAATAAATACGGCCCAATTACATATCCTGGCCATAATTCACACCAAACAGCGACTTTTTTAGGATGTAAAGGTTTCTCAGGAATGAATAGTGGAATTTCCTCGCCCCAAAGGCGGCAATTTTGTTTATTAACATTGCCACCAATTTCAAAATGTGCTTCATCCAAAAATATGATTTTTTGAGAAGAATCATTTTTTTGTTCTTTGATCCAATTAACAAATGCACGCCGTTTTAAATAATCTAGTGGCTTTAGTTCATATGTTATTTAAACCATATATGCCTTCAGAGCTAAATTATTTCGTAAAAAACGCCATGTTGTGGACTCACTGAGTCCAAATTGTTGTGAACGTCGACAAATGGAAATTTCTAGGCTGTGAACTACACTTTCACGTACCAAATCAATATGTCTCCACCGAACCAATTTCTTGAAATTTTTGAACAATTCGATGGATAGCAAACAATAGTGCTTTCAGATGGACGATTATATAAACCGTAAATATCACGTAATTTTCTAAAAACATTTTTCACTGAATGCCCATTTTCATAAAATAAGTCAACAATTTCAACGCGTTGTTGTATTGTGTACGAGTCCATTTTTATAAATGTCATACATTACACTTCTGAAATGAGACTAGACCTAGGCAAATGCACAACGCCATATCTGTTTTTTTCAAGAATTTAAAAAACCGTTCGATTTGAAAGACCCGTTATTAAACCAACGATGCCGTCAAGAAATATTATGTATTCTATATATTTCGTGGATTACAAAAAAACTTCTGATAAAGTACACCACAATAAACTGAAGGTGTAACTAAAAACATAGATGGACATGATAGAAGAATAATAAACAATCTGTACTTCCATCAGCCAGTTAATATAAAAATAGGCCAACTTTAGAAACAGCAGTAGAGGAGTATAGCAAGGATATATATATATATATATATATATATATATATATATATATATATATATATATATATATATATATATATATATATATATATATATCTATATATATATATATATATATATATATATATATATATATATATATATATATATATATATATATATATATATAATATATATATATATATATATATATATATATATATATATATATATATATATATATATATATATAAATATAAATATATATATATATATATATATATATATATATATATATATATATATATATATATATATAATATATATATATATATATATATATATATATATATATATATATATATATATATATATATATATATATATATATATATCTATATATATATATATATATATATATATATATATATATATATACGCCTCAGGGGGTGGAGCTAGCGCCAGTGCCAGCCAATCGCTACCGACTAAGACCGAGACCAGAAGACATAAATATTACACGGCGAACCGATATCTCTCAGACAGTCACGAACCTCGCGACAGTAAGCACCGAAGATGCCAAATGAGATTTTGGCGAAACGTCTGCAAGCTCCCGACAGGGACCAACCCGACAACCGGATGTACTCCCGGAAAAAACCCAATACATGTTTTTCCATCCGTGAAACAGTACGCACAAACATATATATATATATATATATATATATATATATATATATATATATATATATATATATATATATATATATATATATATATATATATATATATATATATATATATATATATATTAGCTGGATATATAGCTGTTGCTTTATAATCTGTAGGCCAAGGTTTTTGTAGAGGTCTTCAGAAAATTGTAGGAAAAATAAACAATGTTAAGCAACAGTATGGATTAAAAATGAATTTGAAGACTGCTGAGCACATAGATAAGTGAGTCAAATGATCACTCAATAGAAATTTGTAGCAGAATAGAGAAGGCTGATCTCTAAATCAGCAAACTAATAACAGCAAAACACGAATGATATATTATGTCTTCTCAGTTCTACTATATGGCACTGAAGCATCCGCGCAAAAAGGGATGCACTAATAAAGTAGAGGCTTTTGAGATATGTTTATACTATAGAATCCTGAGAATATTTTGGACGAATAAGGCCACAAACAAAGATGTACTAAAAAGAATGGACAAAAAAGGGAAACTACCCACAACCATAAAATTGGAATACTTGAGACATAAAACATCGGTCAATAATTCCCCGGTCTAACATATAGAAGGTATCACTTCGTCATCAAAAAATCCTTACCAGTGGCCAATTGTACCAACCTTCAAACATCATGTGTCAAAATGTCGTGACAATCTATTTACTAGTGTCTGATTGTTGTGCTTTAAGTTACGCTACTTTTGTTAATTTCAAAACAATGGAAAAAAAAGGAATTTATTGTGTTGATTAAGTTTTGCTATTTGATGAAGAAAAATACCGTTAAAGCAAAAAAATGGCTTGATAAATGGCAAAAACTACAAGAGATAACTGATATTATAAAGATATCGAAAGGAAGTGGTTACGCCATTTTGCATGAACATTTGGGAATGCATAAATTGCTATCGAAATGGGTACCGCGTTTTTTTCCGCCATCGGACCAAAAGCAACAACGTATTAATGATTCTGAGCAATGTTTGAAACTGTTTAAGCGAAATAAAAAGGATTTTGTCATACGGTATGTGATAATGGATGAAACATGGATCCATTACCATACTCCGGAGTGTACTGGTGTGTACACTGGTAGTCAGCTGAGTGAACAGCAGCCGGTGAAAGCCGTCCAAAATGACCAAAAACACAACCATCGACAGGCAAGATTATGGCCTCTGTATTTTGGGATATTGTTCGTCGATTATCTCGAGAAAGGTAAAACCATCAATAGCGAATATTACATAGCGTTATATATGCGTTTGAAGGACCAGTTCGCAAAAAAGGCTCAAAATGATGGCTAAATTGCATGAATTGCACTTCGAATTGCCTCCTCATCTACCGTATTCTCCAGATCTGGCCCCCAGAAACTATTTCCTGTTCGCAGACCTCAAAAAAATGCTCGCTGGAAAGAAATTTCGTTATTGCCGAAACTGAAGGATATTTTCAAGGCAAAGAGAAATCGTTCTATAAAAAAGGTGTAGAAATGTTAGAAAGGCGTTGCAATTATTGCATTGCTCTTCGAGGAAAATATATTAATGAATAAAGTCGAAATTTGCAAAAAAAGTGTGTAATATTGACCGATGTGTTATTATAAGAGGATACCGACTCGTCAATTATTCAGGAATGGATAATTGCCAGACGAAGACTTGACGGCAGTAGGGTATCGTGGCTTAGAAACATACGTGAGTGATTTGATTGTATATCCATTAAACTGTTCAGAGAGAACACAACAAGAAAATTACATGCATTGAAAAATCTCCGTTATTCATAGTGAAGATAAATGTATTATTTCATATAACAATAAACAAACTCTAGAAAATGGATGAAGTAAAAAACGCAATATGAAAAAAATTCCAATCCTGTTAAAAGATTATTAAGCAAGATTATATTGCTTTTAAAAAGCAACAACTTCAAATTCTTTATTAAAAACAGCAAAAAAAACAATTAGAATCTACACAAATAAACTTTAAACTTTTTAAAATAAACTAAAATAAAAATCTAAAAGTCAGGTATACAGAACAACAAAAAAGCATGAACTTTTTCACCTATGTGAAGATCCAAAACATATAATTTTCAGAAATCGGCATAAACCGACAAACAACAAAAATATAATCGAGATTTTATATATTGTATTTATGATGTAAATGACATTTTCCACATAAACACAACACAGCCAAATATGTTATATTGAGGTCTTAAGCTGTTATTTATAAACTGAATAAAAATTCATCAACACCTGAATATTCCATATAGTATTCGTTCAAACAACATAGAACTAGACAAAATACAAATATGCTCAGAATAATTAAGGAAATTATCAGTCAGATGACAATTTGACACAAAAATATCTGATTTTAAAACATAAGTGTATGTCAAATTAATGTCTACTCTATACTATGTAATATTATTTTCATTGTACATTTTATAAAGTTTTAATTGATATAATAGAAAAGAATCCTATAGGTTCATAAATTATTCAGATGTTTCCAAACTTTTCATTTCATCGGAAAATTCATTTAATCGCGTCAAAAAAATGAAATTCTTTTATCAAGTATCTTGACATCAGTACCATAAAAACCACATTCTCCCAGTATATTTAATAAATATTCTACGCCACGGTCCCTTATTCCGTCCTTAAATTTACGCAAAGATCTCCGGATCTGACAAACAAAATAAAAAAAGATAAGGAAAGAAGATGTTCCCCAGAGGAACGCCACGAAAAACGCGGAATTCGGAAAGGCCGACAAAAAAAGGTCTAGTCAATTCGCTCTGGATCGGGAATTGCCGATAGCGTGCCGAGGGTTCCCGTTATACGACGCTTCAGTTTATGTATCCAACAATAAGCGCGGTATGTTGTTGAATTTTATTGACACAAAAAGTGCTTCCAATTTCCTTGTGGAAAATTGACTAGACCCGCAAAATATTTTTTCTTTCTGACAGAATTTTTATGGCGAACCAAAATATTCCTCACAAAACAACTACTTGTTGCTATCCAACGTTTTAAGTTAGGAAATATTATATACGTACATTTAAAATGTTGCGAGGCTATAACCTAAAAGAAAAAATATAAAAAAACTTACCGGATTTGACTTTCAGCGTAAAACGTTCAGCTTTAACTAGAACAACAAACGTTCCTTATATAGTTTATATTCGTTTGCACTTTTTAATTATTACAAACAGAAAATATTTGCACAATCACTTTCTGGAATTAAAAAAAAACTGTCAATGTCACTTTATTTTGAATTACGTTTGTGCGCAAAACTACAATGAGTACAAAAAACAATTCAATATTTAACTAAAAATATATAAACATACTGTACTGTTATCTCCAAAAACATTAGCAATTGGAGTAATGAATATATCAAATCGAACAATGTCTTACGAACTTTATGTCAAAAATACATCGCAAATAGAGGACGCCAGTGTTTGGCGTCCACTTTCGAGAAAATTTCCGCGCCAACTGAGAAAAGTTTAGCAGCAGATAGACCGTGATCGCTGGATTGGGACGCCGTTGCTCTGGAAACGGCGCCGGCGTCTCTGGATAGGGAGACGTAAAACTTTTATATATAATTATTAAGGTATATAAAATCACTAGGCTTTATGGAGTTTTACGTGCTCTTACATGCATTCGCCATCAAAAAATATCGTAATGGGTCAGTTTTATTTCGCACTATTTAATGGTGTTATTAAAAGAGTTCGATTTTGAAAATAAGTCTGCGTTTGAAAATTGTGTCAACACCAAATAATGATACGATTAAACTTAGTATTATAATAAAAAATTTGCGTCCACAATTGCAACATTACAATAATTTAAATTAATTTTATATTGAAACCTTTGAAGTAATATATAACGTATCAATATTAAAAAAAGCATATTCATAGGCCATCAAACGCAGTATTCAATGAGACAACAAATGAACTAAAATTGAAAACGTATTAAGCAGTATAAAGTGTGAAATGGGTAGATATATTATAAGTATAAATAAAAAAAACACCCATCCAAAGTTTGTAAAGATATCTAGGATTATAAGAACACGCAGCCCCAATCTCGACCAGCAACAACATCTAAATACAATGATTAGTTGCAACAGGAGCTCAAGCTAAAGCTAAACATTTCCGAAGATGCGCTAATTGAAGTAGACAAAAAATACTAAATCGATTATTTAAAATGAATCAATAAAATTTTTACAAAGAACTCAACGACAATGTATCCACTGTTTAAAATAAAGGGGAGGCGGTTTTTTTAGTTCTTGAATAAAACACAAAATTTTCGTTGGTTTCAAAAAACTTTTTATTGATAATTGAAGCATAGCGTATGACATTTAAACACGAAAAACAATATCTGCCAAATGATCACCCCGTGCAGCTCCATAA
>JARFXV010000557.1:317500-377500 GCA_031761425.1 Cosmopolites sordidus | reverse complement strand
TAAATAAATTCGTTATAAAATAATTAGGTGACAATTTGAACACGGACATTTTTCTGTTGTTTTTTACACATACAGATGATCCATTTTCCAAAAGAACTTTAACAATGTCAACAAAGCCCCACCTTGCTGCCAAAAACATTGGTGTTTCACCTGAAATATTCTGTAAATTTAATTCAACAAGGCTTGATGAATATATCAATCCTTTAATGCAATTTTCATGTCCTCTATCAGCAGCAAAATGAAGTGGGGTGTTTTTATTATTATCTACAACATTAACATCTGCTCCATAGTTAACTAACAGTATAAGAATGTCTTGATATCCGTTTTCTGCAGCATAATGTAAAGCAGTCTTTCCACTTTGGTCCCTACAGTTAATATCTAAATCAAGTGTAAGCAGGATTTCAATCAAATCAATATTATTTTCAATACAAGATAAAATTATAAAATTTTGATTGTATTCATTTACAATATTATATGTTTTTTGATCATACACTCCCGAGACATTTTGTACACAGTTTTTACATAAACATAAGGGATGACAAAAATTCATTGCCTTAAAATATTTATTAAATTCTAAATTTACCAGATTACTTAAATCCTCCTTACATTTATCAGTCTTTAGTTTTGTATATAAGCAATAAAATAGTTTATTGCTATTGCTACCTTGTTCTTCAATGTAATTAACTAAATTAGCTTTTTTTATATTGAAAAAATGACTACTATTGATAAATTCAATAGCACCTTCCAAATTAGCCAACAAAAAACTGTTTTGGTCTGAAATTCCTACAGATATAAAATTAAATTCTTTCACGAATGTTAAATTTGCAATCCAGTTAGGAATATTACACTTTAATATGAGATAAACAAAGATCTGTATGAAATCATCTGATGTTAGACATATATTCATTTCTCTTAATCGAACACTTTTACTAAATGTATTAAAAGTTTTCGTTAGACAATTCATTTTGTCTAAAGCAGTATTAATATTGTTAATTCTACACAATTCCTGTTTTGCACTCCCAATTTCATCCTCAAGTTTACTAGAAATATTTAAGTCAGCGAAAGAAATATTTGAAGAGTTCCTCACTATTTTATTTAATACACTGTCACTAAAATGATGCAAACTGTTTATACTGTACATAAGTTTTTCTCCAAGGCAATACTGCATATAGGTCTCTACAGCAACCTTTAGATTTTTGAAAAAAACATTGTCTCTATTAAACTTCTCGCATAAAATATCACTTTTAAAACACAGCTGTAGGCACTGGGAGTATAATTTTCCCACTAGGTCCTTTTGAGATTGAAGATTATCTGACAGAAAGCTATCGTCCTTGCTTTGCCAAAATTCTATACAGAGATTTTGTATTAATCCTAATATGTTATAGCCAAAAGTTTCGGTATATAAAAAGTCCATACAATCCTGCATTGTAACAAGTGATGCATTATTATTAGACTGCTGAGCCACATTTTGTGCTGCAAATAATGGTCTTTCAATACACCACACTTTGTATTTATTTTCAGCTTCAATATAGTGAGTTTCTTCAAAGAGAACTTCAACATCAATATAGAAAAGACTATCATATTTTAAATAATGATCTTTCAAAGATATTGTTCTTTTACTCAATGTAGAATAAGTACCGTCGCTTTCTTGCACCAAAATATGGTCCAAAATTGTATTAACTGATATATTTTTCAACGAATAGCTTCCATTTTTTGGTACACAAATTATCCATTTCTCTTGGGATGATTTTTTTAAAAAATCATCATACCCTTCTTTCATCGTTTTAAAGAATGTATTTTGTGATAAGTCTTCGTCGTATTGTGACCACATTTTAAAATACACAAAGTTAATATACACAAATAAAACATAGAAAATAACATTTATCAACACAATTCAAGAATACTAATAAAATAGGTTAGGTCCTGCATCAAAGAGTTGTGACAGAAAGTATGACCATAACCACTTTTGGATTGCAGTATTTAGGAATGGTGCTCTAAAAATTTTACCTTCCTTTCTATTCTGTGTCATCTGTACCATTTATATTGGGTATAGCAATATGCATGCTAAGTGTAGAGCAGTAAATTATCCCCTTAGTGAAATTAAAAGACTAGTTTTTCCTGACAAATTAGTACCTTGGTTTGTGAATTTTGAAGACTATAATCCTCCCTATTATGATTCAAAAAGTTTAAAAAATAAGCCCTGGGCAGATCCTCCAATTGGTACTAATTAATATTGTTTCTAATGATATAATTTATAAGAAAATATTTTAAAGGTCATAACTTTAATCCCAAATGGAATGAAATAGATAGTAAGATAAATAGAACAAGTTATATGGGCAATTATGAAATAAGAGATGGGAAACCTTTAAATCCGAAAGGGAGAACTGGCTTACAAGGTCGTGGACTGCTTGGAAAATGGGGTCCTAATCATGCTGCAGACCCTATAGTAACAAGATGGAAAACCAATGATGATAATAGTAAAATTTTAGGCATTTCAAAACGGTAAGTGAATTATGTTTAATTGATTATAGATCATATGATATTATATTTAAGGCCCATCTTACAATTTTGTTCAATTCAAAGAAAAGACTGTGGACAGTGGGCCTTACCAGGTGGTATGGTGGATCCAGGGGAAAATGTCAACGAAACTCTTAAAAGAGAATTTATGGAGGAGGCTTTAAACAGTTTAGAATCATCTAAAGGTGAGTAGGAACTACATGTATTGCACACACTAACATGTATTTTAGAACAAAGGGAAAAAGATGAAGAAATGGTTAAAAGGTTTTTTTCAAATGGAGTAGAAGTGTATAGAGGATATGTTGATGACCCCCGAAATACTGATAATGCTTGGATTGAAACTGTAGCAGTACATTTTCACGATGAAGACTCTACACAAGTAGGAAAATTTGACTTGGAAGCAGGAGATGATGCAGGCGATGTCAGATGGATGGACATAGATCAAGACTTAAATTTATATGCTAGTCATGCAAATTTTATAGAAAGCATAGCGAAAAAATTAAAAGCACATTGGTAACTTGCATCACAAAAAAAAATAAACTAGATATTCCAAATAATTCTTAATACCTTTATTAACGTATATACAAATTTGATGTAAAAACTTACAGTTTATGGCAATAATTTTAGAAATTCAATACTCATTTCTAATACCATTGCCAGTAGTAATTTTTTGTACTATGATATGCACAACAAAAAGTTCTTTTTTATAAATATTCTGTTAGCAACTACAGAATGGAATTGCCTATATCCTATTTATTTTTTCAATAAATAGTATTTGTTTATAAATAGTTGTTTATTTTATAAATTATGTCTATGAAATCCTGTACATTTAATAATAGATCGATTTATCATTTTGCATAATTTTTAAGTTTTGCCAAGGCAGGTTAAAAAAGGAGCTAAATGATAAATGAAAAATAAACTAAGAAACCATATACACACCGTTTGGCAAGAAGGTCTAAAATAAATATTATGCTACTAAATATGATACCTTTTTTATTTCAGTAATGAATAAAAAATATAAATGAATAATGGCAGTAATCTGTTTGTGATTATTCCTCAAATGTTCCAAGACAGCCAATTTTGGAAATATAAGTAGTTGAGGTAAATTGCATAATTATTATAACTAATAAGGCTATAAAGGAACTGCTGCGTTTTCAAAGAAAATTAAAAAAAAACAAAATCTATTATCTTCTTGCTATTTGATGTTTTTAACAATTTGCCTAAACCATGATGGGAATACATTTTGGACATTTTTATAATAAAAAAAACTTAACAATAAAGAATAAATGAAAATACTGTAATTACTATTTTCATCAAAACAAAAAACTTGATGTCATCAATAACAAACATAGAAAGTGAATGAAAAATGCAGATTATATGACTCTCAATGCATGGAATGGTCACTTCACTTTCCTAGAGTGACCAATCCTTCATCCATGAGATCTTCATCGCCTAGGCAACTTGAACTTCGGCTGGAGGCTCTCGAATTCACTATGTGTACGCTGACTGATGGTGAGTGTGGAAACGTTGGAGCTTTACTGAAATCCAGAGCTTCAGTATCAATTGTGGTGGTTGGGGCGTATTTCGATGCCAAGGTAAGGCTGTGTAACGCCTCGCTCGCCGAAGGATATGGATTGAGCGGATCGGTGGTGAGAAATAAGTCGTCTGTTCCTGAAAATTACAAGTGATTTATTTCAAAATTCAATTAGATTTACCACGAAACACCAAATCAGTAATTTTTAATTTCTTAATGCACATTCCCATAACCATGTTAGCATCATCAGGAGATGATTCAATCCCCTTATGATGCTACCATGGTTAGCGAAATGCGCGTCTAAAACTTATAATTTTTTTTCGATTTAGTGATAAGAACTGATTTATAATCTAGTTTAAGTAATGAATAATTATTACTTTATTTTAGATAATTTTTTAATTACATAAAAAACGTGGGATAATCTAAAACTCAACAAACATCAAAATATCTGTTATGTAAATAAAGAATCACTGGTTAAAAAAAAACCAAACGGACAAAATTTTAAAAATATAAAAATGTTCTAAAATAAATACAAACTTTTGAGCGTTAACGTTTGGGAAAGTATTCTCCCGTTTTCAAAACCAATCTAAAAAATAAATTATATTAATTTCTATATATAATGCAAAGATAGGAAGTAAATATATTTTTTGTATATGTCAATGATATTTATATTGACAAGTATTCTTATTTAAATAAGAATATCTGTTCTTATTTTGATATTTTTTGAATTTTAGATCGTGGCGAAAAACCCAAAAAAAGGAAAAAATTATAAAGGGTTGTCTATTAGATGTCTAGAACTTTAAAATGAGATGATAACTTCAAGTGGTAATCTGGTAATTTTTATTTTATTTAATTTTTGAAAAATACACAGTGGGCGAGTGGAGAATAATAAAAATATTCAAAAAACAATCGATAAAAATTATCAATCCTTCAGTCGCCATCAAACGCCAACGAGCATCTCCCGAGACCGGTTTCTAGCCTTAAGTCGTCATCAGTCGGGCTAGAGTTGAACATTACGTGGAGCACGGGAAAAAGTTTTCCTTGTTTTTTTGAATATTTTTATCTAATTTTTGTTAACAAATAATGGCATTATGTTTTGAAAATAATGTAGTTGAAATATCCCCCTCAGCTTCGTCTGGTGGAGTGCATTCTGGAAACCCAATTGTACTATTAGTCTTCTTTCACACCTATCGCGTGGTATATTTTCAATGCTGACCTGAATGTTTCGTTGTTGAGATTTAATATAATCTCACAAAAAAAATAATCCAAGGGCATGAGATCGAGTGATCTTGGTAGCCAGTTGACGTTACTGTTTCGCGAAATAACGAGTCCAGGAAACTTGCAATGAATTGATTGTCTAGCGAGATGTGTGACAAGTCGTGCCTCCTTGTTGAAAAAAAACATTGTTTACATCTACATTTATCTATATATTCCTATAGCACTCGCCATTAACAGTAATCCTTTAGCCCAAAAACCGCCCCAAAACAGCGACTTTCTAATGATGAAAAGGTAACTCTTGAATCACTTGAGGAACCTCATCAGCCCAAATCCTGCAATTATTCTTGTTTGCAAACCGATTAAGCCAGAAGTGTGCTTTGTCAGAAAATATTATTTTTTTCCCCACACTTTAAGGAAATTCTTCTAACTTCCCATGGTGAATTGACCCAATGTACTGAAAACAGTGTTGCCACTATTGCGGTTCAAGGTTCTGACACTCTTATTGGAAAACTCTTTATATGTACCAGATTAAGTCCTACATCTGGTTGCATACATCAACTAAACAAATTATTTGTTTGCAACCATTATTTGTTTTCATCACTGATACAGTAACACATGTTAAAATTTTTCACAACTACTCATTCCAAATACTGACCAAAATTTTACATATTTACTACACACAATAAGTTTAAGATTAAACAAAACCAAAATAAGAACACTTAAAGTATACAATGCATATGTTAGCTCAACTCCTTGTATTAGTAAAAGAAAGGTAATGGTCATACTTACACTTTTATATCACATAAAAAATTCACATTTTGGCAACAAGAGTTTCAATTTGACGTCCCTGCAAAAAACAAAATTAAAAAAAACTAAAAAACAAAAAAATTGCAACTTAAAAATAATCAAAGCTTTTTTTGGTTAATCTTTTTTTACATAGGCATTGTATACATAAATAAAAAAATAAATAGCAGAAAGTAAGCTAGCAATAGTATAAATGAGAATTTCCAATCTCACCAAGATTTAACTCTAAGAATTTTTCTACACCAAATTACTTGTTAGTAACCTCTTGACAATATATGATAAAACTCATTGCCTTACATCAATGCAAAAATTGATATCAATAATCCTAATTATATAGAATAGAATTTCTCAATTACCAGTGAGTAATTACTATTGAAGAGTAACAATATAAACAACTACCAACAAAGAAATAGAAAAAAACTTACCAGAAATGTTTTGTGATATATCTTTTTTCTTATCATCAGAATCTTCGTTTTTTGTACCACCAACAAGCATATTTGTCATATTGTTCCTTATTTTCTGATCTAAAGAATTAATTGGAGGTATCGAGAGTGGATACTTGATATCATTCTTCACGATCATATCAAAGATTTTCGTATCGACCGTGCTCCTATTCATATTATTAAGTTCATTTTTCTTTTTCTCCTCTGCAGCACGAGCCGACAATTTTGGAATTTGAAAATTTTTATCCAGAGTCTTCATCATTCCTTCCATCATCAGAGTAGACGTGTAAGGATCCATTTTCGGTTGTAACTTGTATATGCTATCGGAGTCGTTTTGCGTGGGACTCGATTTTCCTCGCTCCTTCAGCGATGAGAAAATAGATTTTTCCGAGGAACTTTTGTTTGGTTTCAGTCTATCTTTGCCCCTACTTAGTTCCGTAGCCGTGGAGCCCAATTTCGGGGACGTGGTCGGCTTAGATATTGTTTTCTGAAAACCGGCCGTGCTCGGTACTTTCGAACTACTGTTACTGCTCGACGGTTTATTTGAATTACCGGAACTTTTTAAGTTACTGCTCGGGGCGTACGACGCCGTACTGCTACTATTAGGAATATTAGAAGTGCTGCTGCTTTTTTGAATCTGCTGTGGTTTTTTGGAGGCAGGACCGCTGTTAACTCCTGGTTTAAGTCCAGTATGGATCTTGGGCGATCCCGTTGTACTCAGGTTACCTTTAATAGTGCCACTGGCACCACTTAAACTACTACTGCTCGTACTCAAACCGCCACTACTACTACTACTACTGGACGAACTTGATTTATTTTCTTTAGTTCTAGGTTTGTTGATTGTCAATTTCATTCCGTCCGAACTAGTTTTTACCATGTACTCGGAATTTTTTTCACCCGTCACTTTACCACTATTTTTACTGTCTTTATTTGGCACTTTACTACTAGGTTTCGAACTTAAGTCGGTAGGAATATCACTGTGTTGCGCATTTACTTTTATATTCAACTTATCGACGATGGCAGACAATGATCCCTTTCTATTGCGCAGTTGATTCTGACTGGCCTTCGAATCGGCACTTGGGGAAGGAAGACCGTCGGAAGTTACACTCTCGTTACAAATGTTCAGGTCGAGGGGTTTCACTTTTAACGACGAGGACGATTTACTTTTAGAACTACCAACACTGAACAAGCTTCGACTTTTATCCTTTTCCCTCGAACCCTCCTTGCTTTTGTTTTTTTCGCTAGAACTTTTACTAGAAGGTGAACTGGCTGCGCTCTTTAAAGTCGACATGCTTGGTTTACCGCTGCCGCTTGTAGAGGGACTGGCACCGTGATGTTTCGGACTAGAAATTCCGGATAGACCATGTTTAGGGCTTGAAGGAATGTGAGCGGGAGAATTCTTAGGGCTAGGACTGTGATGAGATGAGCTGCTAGACTTATTGGTCTTTATTAAGCTTGGACTCAGTTTTCCTGAGAGGCTTACTGGACGGCTGGAAGTTGGTGAGGGACTAAATTTACGCATCATATTTGGTGATGTGGGCATAGAACCAGGAGGGGGGCTTTCAGCCGGTTTTATACTAACCGAAACCGGTTTACTAAGAGGATCCTGTTTAGGTGGCACTTTATCGGGTGGACCCATAGGACTTTCATCCCGCTTCCTTTTCCTTTTCTTCTCTTTGTCTTCCCGGTTACTTCTACTACTTTTCTTCTCCTTCTTTTCCTCGCTTACCTTTGTTGCAGTAGTTGTTATGGGTGTAATTGTAATTGAACTTGGAATCAATGATGTAACTGGTTGAGCTATCGGAATTATCTCAATGCCGGGACGTTTTTCTGGTGTACTTGCAGCAAATCCTGGCGATGCAGCCGACGTTATAGGGGTAATACTCACATTAGGTGGCACTAAAATAATAAAACTCAACAAATGCTTATATTTCAGGTGTCTGTAAGAACTCACCCATACTTTTCTCACTTAAATCAGACACAACACTAGAAATGCTACTGGGTGAAGGTACTTGCGGAATTTTTCTGATCGGGGCGCTTGAAAGAATCTCTTCCATATCGACAGTTTCCGGTTGGCCAGAAAATTCTCCTGCAGTTTTATCAAGTGTTCCCAGATAATCCGAAGAATCAATGTTTGATAATTCCAAATCTGACTGTGATCTACAAAAAAAAAAAGAAATAATTCCTTGCAGTTCTAGAGACATCGATAATTTTTAATACAGATCAAATATTTAGACGCAGCTTTTATAAACAAAAGCGATCTCATATGAAAGCACTTTTAATCCGCAAATTACACTTGTCGTGCCATCTAGCTGTAACATTTCCTATTTTGAGATCAATAATTCATCATTTATTTAAGTGGCATAACATGTAACGACTGCTGTGTAATGCTCGTTGAAAAACGACTGGTTTAATCGACTCGGAGAGGGTCGAGAATGAAGTAAAAACCATCCAAAAAGTAGTATTTGAGAATGGCTAATATAAATGCTAGTTTTTAGACATTATTAAAATTTATCTCATACAGTCAAAAAGTTACAGGATTACTATCCTAGCTATTTTTTAGGTTTATTATAGGTTTGTCCAACATACATTTGTACAACAAACCCTCACCAAACGGACGCGAGCATGTGCCCTTAACTTTAAGTAATGCGCATGCTCGCACCAGTTTAGACGTGTGTTGGTAAAAACTTTAAGCCGCGTACTCACTTGATCACGAAAGCGAACTACTCGCTGCACAGCCTCGGAGCGATCTATATGTTGTCGGTTCGACAAAGGAATTCGTGCTTCAGGGTGGACGCGTTTTGCAATCTAGGTTGATCTATCTAATATCTATGTTTTTTTTACGTTTTTTTTTCTTAATAACTTTTTAATAACACAAGTATAAAACTGACACAAGTTATGGATAATTGTTCAACAGACATTTTCGTTGCGATTCGACGAACAAAAATCAAAAATTGGATCGCAACCGCGGAAAGCCTCATGCGTTCTCATGTAGAAGACATTTTTCCCGCTCAATGCATTCAGTGCGGCCTCGGCTTGCCCCATTCGTGTTCGTGCTTAAGTGAGTAGAATACTTTATAACTATTGACCATCCAATTTATTCGACCGATCTAGTTCCCAGCATCTCTTTATTGTTCACGAAACTTTTTAAAATATTTATGTCAAATATAAATGAAAGGAACATAATACGAGGGCCCTCCAAACAGTTCTCTGTCTGAAAAAAAAAAGATGGAGCAAGTATGACCAAATAACTATATTTCTCAGATATGATTCCTTAGATGGTGCCCTGCGAAGTTTCAGAAGCGTGAGTTTAGTTGATTGTGCATTGATCCAGTAAAGCCAACCAGTTTTGACATGTCTTGAAAAATCGATAAAACGGAAGTTGGAGAGGTTATAAAGTACTTTATTTTATAGAATTTAACCAGCACCGAATATACAAAAAGAATTCGGTTCCAGGTTAAAGGATTCTTCCCCATCATTTTCGATAATGTGGACTATTAAATTTAAACATAGTTACATCCAATAAAGATACAAAAATGCTTTTACCGACAATGTTTTCATAAACATGCACAATGCAGTATGATATCCGACTGAAGGTATGCGAGTTGGTTGACATTGTAAACATCTCCATAGACCACCTTTACTACATTTTATACGATTTTTTGGGTGTGAAATAAATTCTGATCAATGGATGCCACGTTTGTTAGCAGTCAACTAAAGACATATTCAAGTGAACCCTACTCAAGAGTATTTAGACTTATTTAGATGCGATTTAGCCGAGTTTTGACGTTTTATAACAGCAGAGACAAAAAAGCAGTTCAAACAATAGGTGAGAGCAGGTAAAAGGGTGCCAAAGAATGGGAAAATGGTTCCATCTGCATGAAAAATTGTGGTTAGTTTTCTGGTATTATCTTGTAGTGCTCATAAACTACATGGCACAAGAGAACCGGGGACTAAAAGCTAAAGGCCACATCCGGTCTAAACGAAAGTGCTCTTTTACTACAATAATGCACCTGCGCACACACACACACACCTCTGCAGATTGCTGCAAAACTTCATGGTCCATGCTTCGAAGGGCTTCCACATGTATGGGGTTTAACTCCCAACGATTATTTGCTCTTCCCAAATCTAAAGAAATTGGGCCCATTGGGCAAAGATTTACTTCAAATGATGAGGTCAAAGAGAGACAAATGCTTATTTTGCAAAGTTGGACATATAGCATAATACTAAAGGTATCAATGTATTGATACCTGTGGTCTAAATGTATTGAATTGCAAGGTGACTAGTTGAAAAATAATAAAAACCTTCAGATTCTTATAGCTAAATACATACCCAGAATTTGGAGTCGCTATTTCAGTTTCCTGTGATATAGGGGTACTTCTCGAAGTTGAATCGCAACTAGAGGTCTCAATTAGTTCCGAATCGTCGTTTGTTCCTCCCACCTTCCGTTTGCCACTCTTCCACAGTTCGTCAGTGGCTTTACGCTTCTGCCTTTTGACAGACGTTGGCTTTTCCGATGTTCCTGAAACTTTTACTCTACATAAAATCAGTTAGTCACACAATGAAATATACTACCTGATAAAATGTTACTCAGTTCGTTATTGGTTAGCACCCCATCGGAAGGTGGGAAATTTTGAAAATTTGAAGCCATCATGGTTTCATAACACATACTCTGTGGATCCTACCAAATTATTAGAAAAGAAAGCAATAAGCAACTTATATATTGTCATCATCACTATCATAAGATGTATTTCTCTTTTATACGTAGGTATTGAGGATAACTTTCAACGATTTTCCGTGCAGCCGCTCTCCAGATATTAACCGTACCTGACGTCGCTTCACTTCAGTTATCGGGAACTGATGTTCGACTCGGCGCGGTCTTCACGCCATTTTTTTATGTTGTACTTAAAGTTAAACGCGAGTTATGATTTAACTTAAAGCTACACCATAAAACGCGAATTATGAGTTTACAGAAAATAAGAAAAATATTTAAAAACTTGTTAGTGCAGTATGTATATTCGAATTCAAATATTTTTATATACCTGCAACATAATGTTATGATGTCCGGCTTGTCCCTGCCCCTGTAAATTGCTTGGTTCCTGTTTAATCTTCTCTTGGAGCCCCCCGTATTCCGACAGGCCACTGCCTGTCCCGGTGCCGGGACCTTTGTGACCACCGGGATCGACGGAACCGAGGGGCAAACTAAAATTTTCGTGTCCAGAATACAAATTACGTCTGGTTGCCTGCTTCTCCCACATTTTGATTACTGCTCGCAATGTTACCTAAAAAAGTTGCCAGATTAAAACTAATAAGTCGGGATATGGACGAAAATAACTTGCTGGTATGGAAAAGCTCTTATTTAAAACTTTTGTGGCCAGTTCAGACACAACATCTAGTGCACTGACAGGTGGTGGGGTTCCAGGATTCTGAATCCTGCAGATCAAGTTTGATATATCGGACAAATCTATGTCGGCCGTAGCCATACACTCTTCTAATGGATGTTCCAAAGATATTGATATCTGAGTCGATGACAAAGCGCTTACTTCAAACATGGTCATATTATCAAAACCTGAAAAATATATTAATAACATGTACATCATTGATATTGTAAATGTGGGGTGTGTCAGCTTAAAATTAACATAATCTACACTTAGAACAAAATTATTTTAGGAACAAATGACAGAATTAATTATGAATATAACAGTTTAGGAAAGAAAAAAATACAAGTAGGGCTGTGATCACTTATCTGGAGCTGTATCTAAAATATAGTCCCCGCGCTAGGGATAATGAGAATGAAAGAACTTTAAATTACAAAAGTAGAATAATTACGTTCAAAAGTAACATATGTCTACAAAAAAACTATTCATGTCTTTCACGTTAAAAAAAACTAGTTATTTTAGTCTATTTAACATTTTTCGTAGTATTTTATACTCATTGTATTTTATACTCATTGCGATGTTCGCTACTAGACAGAAATTAAAAATGTTGATATCATTTGTTTGCCTGGTCTGGTATAATTGGGCTACTTAAAAAAAACTGTTTGATATTTATCTTCAATCCATAAACTTAAAGCTGCTACCGTTTTGTTTTGACCGAATTTCTTACGATTTTAAAAAATGTTTCAGGAGCTAATATTTCAACTGAAGACTCGTTTTTACTCTGTAATTATGAGCAATTAAAGCAAGATAACATTTTTCCTCACTTAACTCATTAATATCATTTATTATGATTAACTTCTATAAGATGTTTCATTAATAACAATAATAATAAACTTTATAGCATAATATTCTGATTGAAAGGGCGCAAATCGGATACAAACACCAAAATCAAAATGTATCGCACCTGCTATATACCGATGATTTCAAATTGTATGTATCATCGCCACCGAAATTGCAACAACTCATTCAGAACTATTAACATAAAGAGGGTCTAAGTTAGAGATGACAGGGTTTGTCACTGTAGAACAAGAATATATAGAGCCTATGCAGGAGGGCGAAGTATATAAATATCTTGGAATACAACAGTTCAAGAGAGTTGAGCATACACTCATTAAGGAAACACTAACTAAAAACTCATTCCAAAAATTCACATCCACTTGAAAGCATATGCAGATCTGACCTAGACAGTAGGTATATAGTAAAAGCTATAAACACTTTTGCTATACCAGCTTTGACATACTCATTTAGAATCTTGGGCAAACACAGATATCGAAAGGCTACAATGAATAATTAGAACTACACTAACAAAGTATAGGAAACACCACCCGCACAGTAGTAAAAAACGACTTATATTACCAAGAATTGAAGGAGGGAGAGGAATTAATTATAAATATATGTAATCTACACGAAAAACAAATATCCAGTTTGAGAACATATTTCCATCAAAGAATGATGGAATGCCCGCTATATGCCACCGTGTGTTTAGCTGATGATAATTATACGCCTTGAAGCTTAAACAAATGGAACAACAAAATAAGAGCATTCAGACAACTGGAACAATTATACAAGAGTGGAAAACTATGTCTCTACGCGGTAGACACACCCATGATCTTGAATGTCATGAAATCGAAAAGAGTACGTCGAACGCCTAGTTGACATGGGGAGGTCTTTTTCCGGAGACTGACGGCTTTATATGTGCAATTCAGGATCAAGTTGTGCACACTAAGAACTACCAAAAATATATCATTAAGGATGCACGAGTATCAAATGACAAATGTACGAAATGCCACGAAAAACCTGAGACTATCCAACATATTGTAGCAGCATGTGGTAGACTCTCCCAGACGGACTATCTTCATCGTCATAATCAGGTGGCTAGTATACTCCACCAACAGCTTGCAAGTTGTAATAGCCTTATAACAGAACGAGTTCCCTATTATAAATACACCCCAGAGGCGGTACTAGATTCAGCCGATTTCAGGTTATATTACGACCGAACAATATCTACCTAATACCTACAATAACCTACAAAACCATGCACTGTAATAGGCCAGATATTATATTGCTGGACAAAAAGAAGATAACAGCGTTCCTAATCGACATAGCTGTTCCAAACTCACACAACATTCAAAAGGCGGCTGAAGAAAAGGTACAAAAATTTACAGACCTCAAGCTAGAAATAAAGCGGATATGGAAGTTGAACCAAGTTCATATTGTGCCATTGATAATTTCAAATAATTTCAACTGACATTATACCAAAGAACCAGAAAAATAACATAAAATTTCTGGGACTAGAAGAAAATCTGTTTAAGATAATGCAGAGGGCGGTAATCCTTAATCCACACGCATAGCCCGAAAATTTTTGGAGAAATAAAGTTGTTTTGACCATGGCCCGCACTTCATTTAAAATCCAGCTTAACTGGCAAAAAAGATAAACAGGAAAATAATAACTTTATTATTAGCAATTGGCTACTAAAAATACAGATTATACATAAAACACCGCAGTGCAATTGTATAGTATTCTATGTCTATATCCCAATGTAAGAATTTTTTTTTTAAATTAAATATTGAAATCTTCAATAAGATGATTTATTTTTTATTTAATGACATACTTTAATCCGAACGCGTATATATCCGATTGTCCGGAAAGTAGTATTTATATAGTATAGTAGGGATTTTCCATTAGATGGATCTTTTAAGGCTAGTAAACAAAAATATGTGTTGAATTAGTAATGTTTATTTACATATTATTTCATGTTGTATTTACAATTTTTACGTTCAAATTGGTTTTAATTTGCCTTCAGTTAGTCAAGCTGATTCAAATTACAAATATCGGTCGATAACTTAAATTGTTGTATTTCAAAAGGAACAAGAACGCTGTCCAACAAAAACAAGATTATGCCGTTTACGGAGAAGGTTCTGTTGAGGAAACAATGGTGCAACAGTGGTTTTGTCGATTCAAGCGCGGAGATTTTGACTTGGAAGACCAACATGACTGTGGCTGTCCTTCAAGTACTGATGTCGATGAAATAAAGGCCATAATTGCCAAAGATCCACGCATTACGGTCCGTGAGATAGCAGATAAATTCAATACTGGCAAATCGGTTCTTGCCCATCTGGAAAAATGGATACGCCTGTCTATAAAATGTCTGCTGGAAACGATCTCTAAGTGGGATCTTTGCTGAAAAATATTCTGAAGCTCAATTTCTATAGTTAATGGTAACTGACGATGAAAACTGGATTGTGTCTAATGGGGCACAACTAAGAAAATGATGGGGGTAGCCAGGGTTAGAGGTTTTAAGTACAGCAAAAAATTCTAGTTTGAAAAACGGCTTTCATCCGAAGAAAATTCAACCTCTACTGTTCACAATTAGATCAGCTGAAGGCAACAATTGAAGAAAAACGGCCAGAGAGTCATGACAATTTTGCTCCCTCCAAAATTGTTTAAATGGTAAATCTTTTAAATAGAAGGAAATATGAAAAACAATGTATTGACATTTTTTGGTAATAAGATTCTAATTTTTGGCAAAAAAGCCAATGGATCTACCACTGCATTGAAAAAAATGTAAATAATAATGGTAATTACATAATACACAAAATAAATATATGCATAAAAGATTTGCGTTTCTCTTTCTCTTAAAAAAATCCCTACGAAATTTCCGGACAATCCCGGGACAAACACCAAAACTAAATGAGATTATTAAAGTAAACAATACAAACAATAAAACTCTATAAAAAACCATGTCCTTCTCACCACTGCAATTTATAGAACAGTATTGTCTGCACTTAATTTTGTATGAATTTTTAATTAGTCTAAATAGATAGAAATAAAGAATAAGTGGATCACCTAAAATTAAATTACTTACTTTGTCGGCTATTAGGTCTAACACAGCTGCCAATAATGGTGTTAAATAAAGCTTGTTCCCTTAAAATTATTAGAATTTTTGCTACTTGAGCAGGATGTGTAAAGGAAATACTAGACACAAAAATACCATTCATATTTTTGTTTTCAGTCATACAGTAACAATGAGTTTGATCAGGTAATGTCTAGAAACATTAAAATAACAATTAGAAAATAATAATAACAAAAACTGGTGCTACTCACCACAAACAGTCCTTTATTGTTATTTGAACTCATCTTCCCATCACTTGTATGATTGACAATAAGATTCAGCAAAGGTTTTGGGACGTTGTTATTGTCTGCTTCTGATAATTGTTGTATTTGTTGAATTTTTTTTAACAATGAGTAACACATAGGCATTGGTTTATTAAGTTTTAAAGTAAAACAGGCTGGAACTATTGAACTATTCTGGCTTGTAAGTGGTGCATAAGAGGGTGTACTAAAAATGACACAATAATAAGAATCTATAATTAGTTTTCTGTAACATATTTTCGTTCTCAAAATAGATTTTTTAAAATAATGGCATAATTTTTAAAATGTTTGCCATACTTTTTAAAAATATATTTATGTAGATCTGTTAAATTTTATCTGCAAGGAAATTTTAAGACTTAAAAAATATAAGGATGTTTATTAATAACTTAAAAACATTAGTTGTAATAACTTGAACATATATACACAGTATGTCAGAAAAATAATAAAGCTTTTTTTAAAATTTAAAAAAAAAACAGCTACATTGCCAAAATTATTTATTTTTATCAATACACTGTTGGGCATGCTAGCATAGATTTTTTTGAATCATCTTAATGATCCTCGTCACGGCCTCGTGGACTTTTGTAACACTGTCATAAAACGTTCCTTTCATCAGCCAGATTGAGTTTTGGGGACAGGAAATAGTCGCACGAAGATAAAGCAGACGAATACGGAGTATATTGAGGCACAAAGACTTGTTTTTCGCCAAAAATTCGCGAACAACGACGATCCTGTGATATGCTGTATAGGCATGCAACAAAAACCAACTTCTCAGAGCTTGATATTCGACTTTCGCTTGAACAACTTTCTTCCAGAAACGCTCCATAACAACCAGATAATATTACCTAAGACGTTAGGTAACCGTTAACTAGAACGAATTCCCGAAGTATACCTTTACAGTCGTAAAAGCATCTCAACATTGTCTTCTCTTGTGACCTCTATAAACGCATTTTTTTGATTTAAAGAACCTGGGAACTTCTACATAGCAATTTGGCGCTTTTTTTGAGGATCAATCTTGAAGCACCAAGTCTCAGCACCAGTTACAATCAATTCTAATGTACAGTTCCTGGCTGCTTTAATAAGATCCTTGCAATGTTCAACGCGAGCAATTTCTTGGTTCTCAGTTTAGGCGTAAGAAACAAATCAAGCAGACTTTCCATTTGATTAAATTGTTTGTCAAAATTTAGTGAATTATGTCTCTGGTAATATTTAATTTCGCCGCTATTCAACTCACCGTCGAATTCGCATCGCAAGCTATCATTTCATGCACTTTTTTCACCAACATCTTCCAAAGCATCACGACTGTCCTAAAATCCGTTATATCATTCAAACACACATGTACGAGATAAGCAATCATCACCATACACTTTTTCATCAGTTCAAATGTTTGTATAAAAATTAACGAGCTTGATACAAAAAGTAATATTAGCTCTTTGTTCCATCATGTTTTTAACGAATTGACAAAAGGTACTGTCACTTTAAGCATTATAACTTGCCAAGAATGATCGATTCTAAAGATGGCAGTCTCGTTTTATAGAGGAGATATACAACTTTCAAATTATATATTGTTTTAATGGATGGCGCTACTAGTTTTCTTTATATTTAAAAAATTCTGTTATTTTTCCAACATACTGTGTATATGAAATAAAAAAATTTATAATAAATATTTACCTTTTTCCATTTAAACTCCGATTGACTGTAATTAAAGTAGTTGTTTGCAATTTATGGGCAGTAGAACCTTCCATACATACAGTTACACTATATCCCAAACCTTTATTTATAATATTTTCTATACTAATAGCATCCAATTCACTTTTTTCTATGTTAAGTAAGTCATAAGGTGAAACAAAATAAGTAAGTTTCATAGGATGACCACCTCTTCTTTTTTCTAATATACCAACTGGTGATTTGTGTAATAAATTAAAAGGCTCCTTCATAAAATTATGTAATTGGGCCAAAGTACTTAAATCTGCTTCTAAACATTCCAAAGCTGTAAAAGCCTTATATTTCACCTTTTTCTCAGCATTTAATTGATATATGGAAACAAATCCTTCAAGCTGTGTAGTGAAATCAGTAAAATCACCTCTAGAAAGACAATTTACTAACTCTAAACAACTTTGTTGTTCTACTTTTCCTTCGTGATGTATCTTTACATCCTTAACTGCACCTGTGCATTCAAGTATAATTTCTAAATAAAACATGTCTGAATAAATGAATACTCCAGAAGACTCAACAACAAAACGCAATCTAAAATGTATTAATATTAGTTAAAATATATAAATATTCAAGTACATTTATCTCATACCCAAGTTGTCTTGTAAGGCTCTCAAGCCTTTCAATCATACTTTGTAATCCTGTAACTTTTATAACATGTTGCAAAGTATCTAAACATTTTTGATGCTGAGTTTTTTCAACACTATCTAAGGCATAACGTTTCTCCTAAAGAAAAATAAAAAAACTCAATTAGAAAATATATTATAATAATAAACAGATAACATACCAATAAAGTCATTCTAACATTTTTTGAAATTTCTGGTAAAGATTTAAATTGAGCTGCCTTAGATCTCAATTTTTCCATTAATATTTCTAGCTGCCAGTCTTTGGCTTTATCTTTACCTGAGACTGGCATTGCTGATACACCTGAAAGATTATTCATTTCATTTAAATGTACCAAAACAATATTAATAAAGGAAAAAACTTTCTTTTTAGTAAAATGAGTTCAAGAAAATGTCAAGAGTCACTCAAAGTATAAATATCTAAATATACTCACTATTTTGTAACTTATTCATTTTGTCTAATGTAATTAATTGTTTATCAAATTGATAATAACTTCATTTTAGTCTATGTATAATATAAACTAAAAACTAAAATTCCTTAAAAAATACGGAGCATCAAACAAAAAGTACATATTGAAAACGTTGACATTTCGACCAACCGTTTTGACGTTTTGACACTGACCTTTATTTCAGAGCAGCCAGACAGTTAAATAATTACATTCCAAAAGCAAAGCTCGGAATCCCTATGTCTCTGGATTATAATATATGATAAACAGAAATTATCATATATATTTTTTTTATTTGACATGCATGAATTTCAGTTATTTTATATTTCTTTTGAAAAATAAAGTTTTTTTAATAACCTTTATTTGAAAAGCATTTGTTCTTTGAATTATTTATATAGGTCCACAGATATAATTGATATATCCTAAAAACAGCTGCTTTCAAGGTTAAATATGTCACTATCATTAAAATAATACATTCAAATTTTCATTTTATATAGATTATCTATTTTCATATTATTCATTCGTTAATATAAGTATAAAGATAATTGTAATTTCTAAATGTATATTTTCCCACAGCATACCAGTTTTAGATCCATCGTAGCATATTCCTTAAGATTTTATTCAAAAAATAAAATAAATCCAAATTCTAACCTATTCTCGATTTTAAAAACAATGCCGAAAGAACCTAAACACATTTTAGAAGCTCAACGAAACCGTATTAAAATTAAACAAAAAAGCTCTAAATATGCACCTGGAAAAGTGTGTTTGCAAATTTTAGGAAGTGGTGCCAAGGGAACACCTCGAGCACTCTATTTATTCTCGGATCAAAGTCGGTAAGTTTGTATGATATTTAATATTATAATAATTTTTATTGACTTTTTTCAATTCTAAGATATTTATTTAATTGTGGAGAAGGTACACAAAGATTAGCTCATGAACACAAAATGAAGTTGGCAAAATTAGAACATATTTTTTTTACACAAACAGTCTGGAGGAACATAGGTGGTCTTCCAGGAACTGCCCTAACCATCCAAGATCTCGGAGTTCCTAAAATTACATTACATGGACCGCTAGGATTAGTATGTGATAATATTATTGATTTGAACGATAATATTGAATTATATTGAATTTTAGAATGAACTGTTTTCTGCAACCCGTAAATTTGTAGTTTTAAGAGACTTGAAAATTGAAATTGCAAATTGTAATGACAATACAGTATTTGAAGATAATGTTATTAATGTGAAATATGTACCACTAATAGGAGAAAGAAGTATTGGTCAAGCAATAGTAGAGCAGGTTGGTGCCTTTTTTTATACTCTAATGTTATGTAAAGTATTTTTTTATTTATTTTTTTCCTTTATTTGGTTTTTTCGCCACTATCTAAAACTCAAAAAATATCAAAAATACCTTTTCCTATTTAAAGAAAGAATCACTGGGTAATCACTGGTATTTCTGACACAATTAAAAGAGTAGGAAATAAATACAACATAAGAACGACATTTAAAACAAAAAATACTCTTAGATCTCTATTAACAAAGACTAAACCAAACAATATACAACAAAATATCAAAAATGTGGTTTATAAAATTCCCTGCGAATGTGGCAAATTCTATATAGGTGAGACATCTAGACTTTAGATGTTAGAGTAAAAGAGCATAAAAACCTTCTTAGAAAGGGCGATTTTAATAAATCTAGAATTTGTCAACACTCATGGGAATCGGGTCATAAAATCAATTGGAATAATTCCAAAACGGTATTAAAAGAATTGGTAACAAAATACAGAAGATTAAAAGAAACCGCTATAATTAATTTAAATAAAAATAACTGTATTGCTATGCCTTTGGTAGATTTAAATTCAATATGGTTCCCGATTCTAAAGAATACAATTAAACACATTTAAATATTTGAATACACAATCAGTACAATAAACAATCACACAGTAAACATTACCTATATATATTTTTTGGTAGTATGTCACTGTCATGAAAATCTATTGTTGTCAATGTAAGTATCGTTGACATATACAAAAAAGTATATTTACTTTCACTCATTAATTTATATATTACAAATTAATATAATTATATTTTAGTTTAGTTTTGAAAACGGGGGGAAAGTACCCTCCGAAACGTTAACGTTAAAAGTTTGTAAATTTTTTATAACATTTTTATATCTTTAAAATTTTGTTTGTTAGGCAAATTTATTACAAAAAAGAATCACTGAGAAATTTGTCTCCGTTTGGTTTTTTGTTTTTACCCAGTGATTCTTTCTTTAAATAAGAACAGGTATTTTGATATTTTTTGAGTTTTAGATAGTGGCGAAAAACCCAAATAAAGGAAAAAAATATATGAACACTCCAAAATCATTCAGACATTACTTATTTTTTTATTATTCTAGAAAGGTATGTCTCCAAAAAATGAAAGGAAGGTTAGGAATAATTCTCTATCTTCTACCAATAACAATGATGTAGTTGTAGAGGATGATACAGACTATTATGCACATGAATGTAAGTATCCTAGATTCTTTTACCAAAATTTCAATATATACCAATTTGCCATTCCTATTTTATTCCACTGTTGTACAGTATTTGAATAAAAAGTAGTTGAATTACGAATAATTTTTGTATTCATTGTTAATTCCCATTACTTTATTCATTTTTGTCAAAATTATTAAAATTTTGTACTAATAGATCAAGGTATTTCCAAATACTACTTATAAAATTAGCCTACCAATTACCAACAAAAACTGAAGCCATACATTTTAAAACTTATTTAATTTTTTTAATAAAAGGTTCCAGTTTTTTTCAATATCCAAAAAGTTTATTCTTTTCTTTAATTTTTAAATTTTACATAAAAAATTTCCATCTTCCATTTGTTGTTTTTTAGACAGCTTATTAAATTTTAAACAAAAAATTTTTAAAATTTATTTTGAATTGGATTTTTATAGTTAGTTTTAAATTAAAAAGATTTTGAAAAATGTGTTGCAATTTTACCTTTATATAATAAAAACTTATATTTTTATATAAATAAAAAATATTTCAAATAAAAATCAAAATATGCCAAATGTTTCCAAGATTTTCAAGCTTCTGGGATATGATTGTTTTTATTCAAAAGTGGTTAAGGAAAATAAGGTTATAGTATTAAATAAGTTTGATTAGGTTTGTTCTAGCAACGATTTCAAATGGTACCAAACACTCCGGAGTTTGTGCAGATGACCGAAACATTCGCATACATTCGCCTGCGTAAACTCCGGACGATTTGAAACGGTTTGAAATCGTCGCTGGAACAGACTAGCAACGATTTCAAATGGTTCCAAACCATTCGGAGTTTGTGCAGATGACCGAAACATTGGCATACATTCGCCTGCGTAAATTTCGGAGAATTTGAAACCGTTTGAAATCGTCACTAGAACAGACCTATTATTTTGAACGTGTAGAAAAATTAATTCAAGAGGGTCCATATAAGCAATTAAATAGGAACGCATTGTCAAACATTGTTAATGTAGTCAGAGATACATTTGAAATCTTGAAACAGCTTTATTTCTCCTCTGAAAAACAAACTACATATTTCAAATATAAGAGTGCCAAGATTATATGATTTACCAAAAATTTATAAACCAGAAAAATCATTGAGGCCAATTGTATCAGACATCAATTTTGTCTTTAAACAAAGATAATTATAACGCAGGATTCAAATAGAAAACATAAGTTTAGATAATTATTGAAAGAATCTTCGACTTTTCAAAAGGAACAGAACAAAAATAAATTCATTGGGCATTTGATGCCCAACTATCACGAGGGCTAGACAAGATTTTGAAAAAAGTGGACATGAAGGTGGTCTACAAACCATATAATAAATTAAGAGAAGTCCTGGGTAATCCAGAGCATAAAGTAGATGGACATGAAAAATCGGGGATTTATGAAATTTGTTGTCAATATTGCAGTCAAAGGTATACTGGGCAAAATAAAAGATCCATATTAACCAGATATAACGAACACATTGTCCACATTAGATATGGATGAAATGAAAAATGGTGTGTTGCCCATCATGCACTTGAATATGACCATAATATAGATATTAATATAGATAAGTTAAGATTTGTGAAAAATATAAAAAAATGTATGGCAGTCATGAGGAATGCCGACAGAAGTAAAAACTTGAAACTTTGGAATAACTGTTTTTTTTATTTTTAATTAATTATTCTTTAGATGTATAATTTTTTTTTTCACGTAGGATCTAGGATCTAAACAAATATAGAAAATGGACATTTAGAAAAACTGATTAGATTACAATACTTCGTTATAAAGTTCTAATGGTGAAATTGAATTGATTGAATAAATAATCATTTTGCAAAATATAACAAAACGTGTATTTTATTTCTGACAATTTAAACCAATAAACAATAATTTTGAGAAATTAAATTTATAAAATTTTATACAATTTTTAATTTTAAAATCCGCGACAACAATTCTATCGAACAACTAGAAATCTGTTTTACTACATTAGTAAGATAACTCCTAAGCCACTACGAAATATTCATTACACGATGTATTGCAGAGATTAAATATTAGAAAAATAAATAATATCATTTTTTTCAACGCAAATATTGATACCAATATTAGATATATTCCAAAATAAATGCTTTGTTTTTCTTATCCATTTTTCTACATAGCAATATTAGCATATTAAATACTCACTCTTGTACTTTACAGTGATTCTACAATTAAACAAGTAAAATAATGATTATCTAAAACAATTTAATTCAAAACACAATTGGCGTCGCCAGTCTGCATGTCGGTGACGCAAACCCATAAGTTTTGGCCCTACCGAAAATCGCTCAACGCGACTAAAGAAGTTTTTCACCAATAATAAGGCTTTGGATGCATATGAACGATTTCAACTAGACAAATTTAAGAAAACCATGAACCGGGAAAAAGGATGTATTCCGTTCAATTCACTTTTTCAATTATCAATGTAACGCTTGAGTTAACATCACGGTTCATAATTTTTACACGCTCTATTAGGTACGGTTGTCATATAAAAAGAATACAGTTTAAAAAGGTAGAGGGTTAGAGGCGCATCAGCAACTAGGCTATTTAGCGACTGGACCTACAGCTTAACGTCGGTTCCGAACCACGGTCATCAGCTTCCGACAAACCCAGGCCAGCACCCCCCTCCGGCTATGAACCCTTGGTTATGTGCCTACCCATAAGTCTATCAGGAAACCTACCGACTGGCGAGTAACCAACGTAGAACACTTCTCAGAAGGCATCCGGCCTTACCCAGCCTTTAACTGGCGTGACAGGGATAATTCGTTGTCGGATTTTACACTCTTGCCTAGAAACAATCACAAACATTTAGGAAGTAAACAGACAGAAGAAAGAAAGAAAAACAACCATCCGAGCGCTGGAATCGAACCAACTACCGCTCCGATGCGGTTTCGGCACAGCAGCGACAGGCCGCTGCTCTTACCGTTCGCACCAACGCGACCCGCAATACAGTTTAGAATTAGATTAAATCATCTTCTGATGATGCTAACATGGTTAACAAAACGCGCGGCGAGGAGTTTATAAAAGTAATTTGGTGTTTAGTGTTTCATACCAAAGGTTCCAGTAAAAAAAAAATATTTCGAATAATGAATGAAAAATTAATTCGTTATTAGTAAATAATAAATAAATTTTATTTATTCCAAATTTTATTCGTTATTCAAAATTATTTTTTCAAATTATTTTATTCATTAATTTTATGTATGAATGGTTGTCTCTTTTTGTTAGATAAAGGTCAGTCACAAGTAATTAAAACTATGTCTCCTACTATTCAAAATATCCTTCAAGATAACAAAGAGACAGGCATTGCAATGTCGTATATATGCCGGTTACAACCTCGTCCTGGGACATTAAATTTAGATAGATGTGTGTTAAAAGGCGTTCCTCCAGGCCCATTGCTGGGTAAATTAAAAAATGGCGAAGATATAACATTAGCAAATGGAAATATTGTTAGGTCAAGTGAGGTATGTGATCCAGATGATCCAGGACCTATATTTATAGGTATAATCTAGAAAAATTATATTTTATTTGAAATATAAGTCATTTTTGTAATAGTTGTAGATTGTCCTTCCGAAAAATACTTAAATGCTTTAATCACCAATTCGGAGATAATAAAACATCAAAAATTTACGCAAACAGAAGAAGATGCAGCTTGCTTAGTTGTGCATTTCACTCCAAGTGAAGTGATGAAACTACCAAAGTTAGTAAAAAATTAAATTTCAAAATATTTGTACATTAAATTAAAAGATTATTTGATATATATTTAGGTATCAAAAATGGATGAATGATTTCATACCAAGTACAGAACATATTTTAATGAATGAAGAAAATATATGTATGGGTAGTGTAGCAGTTCATAGGATACAGTATAAATTAAATATGCTCTCATCTAGTATTTTTCCGCTCTTGAATGATAAAGGCACTGCAGTTATTGAGGTAAAAGTTCATTATTTTTTCGAACAGCTCATACTAAAACTTAAATTGTTATAGAAATCTGATTTTCACTCAATTAAAAGACCCAAATGTGAAGTTATTAGTGATGAAAAATCGAAGAATAATGATATAGTTGAAGCTAACGCAATTTTGGGAAGGAAAATAGGAACTTTATGTAATTATCATTTAAGACCTAAAAAGGGATTTGACAAGTAAAAGTATCTGCAAATGCTGTAGATAAACTGAATTATTTTCAATATTATTTCTAGTGTTTCTCAAGTAAGTTTGGATCCTCAAGAGTATATTAGCGAAACTATGATGTTGGATGGTTTTCCAGCAGCATTAAGTGAATTGAAAGAAAACCTTAGGAACACTAAAGCAAATTTAGAAATTTCGGATTATCCAAAAATATTATTTTTAGGTAAAAATGGATGAAATATGTATTTATGTGTATTTATTTTTACTGGAATTTTAGGCACAGGTTCCTGTATACCAAATAAAACTAGAAATACTAGTGGGATTTTATTACATACCAGGTACCTTTTTACATTGATTAATTATAATTGTATCAAAAATTTTATCCAAAATGAACAAAGGGGCTAATTCTTTTTATTTAACTGAGATATGAGATTTAACTGGGATAGCCGATACTTGATCGAAATTAATTTTTAATAAATACACTAGGATTTATATCTAAATGATCATCATATTTAAAACTTGTATGTATTACATTAAGAAAAGTACTTACAACCTAAACTATCCATCTTCCTTTATCCTAAACTATCCATTCTTAACAGAATTCCATCTTTTCAATGCCTAGATGCGCCATATAGATTTAACAGAGGTACCATTCAAGCCTACCAGGTCATTTCGCAAAATATCCAATATTATTTTTTTATTAATTTCTACACTCTCTAAAAGATTTAGTTTTTAAATTTATTTTTGTTATGTAACTTAAGTTTTTAAGTAACTTAAGTAAAATTTAGTTATATTTTTAATATTGTTTAATATCGGAATAAATTAAATTACATAAGAACCGTTTTACTACGTTCACTTGTAAATCCTGTATTTTCGGCTACATAATCCCATTTATCAACCACCACTGTCTTTATAGCGCGAGTTCCGCTTATTTCATAAAATATTTCGTTTTTGGATCTCTGAAATCCATACTTCCATCGTTCGATTATCAACGACAACTGCGGGCAGAAACAAACAATTTGATTTTTAAAAGCCAGCGTTCGATGCGGTGATGCAAAATCGTGCAAAACGCACGTATTTCTTTTCCAGTTCGGACAACATAATTATTCTGTTCTACTCTCTATTCTGTGTGTCTACTATATTGCTAATATCTGTAAGTAGAGGTGTCACGGAGTAAATGAGACAGCAAACGTCTGCTTCCATGTCTTTTTCTACTACTCGGCCCGTTATGCGCAAATGTCGCGATAAATAAACGTGACCCAAATCACAAAAATATGCAAACTGTCACACGTCTATAAGCATACTCAATTCTCGGATATGCGCATAAGACTTAAAGTAGTAGTGATAGAAACAGACGCATATATGTCTGTACCGTGAATGATTTCGCCGATCTCCAGACCTTGCTAGCAATTTAGTAGTAATATATATATATATATAGTCTAGCATATATATATATATATATATATATATATATATATATATATATATATATATATATATATATATATATATATATATATATATATATATATATATATATATATATATATATATATATATATATATATATATATATATATATATATATATATATATATATGCTAGACTATTAGTCCGGGAGTACATCCAATCGTTTGTGTCCCGTTTGTTGGGAACGTGCAGACGTTTCGCCAAGGTCACACTTGGTATTCTCAATGCTTGTCTGAAGACTGAAAAAGTTTAGTTTTTTTGTCGCATCGTATGCACTGCAAATGCATGGACATTACCTAGGACATAGCGTCACGAACCGCACTCAACTCCTGATTTATAAAGTTTATTCGTTTGACTTTTATTGTTTTTAATGAGGCATCCTAGACTATTGTTTGTTTTGAAAGCAATATTTAAATTGTTTGTTTTGTACGCGGTATTCTTGATGTTATTGACAGGTTATATTGAATTAATAGTTTTATTATATCTTTTTTATTAATTATTTTATTTATAACATTTGGGTCGTATCCGTTATTTCTTTTTGATGACATTCAATTCTTTGTTATAATTATCTATTGTAAATCAGGAATTTATTTAGTTGAGTGCGGTTCGTCAAAAGTCGATGTTGAATAAACAGGAAGGTATTTTTCCACTAGGCTCAATGAACATAAAAGTTATACTAAGGAGCAAAATAATTTTCATTATGCTAACCACTTAACGAGTAGCGTTAAATTTTGAAACTTTATTCCTGGACAGTAGCGGCTCGTGGGCTTTTAAAGTGGGAGGGCGTAGAAGAAAATAGTGCTACCGAAGATTTTTTTGCTTCCCCCATCCTCCTTTTTACTTTTCGTGCTATTGAAACCCTATACAGGAGGTGAACCTGTAGTGTTTTGCCCTGAAAAATTGTTTACTGTGATAAATGCTGGAAGAGTGGCGCCCCAACGCCTTCCCTCATGAACCGCCACTGTTTTTGGGCCAAGGTAGTTTTTTATTAAATTTTGGTTCACAAGTTTCACAATATATTTTTTTGCAAATTAAGTTGTTGGAAAAGGATTTTTACAGAAAAAAACGTGCACCAAATTGGCACACGTAGTCTGATTAAAAAAAAAATGTAGCGACATTTATAACAGACCATGTATACCATATTGGATCACGCCCAAAATATTTTATTTTGCATTTTATTTCAAGAAATAAACTAGTAATTTTTATTATATGTCGTAACATTGCAGTGAAAGACAAATACAAATATTTGCCATTACTAGCTAACGAAAGAAGTATGGCTTTCAAAAAAACAAATTACACACATATATGTCACATTTTCAGAGCACGCAGGACAAAAAGAATTGGCATACTTCTTAGCTGATTGGCGCTCTTCTCTTTCTGCGTACTTTTTATAGTAAGTTGAAGTTTTTATTTTTGTGTTGGTTGTCCACATCCAACAAAGCACAGACCATATTTTCGCGAAACTCTGTGACACTCGTGTTTTTTCTACTAGAACAGTGTTTGTTAACAATTCAACAACACTTTTCCGGTATCATTTGATCCCGCCGCGTACTGGAGAGCTCTGGATGTATTGTATTCCATTATGGTTGATGGTTTCGAAACATTACTTGTTTTTGTTGGAACTTCAACCATTTCTGGGACAGCTCTCGTTGTCAGAAATAAAACAATAAATAACAATATACAAAAAATCCAACCCAAGACAAATTTTTGTTTCCTAGGGACCACACCCACTAAATTAAAAATTTAAAAATCATATAGTTGTGTTCCTGTGAAATCCACATGACTTGGAACGTTACAATACACTGTGCCCAAATAGGGTCACACGGTCCGTGCAGAAACCAGGGTGTGCACCAATATGGTACACATGGTCGTTAATGTGGTAATGTTAGAAAATCATACTTTGTTATAATTTTAAAATGTTACATAATGAAAATTAATCTAAAAAACTAAATTTCTTAGAGAGCTGAGAAATTAGTAAAAGAAAAAATGTAGGTATTTTGCTAAATAGCCAGGTGGACTTGAATAGTTCACCATTGTAAAATTGATATTGCGCTTCTAGACATTGAAAAAATGGATTTCCCCACTATCATCATTTATGGTATTATTAGGTCGATGGACAGTTTAGGTTGTAACTACTTTTCTTACTATTAGTTTAATATAGTTCGTATTTGAAACGTGCGTCGAAACAATTTTAAATATTGTGGAAATTTAGATATAAATCTTAGTTTGATTATTTAACTCATTTTAGTAGATCAGTTTTAATTATGGGCGATTCATAAGTTTAAATGCTTCTGTAAATATTTTGAATAATCGTAATGTGTCGTAAGGTAAACTGTATTTTAAATATGACTGTTTATTCCATAATGAGGTTGTTAAAAACACTACCAAATTTCTATATCCACTTTCCGAATACAGAGCTTTTTATTACTTCACCATTTGCTTTTTTATACTAAATTTCAGTGCAACTCATAATATTATTTTGGATTGTGGAGAAGGTACTTGGGGTCAAATATTAAGGTTTTATGGACCTGATGAAGGAGACATAGTTTTAGCAAATATCGAAGCCATTTATATTTCTCATCTACATGCCGATCATCATATAGGTCTCATAGGTTTATTGCAGGTAATAGGGTTACAGGATAAGAATAAGTCAAACTTTAATTGATTCAAATTTTTAGGGCCGAAGAAGAGCTTTGATGAAATTGAATATCGATAAAGGCCCAGTGTATTTATTTGCACCAAAACAAATTTTAGCTTGGTTGGATTTCTATGACCGCTGCTTCGAAAACATACTGGACGAATTCATTTTGATACCCAATGGTGATCTTGTATGTATCTTAATGAGGACTTATTAAGATTGTTCGCATTTTTACTTATTCCTAATGAATTAGGAAATTACAATTATAATGACTCATTTGAAAGTGAAGACATTTGAACAAGCTATCTAAAAAATCCAAGCAAACTTATTTAAAAATCTAATATAATCCGGCTTTTTATACGAAATAAAATCGTTGTTTTTCTTAGATATTACACGAAGAAACTTACCCTGAAGAAAAGAAGAAGGAATATTTAAAAAAACTTGAATTAAGTGATATCAAGACTTGTCAAGTAAAACACTGCCCCAATGCTTTTGGTGTATCTATTGTACACATAAATGGATATAAAATTACATATTCAGGAGATACAATGCCTACTGAAAATTTAATTGAATTAGGTAATGTACACTAACTTTTAATAGAAATCAGATCTGTTATTTAGCTAGTATTTACTTCACTATCTACAAATATGATTGGGCTTGGGCTTAGCAGTCCCACCATGGAAAACAATTGTTACTACAAAACCTGATGCTAGGTGTGTAGAGTAATAAGACAGCTTTTTTATTTTTATTATTATTATTATTCACGTATGCGCCCTGGTGGACCACGCGAAGTACAATTCCAGTTCCAGTCTTCCTACATTTTTCTCTCCGGCCAACCTTCCGAACGTCAACCTTGTGTCTGAAACAGCCTCTATCCTGAATTTCACTTTATGTAATATTTGCTGATCTTAGGTCCTCTTTAATTGCAGCAATCCATTTAATTATTTCTACTTTAGCTCTACTCTTATTTTCATAAAATTCGACTATTTGTCTAGTTAGCCTACTCGGATTCATCCGTTTTATATGTCCGTAAAACTTAAGTCTTCTTTTTCTCATATCTCTATGTGTATCTGTGTAGTGTTTGATTTCTTGGTTTTCTCGAAATCGGTATGTTGTGCTTTTATTTGTTTGGGGCCTAAGATTTTTCTTATGATTTTTCTTTCCTTCTTTTCAATGTCCTCGATGTCTCTCTTTCTATTCAAAATGAGCGTTTATGCCCCATATAGACATTCTGACTTAATAACTGTGTTGTAATGTCTCAGTTTTGTGCTTTTAAATAGACATTATTTGTTGTAAATAGTTTGTGTAAGTTTCAATGCCGTTTCTATTTTTTAACATCTACCCTTATTGGCTGGTTTTTCCAACCCATTTTCCATGATTATTTCACCCATATATTTGAATTGGGAGACTCGTCTGATGTTACCATATTTTGTTTTTAAAAATGGTGTTCTTAGTCTGTTGCAGGTCATGTATTGTGTCTTTTCAAAGGAAATTTGGAGTCCTACCTTTTCTGCTGTTTCTTTTAGGATTTCAATGTGTTTCTGTGCCGTTAATACATCTTGAGCCAAAATTGCTAGATCATCAGCAAACGCCAGACAATCAATTTTGATGTTGGTTCTCCCCAGTTTAATGGGCTGGTCAATATTCAGGGCCGACTTTCTTTCACGCCACTCCTGTATTACTTTTTCTAGAACACAGTTAAATAAGAGTGGCGAGAGTCCATCGCCTTGTCTCACTCCAGTTTTAATTTCGAAGGGCTCTGAGATGTCACCCATGAATTTAATTTTTGACCTTAATGTTGCTTTAATAATTGCCAGCGTTTTCAGATCTAGTCCTTGTTCTTTCAAGATTCGGAATAAAGATTCGCGGTCAATAGAATCATATGCTTTTTTAAAATCCACAAATGTACAGACGAGATGTACAGTTTTTGGTGTCTTAGGATCAACTTTAAATTCAGGATCTGTTCAGGGCAGGTTCTGCCCGGTCGAAAACCTGCTTGATATTCACCAATTTGAGGTTCTAACTGTCCCTATGCTCTGTCTAGTAGACATTGAAATAGAATCTTGTAACAAACTGGGAGAAGAGATATCCCTCTATAGTTGTTTACATCCGTTCTATCTCCTCTCTTTTGTTATGGATGGATTAGAGCATCTTTCCAATCTTCCGGACTTCGTTCGGTTCGCCAAACTTCTTGTAGAATTTTGGTTATTTCTTTGATTGTACCTGGACCAGCGGATTTCAAAAGTTCAGCAGTGATTCCATCTTCACCAGAAGTTTGTTATTTTTAAGCCGCTTGATTTGCCTAATTATTTCATCTTCATTCGGTGGTAATGAATCAGGGTTTGTTTGTTTAGAGTTTAGTATTGGTAATTTGTTTAAGGGCTCAGGACAGTTATATTTGTTCAAAATATTTCGCAAGTTCTTTGCAATTGTCTTGGTTATTTAGAGCGAATTGTCCATTTTCCTTTTGGAAGCAAAGACTTTGCGGTTGATAGCCTGTTAATTTAGTTTTAAATGTTTTGTAAAAGTTGAAAGTACAATTTTACATTGACTTATTTTTTCTTTATTTGGGTTTTTCGCCACGATCTAAAACTCAAAAAATATCAAAATATTTGTTCTTATGTAAATAATCACTGGGTAAAAACAAAAATCCAAACGGAGACAAATTTCTCAGTGATTCTTTTTTTGTAATAAATTTGCCTAACGAACAAAACTTTAAAAATATAAAAATGTTCTAAAATAAATACAAACTTTTGAACGTTAACATTTCGGGAAGTATTCTCCTCCCGTTTTCAAAACGAATCTAAAAAAATAAATTGTATTAATTTCTATATATAATGTTAAGATAGGAAGTAAATATTTTTTTGTAACATTGACAATTAGTTTTTAATGACAGTAACATACTATCAGAAAATATATAGGTGAGGTTTACTGTGTGATCGTTTACTGTACTGATTGTGTATTGAAATACTTAAATGTTTTTAATTGCATTCTTTAGAATCGGGAACCATATTGAATTTAAATATACCGAAGGCATAGCAATACAGTTATTTTTATTTAAATTAATTATAGCAGTTTCTTTTAATCTTCTGTATTTTGTTACCGATTCTTTTAATACCGTTTTGGAATTATTCCAATTGATTTTATGACCCAATTCCCATACGTGTTGACAAATTATAGATTTATTAAAATCGCCCTTTCCAAGAATGTTTTTATGGCTCTTTTATTCTAACATCTAATGGTCTAGATGTCTCACCTATATAAAATTTTTGCCACATTCGCAGGGAATTTTATAAACCACATTTTTGGTATTCTGTAGTGTGTTGTTTGGTTTAGTTTTTGTTTTAAATGTCGTTCTTATGTTGTATTTATTTCCTACTCTTTTAACTGTGTCAGAAATACCGCGGATGCAAGGAATGGTGAGGTTATTATTATTATTGTTATTAATAGCTTGCCTGTTTTGTCTGGTATCAAAAGTTGTAAACGATTTATCTATGAATTTTTTGGGTAATTGTTTTTTATTAAAATGTCTTTGATGTGATTTGTTTCGTTTTTTTGTGTATCACTGTCGGTACAAACATGTTTTGCTCTGCCATATAAACTTTTAATTACTCATATTTTGACTGATTTTGAGTGATTAGAAAAGATATTGAGATACCTATCTGTGTTTGCCGGTTTTCTGTAAACTGTAGTTTTTATTGTCTTGTTTTGTTTTAATATTAAAGTGCCGAGGAATGGCAATTTATTCTTCCCCTCCATCTCTAAAGTAAACCTAATTGTAGGCTCTGGAGAAGTTACATCTTGTAAAAAAATATATTTAGATCATCAACATATCTAAGCCGTATTATTGGCTTTTTAAGAGATTTACTTAATACCGTTATTCTCGAGTTCTCCATAAAGATATTACTCATCAAAGGAGAAAGAGAAGAACCCATTGCCATTCCGACATTTTGTTAATAATAATCATTTTCTAATTGAAAATATGTGGTTTTTAAGCAAAAAGATAATAATTCCAAAATTGTATTTATGTTTAGTTTAGTGCGGTGTTTTAATGTTGTGTCATGTGCTAATCTCTTTCTGGTTATTAAAAGTGATTTATCAACTGGTACATTAGTAAATAAACTCACCACTTGTAATTTTAATGTTCGAAATTTTATCTAAAAAATCTGAAGTATTTTTAATATATGAATTTGTTCTACCCGAAATTGGATTTAAAATGTTTAATAAATATTTTGCTAGTTTATAAAATGGGGAATCTATACTACTAACTGTAGGACGAAGTGGTATATTAGTTTTGTGTATTTTTAGTAGACCATAGATATGAGGTAGTTTACTATAATGTAGTGTAAGTTGTGATCTTTCTAGATCTGGAAATCCACGTTTGTGTTTATATAATGTATTGTAAATTTGTTTCTCTATTTTTATTGTTGGATCTGTAGGTATTTTAGTGTAGTTTATTTTATTTTTTAGATTCGTTTTGAAAACTTCCCGACACGTTCCGAAATAGATTTTTATATTTTAAAAATTTTGTTTGTTAGGCAAATTTATTACAAAAAAGAATTACTGAGAAATTTGTCTCCGTTTGGTTTTTGGTTTTACTCAGTAATTCTTTATTTACATAAGAACAGATATTTTGATATTTTTTGAGTTTTAGATCGTGGCGAAAAACCCAAAAAAAAGAAAAATATGAACACGCAACAATCACTCAGACATTATTTTCATTGACTTCTTCAAAGAAGTTGCCTTGAGGAGCTACACTGCGCCAAAGATGGTTTGTTCACTCTTCATAGCAGTCCAGGAACTCAAAATTGTATCCTTTGCGGTGAATTTTCAATCATGGGGAAAGGAAAAAGTCTGATGAATAGAGGGGCTGCGTGGTTATAGTGATGTTTTAAATTATCCAAAACTCGTTAATTGAAACTGCTATGTGACAAGGCCCAATGTCGTGAAGCAGCACCCATGTCTTCATTATGTTCGGTCTTACACGGATGATCCTTCTTCGTAAAGTCTTTTAAGAACTTCTCGGTAAAGATGCTGGTTTACCGTATGGCATTGAGGCACAAATGCACGAAGAGAGTTGAACAAATGTCATTGAGAACGAACTCCTGGCTATCAAAAAACAAATCAGCATGTTTTGATTTGCTCATTCTGGCTTTTTTTGACCGCCTATTGTCCTTATGATTCTGCGAAAAAATTTTCGGAATCATTTTCGCGCAGTTTTCGCAGCGTCCGACCGTCATGACCATCTGACCAGCAACCGACGATCAGAACGCACAAAATCCCAGATTCTGTGAACATTTTCATTACTTTTTGCAGTGGAAAGCCGCGAACTGCGAAGTTTGTCTTCAAACGAGTTTCGGCCCTCTGAGAATGCCTTAAACCACCTGAAAACCTGGATCCTTGACAAAATGTTGTTTGTTTTGTTTTTGTTTTCTGTTTTCATAGACCTGTTGAAGTTTTGCAAAACTAGTTCAAACGAGCACTGAAGACGTATCTTTATCGACAAATCTTTAAATTTGGATCAATCAGTGAATCACTGAAAAAAGTTTGTGTTATATATTGGATTACTTAATTTCTGAACAAAATGCCGTCATGTTTCAATTTTTTGTCTTTTATATGGTCTATAGGTAAACCAAGACAAAATTGCAAATTAGGCAACTTGAAGTTGTTAGTCAGTTTACCTACCTCATAACACTCATAACTGATATACAAAGAACTCCACAAATTAAAAGATTAACTAAACTCAAAGAGATTTACCACTAAACACCAAATCACTCGTTTTCAATTCCTCGACGCGCGTTTGGCTAACCATATCATGAGGAGATGATTGAGTCTAAGGAGATTGAATCACCTCCTGACAATGACCCTGGTTAACCAAAACGCGCGTCGAGAAATTAAATATGCGTACAATATAAATATTATATATCTTTTTGAGTTTAATAAAGATGATTCTTCATTAAATTCGGGATAGAAGAATTGGTTCAAGGCACAAAAGCCAAAGATCATCGAATGATGACCAAATTAAGTTAAGGGGCTAACTGCTAGTATAGCAACACAAAAGCCAGCCGGGCAAAAGAATGACGGAATGTCGCCTGTGGAATTAAGAAACCAAATGATATCAGGGATCAATACTCCTCTATAATGAGGAAGCATATTAAGAAAACACACGTTTTAAAAATATTTCTAGCACCATATTAGAAACTATTTTAAAAATATAATGTCAATGTTATTACCAGTTTAGAAATTGACACCATTTATAAATTTCAATGAATCTTTAATTCAATATTTTATATAGTAGTATAATGGGCAAACATTTTTACCAAAACCCAACACTATCATAGAAAATGGTACATGCCTTAATTTGAAATTGTATGATCATAACTATAATGGGCGTTCGAAAAATATTCGGCCTGGCACAGAGATGGCGCAAATATGACCAAGTGACTATGATGTTTGTCATTGTGCTTGTCAAGATGTTACAGTTATATATTAAAATATATATTTTAAAAAAGTGTTGTCAAAAAGGTACGAAGCAATTCGAGATATTTGCGTCGTATATAAAGAGGACGCCATAGCTGATCGGACCGCTCGAGATTGGTTTACCGAGTACAAAAATGGTAACTTCGACCTGGACGATAAGCCCCATTCTGGAAGAACAAGATGGTCGACAAGGAAAGCTATCTCCTCTAGAGGCACCGTGTAAATGAGGCTATTCAAGTGAAATGACCTGGTCAACAAAACCAAGACTTACTCCAGGGCAATACACGACCTCACACAGGAAACATCGTGAAGGAGGGCCTGAATGATCCCGAATGCGAGGTTCTTCCGCATCCGCCAGATCTTGCACTCTCCAGATCTTGCCGAGCTGCCGAGCCAAATGAGAGGCGTAACCTTCATCGATGATGAGGTTCCTTTTCGCGTCCTCTTCGGTTCCTCTTCTCGACCTCTTCGCGTCCAGGCCCAGCGGTTTCTGGCGAAACGGCTTCAATAAATGCTAGTCGAAAAAATGTGCAAAAGTTTTGGTCGCACTATGCCCAAGTCTGAAACAAAATTTGATAGCGCAGCGCTGCTTGAAACTGTCATTCATTTTCAGAACGCACTAGAAAAATCCTATTCCAAGTGACTCTAAGGGGTTCAAAGACTCAGATGTTGTCCAGAAATCCTATATATTACTTCTTCCGATAGGATATAAACCAGTGGCGGCTCGTGGGTTTTTAAAGTGGGAGTACGTAGAAGAAAATAGTGTTGCTGAAGATTTTTTTTGCTTTCCCCCTCTTCCTTTTTACTTTTCGTGCTATTGAAACCCTATACAGGAGGTGAACCAGAAAAATGAGTTAAAGGAAAGAAACTGAATGGAAATAAAATATGGTGTTTTGGTCTGCAAAATTGTTTACTGTGATAAATACTGCAGGGGCGGCGCACCAATGCCCTTGCTCACGAACCGCCATTGATATAAACTTTAGAATTGTTTTCACAAATTTGTGGACAATCGCTACTATGATCGATTTTTTAACAATGTGTTGTAGGAAAATCATCTGATGTTTTAATACATGAGGCCACAATGGAAGATGACTTGGAAAAAGAAGCCATTATCAAAATGCATTCAACTACATCTCAAGCAATCAATGTAGGAAAAGATATGGACGCAAAATATACTATACTGACGCATTTTAGCCAGAGATACGCTAAATTACCTAGATTCAATGAGAATTTTGCTGAAAATGTAGGAATCGCTTTTGACAATATGTTGGTAAGAGCAATACAACCATCATATAGAAAGTTCGTGCGGTCTTTAATATTATACTGGAAAAAATTGCAACACCCAGTATACATATTTAAATTAAATTGCATTTTAGAACAAATATACTAATGTACATCTTGTTTGAAAATATTTAAACTTTTCTTATTACCCAATACGCTAATATTTTTTTTGCAGGTTAAAATAGATGAATTGCCACTGATACCTCTTTTCTATCCGGCATTGAAAATAATGTTCGCAGAACACTACGAAGAGATGGAACACAAGGCCGCTAAAAGACAATTGAAGTCAGAAAAACTGGCAGCATTGCAAGAAAATTAAGCCAAGATGATATAAAATAAATGAGGAACAAAACTGTTAAATATCTTATATAATAACTCAATTCTAAAATAAATATTAAATTTTACCCCATTAGCTTATTTTCCTACACGGACCTACTAATAAGAATATTTTTGTTTAATAAAAAAATTCAAATTGGTAGAAATCCTTGGTCGTTAAAATAGATTCCTACTATTTCCCCCACTTATTTCAAAACATCTAAAATATGACAGTTCGGCCATTGTGTTCCGGCGGGTGACAGAATAGGTACGCGAAGGGACGTTTTTTGTATTTTTCTCGCAATTTTTCTAAGTCTTTAAGTGGAATATATTATAAGCCTTTTAAATATGTCTAATAACTCCGCACCGGACAGTTGGGAATCTCAAGCCGACAGTAATTCAACAAATACCAGTCCTAGTCATAGTGCAGATGTGACAGCGAAGTTCTCCACGTTGAATGTTAACGCAGTGGAATTTGTGCCTTCGTTTAGTTTTGCACCTCAAAAAGTTTCTGAAGACCTGCTCACCCCTAAGGAAACCCCAAGTAAAGAAAGTTCACCACGACATCAACCAGTAGTAAATGGTATGTATTATTATAACTGTTCTTTTTGATAGAGATTTTAGGTTATACGTCCTCGATTTTGATTTCTTAGGTTCAAAAAAACTGTTTCTGTTTTAAAAATATACGTTTAAAGAGGATGTACTTATTCTTTACACTTTGGTTATCAATTTTATTTTATAAAGAAAAAAATTATTCCCAAGAGAAATTTTCTATTTTTTTTTATTTGTTTTATTCCATATTGCTTAGCAATTTTTTTGGGAAACTGGAAAAAGTATGATTTTTTATTTATTAAAATACAATAAAGTGAATGTTAGGCAAATAATTACCAATTATAATTGATCTTTTTCCGTTTTAACTGAAAAGAGATAATATTGCTTTTTCATTTTACTAGTTTATACTGGTTTATATTGAACTTAACCTGTTACCCATTTGGAGCAATCACCTGTAGCTATGCTGTTTTTAATTTTTAATTAGTTAATAGTGACTCAACTTTTGTTTAATTTCTGTTATTATTCTTAAGGGACTGAGCAAGCTTCGGAACCACCTGAAGTTGAAGAACCGCCTCCTGTTCCTCCTGCAGCCATAAGTCAAGGATCTAGTAGTAGCCCAACAGCCATGGGAGATACTTGGGAAGATGTTGCAGATGAGGATAGTACAGCATCAGGTAGCACTTGTCAATAAAGTGATACTGTATTATTTATGATCTTACTGATAATCAAAAATACATGGTATTACAGTAAAAAACGCGATCTATTAAAAAAACTCCAATTTTGGCATAATTTGGAATATATGAAAATCAATTTTTTTCAATTAAGTTATATGTTTTGGAAAATACTTTTAACCTACAAAATAATTGTTCAGATATCTTCTCAGCTCGAAAAGTACTAAAAAAAAATACCATACATTTTCAAAATATATTAGTTCGGATTTGAAGGACAGAAAAACATAATTTCAAATCAATCTCATGTTTAAATGTACATTGCCTCTACTTTTGCTTAAAAGAGTTTTGAAAAGATTTTTTTTTTAGTTAGTATCTGTTGGCTTATTTAAATAATTATATAATCTGGTTATAGCCTGTTATAATATATATTAGTCAATGTTAATTTAATAATAGTTGTTTAACACTGTACTGTATATTAGGTGTAAAGTGGATAAGACAATAAATAAATATTAATCTTTTTAAATTGCAGGTGCTGCTCAAGCTACAACTCCTGAAGATGATGAAGAACCCTCTAGTGAAGAAGCACCTAAACTTGCTAAGAAAAAGCCCCCAAAAAAAGAGGAAGTTGAAGAAAAGAAAGAACATGTTAATGTCGTATTTATTGGACATGTAGATGCTGGTTTGTACTTCACCAAAATGTAAAACCACTTTTTATAAATGATTTTTTTAGGAAAAAGCACAATTGGTGGTCAAATTATGGCACTTACTGGAATGGTAGATAAAAGAACTTTAGAAAAATATGAAAGGGAAGCACGTGAAAAGAGTAGGGAGAGTTGGTATCTTAGCTGGGCCTTAGATACAAACCAAGAAGGTTTGTCTTAAAATAAGGCTATTATAAATTAGCATTCACTGCTTTCTGAATTTTAGAAAGGGATAAAGGAAAAACTGTTGAAGTAGGAAGAGCATTTTTTGAAACTGACAAAAAACATTTTACAATTCTTGATGCTCCAGGGCATAAAAGTTTCGTGCCTAATATGATAGGAGGTGCTGCCCAAGCTGACTTAGCCGTATTAGTAATTTCAGCCAGAAAAGGTAAAGAAATTGATCCAGAAATTTAGAAAATGTCTTATCAATTAGACTTTTGTTGGTTTTAGGTGAATTTGAAACTGGTTTTGATAGAGGCGGTCAAACCAGAGAGCATGCAATGTTAGCAAAAACAGCTGGAGTAAAATATTTAGTTGTGTTAGTTAATAAAATGGATGATCCAACAGTAAACTGGGATGAAGCCAGATACAACGAATGTAAAGATAAAATTTTACCATACCTTAGGAAACTTGGATTTACATGGAATAAAGATTTATTTTTCCTGCCTTGTTCTGGTCAAATGGGACATAATTTGAAAGATCCTGTTGACAAAACTTTGTGTACTTGGTATGATGGACAAGCATTTATTCCATTCATTGACAACCTGCCTGCATTGAACAGAAAAGCAGATGGTCCATTCATGATGCCTATTGTTGATAAATACAAAGACATGGGAACAGTACTGATGGGCAAAGTTGAATCTGGTGAATGTAGAAAGGGACAAAATTTAGTTATCATGCCTAATAGGGTAAGAAAGAAGTACCATTCATTGAAAGTTACAGCTTTATTTTCAAAAACATTTTTTTTTTAATTTCTGTTGTAGACACCAGTAGTTGTTGACCAGTTACTATCAGACGACGATGAAGTTTCTAGAGTAATTCCTGGTGAAAATGTTAAAATAAAAGTGAAAGGTGTGGAAGAAGAAGATGTCAGTCCTGGCTTTGTACTTTGCGATGCACTCAACCCAGTCCACACTTGTCGAGTGTTTGATGCTCAACTTGTAATTATGGAACACAAATCAATCATTTGCGCAGGATACAGTGCTGTTATGCATATTCACTGTGCAGCTGAAGAAATTACTGTCAAAGTAATTTACACAATTATGTATAAACTTTCATTTATTTAAGCTGTTTGTTTTGTTGTAGGCTTTAATTTGCCTGATTGATAAGAAAACTGGAGAGAAGTCCAAGACTAGACCAAGGTTCGTGAAACAAGATCAAGTAGCAATTATGAGAATAGAATGCGCAGGCGTGATTTGCTTGGAACCTTTTAAACTATTTCCACAAATGGGTAGATTTACATTAAGAGATGAAAGTAAGTTTTTACACATTCTGTATTGTGATTTTATGCTCCAATCAAATAGTATCGGGACTGGTTCATTTGAATACAAATTATTTATGTTCTCTTACTAGTTTCAATTATTAAGATTGTTACTATCATCATTCCTATTATAACAAGAAGAGTTTACTGGTACAAAAAGAACACTAGCTGCAGAAATATGTGAAGCAATAAGAGTACTTAGGATCCTGAATAATAATTAAATATTCAAAAGCAGTGAAGAACTTACTGTGGTGAAAGATTTGCTAAGAAATATAGAAGTAAGGCTAGAAGATTATTTAGAAACTATTGGGCAGAAGCAAAACTTCAGCATTAAACTATACATCTCAAGGAAAATTGTTGAGATGAGAATGGAGGATACTGATGATGAAAAGGAACACTAATTTCAAATAGATTTACTTACTACTACTTACTTTACTTTTTCTTGTTCTTGATTTTACTTACTCTTGTTTTAATTTCTCTCGTGTTTCGCTACCATGTTAGCGTTATCAGGAAATGATTAAATCTCAGATGATCATCCTCTGATGATGCTAACATGGTTAAAAATAAGTAATTTGGTCAATTCTTCTATTGGAACCTTCGATGTGAAACACTAAACTCAAAGAGATTTACCACTAAACACCAAAGTTCTCGACACTCTAGATTATTTTAGATTAAATAATCTCCTCATGATACTAACATGGTTAGCGAAACGTGCGTCGAGAGCTTTAAAAAAAGTAATTTGGTGTTTAGTGGTAAAGCTCTTTGAGTTTAATGGTAAATCTCTAAGTTTATTTGAAAGAAGAAAACGAAAATGAATGGCAGGGAGGAGAATTTTAAGTGGATAGATGGAGAGCAACCTATGAAAGAAAGAGAAGAAAGCCAGAGTAAAGCGCGCATGGAGACAATGGAAATGTTGATAATTGGTTAGGATTTTCTACATTTAAAGTTATTGTTTAACCCCTGTTTGTTGATATTCTAAAATATCTTATATCACATATTCATCTTTTTCCTGTGCCACTACAGTGAACCTTAACCTTCTACAAGTTTCGCCTTCGTTAGGATCGATCTTCAACAGCCAGTTTTTGATGAGTACTAGTTTTTCAGCATCTCTTACATTATCGTGCCACCATGTCTTGGTGAAAAAAAATATTCTGTCACCCCCTATTCATCTGTCCATGATTGGCTTTGATATTGAACTTTCTAACATGGCATCACTTTGGTGCTCAGCGGCCTTCACATAGTCTACCACACCTAGATTTTTGTATAATTGGTTATTTGAAGTTATACCTGATTCTCCAATTTTCATTATCATTCATAGCTCCAAAAATTCTTCAGTGTATTCTTCTCTCCAGTACTGCAAGCATCTCTTTTATTTTCTTTATGATGGTCCATGTCTCATATTCATTAAATTTCTTATTCTTTTGTATGAGTAGATCTTAGGACAGACTGCAGGAACTAAAGTTGTTTTGCCACCCTTATTTATACAATTTTCAGTATCTCTTGTGATGTTTTTGTCTGATTTGGTTTCCAAATACATAAATTCACAACTTCAAATGTTGTCATTGTCAATTATCCAGTTCTGTTCTCAACATCTTTATTTTGTCTATATTTACTTCATATTCATCATATGCCTCTTAATAACTTTTTGATTGTTAATATATTAATTTTTACATTGTTATCTTATCAGTTATTTTATTAACTCTATGTTAGACACGACTTTAAAACTATTTGATAAAGTAACAGTGGTTACGAAACTGTAGTCACACAAAGTTAAAATAAGTGATAGATATCAAAGTAAGAAATGTGTTTTAGTCAATTTAAAAATTGTCACTAAGCAATATACAAATCAATCAATTATTTAATATGTTTAGGTCACCTGTGTACCTTACTATCGTTTTTTATCTTCTGAATTATTAAATAAATGCAGTTTTAAATGCCATACATCAAAACATGCTTACTCCACCTTTCAGAACTTTGGGACATATCAACCACCGAATGGCCGGAAACCAAGTTTCGAAGTATTATTAAGACACAAACATTTAAATAAACTCCTCTCATAGAGAACATCTGATCCCAATAGGTTGTGTTTTATCAAATTAGTCCCTATACTTTTTGATTTAAGTTGTATAAGGAAAAAAAAGACTCTTAGACTAATTTCTAAAAATTTTCAATGTTTTCCTTTCAGATAAAACAATTGCAATTGGTAAGGTCCTAAAATTGGTGGAATAAAAGGTTTCTAGAGACTCTAGGCAGTTAAAAAAATTGATATTTTACCCGAAAAAAATCGAAGAAATACGACAGAAGTCCCAGAAAATTTGCACCACACAATGTTCATTGTTTAATATAAAATGGGAATGTATATAGAAAGCGTGAAAGGTTCAACGGCTATGTGGAAATTGCTTTAAACAATTTGCTTTTATATTAGCCAAATTTTATTATGTTTGCATTTTTCAATACTCGATTAAAAAATATGTTTTTTTTAATTTTATGATGAAATTTGGCTTTTAAAATACCACAAAGGATGGGGGTTGATGTCAGCATATTTTTATACTGCAATTCCTAATTCTTTTGTAAATAATTTTTTAAGCATCTGACGTCAAAAAAAAAACCACAGGTTATAGCAAGACTTTTTTACAGTTATAAGAACGATCATATCTTTTGCAATAACTTGTGGATTACAATTTAATTACAGTATTTTATCAATCCTTCTATTGAAGCCTTTAGTGTGAAACACTGAACTCAAAGAGATTTACCTCTAAACACCAAGTCGCTTGGTTTTAACTTTTCGACGATGTTATCATCAGATTGAATCATCTGCTGATGCTAGCATAGCGAAACGCACGTGGAGTAGTTATAAACGAGCGATTTGGTGTTTAATGGTAAGTCTCTTTGAATTTACTGTACTTTATGTTTGTAAAAGAGTAATAGAAGATTATTCCTGCTGTTTTTTTTTTAATCTAAGATGCCCCTAATTGGAATTGCACAAATTTTTGTTTTTATTTTTACGAGTTTGGGAGGAGGTTTAGGTTTTAGTTCCTTTAATATTGTGTGGTGTCAATCCATCAACAGTTATATTAAAGAATGTTACTGAAATTTTGGTTTCTACTTTTAAAACAGGTGCTTCTAACAAACAAGATAAAAGGGAGGAAGGTATTTTGTCTTTTAGTTCCTTCTCGGTTTTGTTTTGTACCAGTAAATGAGGTAAACTAAAATGTTACAATAAATGACGGAATTGTAAGTTTATTGGTGCTAGTACTCTCATTTTTTTTCTTTCGTTATTGCAAAAAAAAATACCTTCATTCTCTTTATTTGAGGGCTAGTCTTTTTCACTGTAATTTTGGAAATAATACTCCCATTTGTCGGTAACTCAAGTAACGTTAAGAGCACAGAATCAGGAAACAAAGAACTTTGTAGGCTCTATAGAATCGAAACGTTGTGATAACTTTTTCTTGTTAATCGCTAGATATTATCTAATAGAAGCTAGATATATTTTTTTTTTGAAAGGCCAGCCCTTGGAATTATTGATAATGCCTTTCCGATGCAGTTCTACAGCCGATTCTACGATAAACTAATTGAGATGTAGCTTTTTGACATGATGGTAAAAGTGTAAATATTTAATAACAAAAAGAGAATTTATATTTCGTTACAGATGTGGCGAAAACTTAAAACATTATAGCTTATGTTGTAATAATATTTGCAAATTTTCTGTTAATTTAAGTTTGTTTTTTAGTCTTTTATAATTATACATTTATTAAGTAATCAACAGATAATGTTGCTATCAATTTTATATATCAATAAAATTTAAATTGTATACAGATACTGTTTTCTTTTTAATCAAATAAATAAATTATATATTGCCAAATTTCCTCATTCAATATCTCAAATTAAGCGTAGATGGAATTTACAAATATAAATATTTATTCTACAAGATGTACATTGCCAAATAGGTAAAAAAACTCTTTGAATATATTCAAAGCAAACCCTTATAAAATATACGTGACAAAATATACCCTTGCGTATTTTCTCTTCTGATATATAATGTAAATAATTAGCAGCAGGTGAAAAAATCTAATTTAAACATAATTATAGAATATGAAGAAATAAATTCGAGTTTGTATAAATTTAGAGATAATTTTGATATATACAATTATTTTATAATTAGTTATATTAGTAGTTTAAATTTAAAAAATCAAAAATATCAATAAGAATCCAGGTATAGGCAACTAAATATACAATGTTCTTTGATCAACAAAATAAAAATATAATATCACATTTGGTAAGATTGTAATATGCTAAATCATAGAATATTGAAAGTTAAAAAACATGACTAAGAAAACTAAATAACAAACTAAGCTGTGAAGTAAAGTTTTGGATCAAGGCCGTACAATAAATAGAAGAACTCTCAAATTTTGGCAATAACATATGTCAACGTCAAAAACATCGTGCTATGTTAACGTTGTGTGCGGTATAATTTAAAACTAAAATGGGTATTTTAGAGAAAATATCTGAAATTGAAAAAGAAATCTCAAGGACACAAAAAAATAAGGGTAAAATCTTTTATATTTTGTTTGAATTATGTGTTCAATTTAACTATCTTTCTAGCTACCGAGTACCATTTGGGTCTATTGAAAGCAAAACTTGCCAAATACAGATCTCAGCTTTTAGAACCATCTAAGAAATCTGAAAAGGGTGAGGGTTTCGATGTGCTCAAGAGTGGAGATGCTAGAGTAGCTTTGATTGGATTTCCTTCAGTGGGCAAGGTATAAGTCTATTTTATAGATATTGAAATTTAATTGATAAAAGTAGTTATCATTAAAAATATTTATAGTCAACACTCTTATCAACATTAACAAAAACAGAGAGTGAAACAGCATCTTATGAATTTACAACTCTGACTTGTATTCCGGGTGTTATCGATTACAATGGTGCAAATATTCAATTACTTGATTTACCAGGTATTATTGAAGGTGCTGCTCAAGGAAAGGGACGTGGTAGGTTAAATATACAATTTCAAAAATTGCACTTTAATCTTACACTTTACATGTTTATAGGAAGACAAGTTATAGCTGTAGCACGAACTGCTGACTTAGTCCTAATGATGTTAGATGCTACGAAAAAAGATGTACATAGAGAACTATTAGAGAAGGAATTAGAAAGTGTTGGGATAAGATTAAATAAGAAGAAACCAAATATTTATTTTAAGGTAACTTAATATTATCCTAATTACAATTTTAAAACTAGAAATTTCATTAGATAAAGAAAGGTGGAGGAATATCATTTAATTCTACATGTCCCCTAACAAGGATTGATGAAAAATTAGTTCAAATGATTTTACATGAATATAAAATATTTAACGCGGAAGTTTTATTCCGTGAGGATTGCACAGCAGATGAACTGATTGATGTAATATGTGCCAACAGAGTTTATTTACCTTGCTTGTATGTTTACAATAAAATAGATCAAATTTCAATTGAAGAAGTGGATCGAATTGCCAGGCAACCTAATAGTGTAGTTGTAAGGTAAAGACTAATAATTCAATTACAATCTTATATCAATTCTTCTATAGGAACCTTTGGTGTGAAATACTAGAGGTTTTGCACTGAACTCAATATAACTTGTTTTTAAATTTCAAATCAAGAAATGATTCAATCAAGACTATCATCTCCTGAAGATGCTAACACGGTTAGCGAAATGCGCGTCAAGAAATTAAAAATAAGTAATTTGGTGTTTAGTTATAAATAAATATTTTTGAGTTTAGTACAACCTTAAGCTTTAAATGGTGTTTTTTGTTGTAGTTGTAACATGAAATTGAATTTGGATTATCTCTTACAAGTATTATGGGAGTATTTGAGCTTGCTCCGTGTATATACAAAAAAGCCTGGTCAACCACCAGACTTTTCTGATGGATTGATTTTGAGAAAAGGTGTTACCGTAGAACATGTCTGTCATGCAATTCATAGGTAGAATATTTAATAAAATAATTTAATCCATCATTTCTCAACAAGGGGTCGCGACTCCTAAGGGTGTCGCAGTGTGTTCAAAGACCTGTATACAAAACATCCTTTTATTAAAGTATTTTTAATTTAAAAACAAGTGTTACAAAATTAAATATTACCAGGTAATAACAATATAATAAAATAGACTTAAATAAAGTAATAGCCAAAGTTGTTTGACATAATAATTTAATGTGATGGTTGATTTTTTTGCTTAAAAGTTTTTCTATACATGGATCATCACCGAGGATAATAGACGCTTTCCGTATTTGGTTTTTAAAGCTGCCATAGACGAGAAACTTTTTTCACCTAAATAAGAAATAGCGAAGGGATCAATGTTTTCAAAGCTTCCGTATTCACATCGTTGTGCAAGCCAAAACGTATCCAAATCTTGAGTTAAAAATTACAGTTGTAGACTTTTGTCGGCCTTTCATTAAGTTAGTTGTGAATTTCAATAGGTAATTCAGCAGCAGCAACATTTTTATCAAATGGATTGAGAACCCATCTTTTCGACAAATCATCGTTGCAATCTGGAAAATATTCCAGTAATTGAATTTTCAATTCACGTAAATGCGTTTTCTTGATCTTCAACACGCGATCAATAACAATGTTCTAAATCCATATTTTTGGTAATATAATCCGAAGTTAAAGTGAATGCATCAAAATTACTTTTTTCAAGGTGTATGATCCAAATATCAAGTTTCTTGAAAGCATTGATTTTGACTGTCATTAGTAAAATGTTTTTGTTATGGCCGTATTTAAGTCATTCAAATGTGAGAATATATCACTCAACTAAGCCCACAGTAATAGTTTCTGCATCTTGCTCTTTCAAAATGAGCTATTTTTATCTGTAAAAGATTTTCAATTCATCTCGTAATTCAAAAAGTCTCGTTAGAAGTTTTCCTCGCGACCACCACCGAACTTCAGTATGAAAAAGCAGTAAGTTGTATTTGGCACACATATCTGCACTCAGTGTGGAAAGCAATCTAGTTTGCAATGGTCGGTTTTTAATATAATTAATTATTTGTATAGCTTCTGACAACATTTTGTAAATTATCTGACATCTTTTTTGTAGTAAGCGCATTTCTGTGAAGAAAGCAGAACGTCCATTCCATATGTGGCATAATGTCTTTTAATTTTACTATCACACCAGTGTTCTTCCCCGTTATCGCATTTGCGTCGTCAATACAGACCGCAAAGCATTCATTAAAGTCCAAGTTTTCGTTTTGTGTTGCATCAATAAAAACTTTGAGTCCGTTGCCAGTTGCACGACCAGCGATTGATTTGCAAAATAGCATATTTAATTCACCTCTCGCATTCGTATCTTACAAAACACAAAAATTGCGCGCAAAAGTTCGACACGTCTGTTGACTCATCGACCTGAATAGCAAAAAATTCACTTGATTTAACCTTTTCAATTATTTGATCGTGAACATCATTGGCCATTTCATTAATACATATTGTGTCATTTGTATAGTTTTCAACTTTTTTACTTCTTCTGGACTTATATATTATCTTATCATATTAAATTGACCATATCAATGGTAGAGAGTCAAATGAACTTTACCGCAATCGTGTGGGGCTTAGACTCTCTGGCCACTCTTAATATTACTAAATAGGATGCTTGAAGTGCTGCGATCTCATTACCTTGCTTGATTTGTTGAGAGCAATTTGTTTGTTTTGTAAAGACGGTATTTTGTTTCCAGATGCTTCGTGCTTTCCGCGGACAGAACTTGATAACAAACTTGGGTGGGAGAAGAAATCATAGTACTTATTTTCGTAAAAACGTAATTAACAATGAAACTCTTCATCCCGTCCCTTTGTTTTTATTACCAAAGCGCATAGCTTGTACGAATCAGCCTAAACGAGCTCAGGACGAATGATTCGACTCCTGCGTGCGTGCGTGCAAGTGCATGGTACAAGTTCTAACTGGTAAAAGTAATATAAGAACAAGGGATTACACAAGTCTTGTAGTTCAGTATGTGTGGTTCGGTTTTTAATACAAAGACAAATAGATGATTCGTTTTTTTTTTTCACGATTCGTGAAGAGTTTATAAGCCATTTCAAAATAAATAATATTCTTCATAAATTACGATACTGAAAAAAGGACGAATGGTCGCTGTATTAACCGCCCGATGTAAAACTTTGGTAAACGTCAAATTAACATATTAGTAGTGAGCAGGTCGCAACATTTCTTACTTAACTTTTTGGCTATTTAGTGGGTCGCGACACTAAAAAGGTTGAGAAACGTCGAGTTAAACTAATAACACTAACGTTAATTTTTTCTAGGACCTTAGCTGGTGAGTTTAAATATGCTTTAGTATGGGGAACCAGTACCAAATATTCTCCACAAAGAGTGGGTCTATCACATATAATGGCTGATGAAGATGTTATTCAGGTTGTTAAAAAATAAGGTGTTTTGTACTCCTATATCATTTTTTTTATATTATAAAGTTCCCAAGATTTACTGTTTTATTGTTTTTTTTTATATTATCATCAAACAATCAAGCCAGATGGTTTTCCGATATTCCTAATTGTTTTTAGTATTAATTGCAAATCTAATGGAATAGGTTACATTTGAAAATGATAAAACAAATAAATGTTGAAACAGTTATGAGGGTTTTCTACAAAACCTTTTAATCCTGTAACCTACATAACTAGTAATTTATTTGAACATAGAAACTTTCACTTTTTTATGTTGAATTATTTATGAGGTGGTTTAATTTCTGACATTTTCACCAAACTTATTACTAGAATTTCTCCCAGATCTGCCAACGAAATCATCAAAGTCTAATTTCTATAGTTCCTGACCAACAAAATATATTTTAAAATAACTACTTAAACACATGATTATATAAAAGAAATAATTTTCGTTTGCATTTCATCAACAATATTTTCCATAAAAAAATCTGCGACCTTCAAAATAATGTAGGACTGGTCAAATGTTATATTTATTTTCGTTATTAGTGCTAAACTGTGTATTCAAAGAAAAATCTGTCGCTCGCTCTAATAGCTGTTTTGCGCCCTCTCTAAAATAATGGCTCATGTTTCGTTTCTTGATGTTCTCTATTTCGACTCTTCAGGGCACCGACATATACTCTCTCATCAAGAATAGGGAGATACTATCCACAGTCAACAACCCATACTTTCGCCAACTTCTCATTGGATGGTGTATATATTCAGTGTTAGATTTCTTTGGACTGCGTCCAATTAGACAACGGCAGCTGAGTGTCATATACCCTGTTCTACCACAGACAATACAAAATTGTCTACTACATCAATTAAGACAATCAACGAATTTTCGTTATTAGTTTTTGTTTTTTGTCTTCTTAATTTTGGACGACTTTTTATTGAATCTTTTCACCGTTTTTAAAACTTGACATAGTGATGTTTTTATTCAGATGTATTTCGTTATATACTCGACAGACTTCAGCATAAGTGCGTTTTCTATCACCGTAACCAACAGTTGTTAGTATTTCAATTATTTACTTTTCAGTTAATACATATTAATTCCACATAAAATTTCAAAGAAATTTGAAATTCACAGATTGACGTTAACAGTTGTCAAGGATAATCAAATATTTCATCTGTCATCCATTATGTCATAGCCTAGTAAATGAAAAATATATTTACCCAAAACATACCGAAACATATTTTAGCTATTTTTTAAATCTTTTTTGAAAAAAAAACGATGCAGTATTTACCCCGTTGAATTAAGAAAAAATGCTCTTTCCAGCAATACCAAATTAAAGCACTGTTGTCATTAAAACAAAAATTAGCCTTGGATTTCAAATATGCGACAAGAAAAAAAAATGAAAATGTACCCAAAAACTGGTAAACGTTTCTTGATGTTTGTGCCCAAAATTTCATTAAGAAATCTCAAAGCATTCTCGAGATATTTGACCGTTTCCATACATCTAACATGTTAAGTATTAAGAACTTAAGTCAAAAACAGTAACTTTTCAGGAGAGCATGCTAAATATTTTAAAGCTCGTATTTCCACTTTTTGATGTATTTTTTCTTATGTGCTGAACATTTATAACTTAAAACTTTGGTTAATAAAATACTTGACTTGACCGGTTGGTTAAGAAAAGTTTGACTTATACTGTTAAGCTATCTAGTTTTGAAATTTTCAAATGACACCGCTTTTGAGGTGCTATTTCAGTAGGTACCGAATTGATTTTAAAAAAATGATTATTATTATCTCAAAAAGGTAGATTTTCCTGAACGAGAACGACAACGCCTCTACAGTGGTTTCTATTATTTTGTTAGGTATTATTGAATTTCATCCAGAATGGAAAAATAATAAAATTCAACTAGACTAGTAAAACTATTATAATAATAATAAAACATTAATAATTATATAGTATTAGGAGCGTATAGACCCTGTGGGTCACGCAAAGCATTCTGACTCATTTTCGAGTTTTCTTTCTGATCCTCCACACCTCTCTCAACCTTTCTCCGCTGATTATCTTTCTCTCCTCCTTGCACCTTGTCCCCGATCTCCTCGAAACTTCGCTCTCTGATGTAACGTTCCACATATGTATTTTGTTTCTGTACGTTTTTCTATCCTCAATCTCTGTCGGATCCATTTGTGCCTTTCCCAGATCAGCTCGGACTTGTGCGATCCATGGTACTGTTGACTTGACTCCTTGTATGTATGTAAGAATTCTGTGAGTCTTGTCGATGGGAGTCTACTAATATGTCCATAGAATTTCAACCTTCTTTTTCTTATGTCCGCCTCTACGTTGGACATTCTCCCTGTGGTCTTTCTAGAATGTAGTCTGTAATCCTTCCTCTGTCAGTTTTGGGCCGAGAATTGTATGCGAGTATGGCTAGGTCGTCTGCGAAAGCGAGGCATGATATTTCTAAGTTGTTTTTGGGTCGTCCGAGTCGTATTGGTTTCCAATGTTGTTGATTTTTCAGTTCTTTTTCCCATTCCCTTATGACTTTGTCCAGGATCAGGTTAAAGAGGAGTGGGGATAACCCATCTCCTTGGCGTACTCCGGTTTTAATCAGGAAGGATTCGGAAATTTCTTCCATAAATTTCACTTTTGAGGTTGTTTCGGTCAGAAATGCTTGATCAATCGTAGTGTTTTGGGGTCGAGTCCTTGTTCTTCTAGGGTGTTGAACAGAGATTTTCGATCGATGCAGTAGTATGATTTCTTAAAGTCCACAAACGTGGAGATGATTGGGATGTTCCTGATAGCTTTGTATTTCAGTATTGTTTTTAAGCTAAATATTTGTTCAGTGCATGAGCGACCAAGGCGAAAGCCTGCCTGGTACTCGCCAATTTTGTGTTCTAATTGTTCTTATGTTCTCTGGAGAAGGCATGCTGAGAGGATTTTGTAAGTGACTTGTAGTAAGGAGATTTCTCCGTAGTTGTGCACATCTGTTCTGTCTCCCTTCTTGTGCAGCGGGTGGATAAGAGCACATTTCCACTCATCTGGTAATTTTTCTGTTTGTCAGATGTTCGTGATAATTTGTGTAAGTTCCTGCAGTGAATTTGGTCCGAGGTTTTTCAATAGTTCCGCGGTGATACCATCTTCACCGGATGTCCTGTTATCCTTTAGTTTGCGTCTGTGCCTGTGGATTTCTTCCTGTGTTGGTGGTGGTGATTCTGAGTGAGTATAGATACAGTTTTCCTTGGGGAATCTTGTGTCGCATCCGGGGCAATTGAGGAGATCAGAGAAATAGTGTGCCAGCTCCTAACAATTCTCTTGATTGGTTAACGCTAATTTCCCATCCCGTTTTCTGAAGCAAAGATTTTCCACGGATTTCTCTTATAATAGTATCTCGTGTTGTAATTGCTGAAATTCTCCTCTATAATGTCTAGTTGTTCCTTCATGTACTTCCTCTTGGTTTGCCTGATAACCTTTGATGTCTATTTTCTAGTCACATCAAAAAGCTGTTGACTTTCTGGGGATTTTTTAGTGTTGTATTTCTGAAATGCTCGTTTGCGTCGCTATATTCGCACTTTCTGAGTCCCACCAAGGATGTTTTATGTTCTTTTTCAATAGGATCAGTTCCTGTGCTTTTTGTGTATATTTTTGTGGCATTTTTCCCATGTATCTGCCTGTTCCTTTTCCCATTCCTCTGTTATGTTGGATTCTTTGATCTTTTTCGTGTCGAATTTCTGTAGATGTGTTTTCTTGTGATGAATTCCCCTTGGAGTGAACTTGACTTTGATTCGAGTTAGGTAGTGGTCTGAGTCAATGTTCGCGCCCCCTCGCAACGTGGTCTATCTAAAATTCTCCAATTTGTTGTATAGGCGATCTCCATGTCTTCTGTTTTCGTGGAGATTTTCTTAGGGATGTTGACATGATTTCAGGTTATTCTGTTGGCATAGTTCGATGAGTCTTGTGCCGTTTTAATTAAATAAGTTAATTAATTATTAATGTAAATTTTTGACCAGGGAATTTGCCTACGGTTTTCTAATGGATTTTTTCTTTACCGATTTGTGCGTTAAAGTCGCCCAGTAAAATTTTGACATCATCTTTTGGGACCTTTGCCATTACCTTCTCTGGTGTTGCCCAGAATTTCTCTGTAGACTTTGGGTTTTTCTTGTTGTCCCCGTTTGTGGGGCATGTACGATGATCATGGTGTATTTTTTATTGACGCACTGTATGCGCATTGTCATTAGTCTATTGTTTATAGGGGTGATTTCCTTAATAGAGTTAACTATCCCTTTGTGTACCCCAAAGGCCATGCCCAGAGGCGAGCGCCCCTGGCGACTCGTTTGTCTGTCCTGCTTTTGAATATGCAATAGTTCCCGTAGTCCACCATGTCCTCATCCGTGATGCGTGTTTCTTGGCAAGCTAGGGCAAGCACAAATATATTTTGCCTATCAAGTTCTGAAGTTAGGTTGTGAAGTTTTCCTGGTCGGATCAGCGTATTGATGTTGAAGGTGCCAATATATGTAGGTGTTTTGTGAGGAAATTTGCCGGAAAACTCCGACTTTTTTGAAATCGTGAAAGTCCAGGTTCCCCGCAATTCACACACCCGGTTACCGTCTATCGATGGGTGGATTGGTTACCACCTGGGGTATCATTGTTATTACTTGCACGAGCCATGGTTACTTATAAGTTTATAGATCCAGTGTTTCCACTGGAAGTTTAGAACTAGGGATTGTTATTTCCTGGAGCGTGTACAGCCGCACCCTCTGGGGAACAGACGCCGACCAAGTTGCCGGTGGTTGCCACTGCAGACGCGACCTGGTTTTTTTCTCTTCCATAATTATATATATATATATATATATATATATATATATATATATATATATATATATATATATATATATATATATATATATATATATATATATATATATATATATATATACATATATATATATATATATATATATATATATATATATATATATATATATATATATATATATATATATCATATTCATTTGACTTCTGTTGGTTGTTTGGTTGTTAAATAGCCTTCTTTAAGTTATACGCTGAATAGCCGTCCTGCTTTAGAGCGTCAATGATTGTTTTGAGCTCTTTTTCTCAGTTGATGTCGTCGGATAGTCGGAGAAACCGAGAAATCAATCCGAGAGGTCACAGACCGCATTGGACGACTGCTTCGAAGAGATAATATATCAATCGCATACAAGCCACATAAAACAATAAAATCAGCCATCAGAAGTGCCAAAGATCAAACCGGGCGTATACAGCACATCGTGGGGGACTTGTGCATACGTTGGACAAACCAATAATAGAATATCAGCCCGGTTCGAAGAACACAAAATTGGCCGTTAGAAATAATCATATAAAATATGTATATATATATATATATATATATATATATATATATATATATATATATATATATATATATATATATATATATATATATATCGCTGCACGAGAATTCATCTGTGAAAAATCGGTCAAGTTCAGTTGTTAAGCAGCAGATCCTAAGAAATCATCTTTAATGAAAACTTTCCTCTTCCTGTAAGTACTCAACCTATTCTCCTTTTTTTTATTATTATTATTTATGAGTAATTGTTTAGAAATACCCCTCGCAAGCTTGTCTACAATAATCGAACATCAACTAGCCGATTACCGAGCTTATAAAACCTTCGTAACAGAAGAAGGCTTACCAGGAAAAACCTCTGTAAAAGAGAAAACCTGTAAAAAAACCATATTCTACTTCAAAACGAGATACAATTGAAGTAAAAATGGCAACTATTGCAGATGCTGACTTAATAATCATTTGTAATACTCTGCCAAAGTTCTCAGTAGGAAAGAATCTTTCTACGTTTATAAATAGCGTAGAAACTTTACTGCACTTTGTGAGCCCTATAACTTTCTCAGATACTCAACAATTTATATTAGCCGCAATATAATTTCGAAGATCGAGGGAGAACCTCGGGACCACTTAAACTACGAAAATAAGTTTACTTGGGACGAAGTACAACCCAGCCTATTAAGAAAATACGGTGACACTCGATCAGAGTCTATTTTGATAACTCAGTTAACTAGAGCAGTTCAAAAGAAAACAGAGACTTACCAGGAATATTATCAAAGAATTAATACAGCACTAAACGACTTATTGCAACACGTAAATTTATACGCTGATGCCGCGACAATGGCATTTAAAAACCCCTATTTTCAGAATATAACCCTATAGACATTTAGCACAGGGATAAATAACCCATATGGCGAACATTTGTCATATTTTACATTAAAATCTCTTGAAGATGCATACCAGAAATGCATCGCACACGATAATTACAGACAACAGGTCGCTTATGAATTATTTGATACGATATATAATTAGTTGAAACGACCTTTAGAACAAAAGCCTCAACAAAGCTTTAAACCAAAACATTTTGGAGATATAAACAAACCTATAAGTCACAAGCCTTTTCCACAAGGACCAATTAATGTTTTTAAACAACCTCAAACTCAGCAACATTTTCAAGGACATTTAACACCGTCGGCCCAACCAATGTCCGGAGTATCGACAATAAAAAATTCAGGCAACCAAAGAATGTCTACTAAGTATCACCATCACAATATAGAAACTGAAAACTACCCTGACGACTTATGCCCTGATCATCTAGAAGAGGATTTTCCACTAGAAGCCTCCGAAGACGAACCACCTGCCTGGAATTAAATAACTACAACTTTCCACGAGCCATCAGATTACCCTTCTTCTATCTACATAATACAAATCTTAAAGTATTAATTGATAGCGGAGGCTCCGACACCATAGTAACCCCAAAAGTCGCACAATATTTCGATAAAAAACACGAATTTAGAGAGAAATTTATTATAAAATCTATGAAAAAGGAACAGACATTTGACAGAAATACAAAATGCAAAATTTTCTCGGAAATAGGAATACCAGAAGTTACTACCGCTCGTATAGCACAATGGCATTCGATATATTATTTGGAACTGCCGACGTTCTCGGCAAGGATCGTACGTTTACCATCGACAAATACGACGTATGCATACCATTAAAGGTTTACAATCAAACCAAATGTCTTACATAACTTCCAGTGACAATACCAAATGGGGACGTATTAGTACCGACAATCGAGATGGACGATCACCAGATACCAGCTGGAATCTATACTGCAAAAAATTCATTTATAGAAATAAAAGAACTTCCGCCAGGATATGAGGACTACCCCACACCCATCCGCGTAAAACCCTTGCAAGAATTTGAAATCAATACTCACCTGACATATAAGAACACCGAAGATCCCGTTTTAGGTCAAATTAGGCTAGAACATTAATTTTTTTCCTTTATTTGGGTTTTCGCCACTATCTAAAACTCAAAAAATATATGAACATGCCACAATCATTCAGACATATTTACAGACATACATTTAAATCATGAAGAAAAGGAAATAATCATGAAACTGCAAACAATACAAAGATATTTTCTATTCCGAAAACAGTGATCTAACTTTTACATCTTCCATAAAACACGAGATAAAAACACAAGATGACCAACCAGTCTATACCAGATCATTCCGTCATCCACAGACCCCATACTCAGCCTCAGTATGGATCGTACCCAAAAAACTAGACGCATCAGGGGTGAGAAAATACCGAATGGTAATAGACTACCGAAAACTAAATGAGAAAACAGTTGAAGACAAGTATCCTCTACCAAGAATAGATGAAATATTAGATAATCTTGGACGATCGATCTATTTCACTACCCTCGATCTAGCACAAGGTTTTCATCAAATCGAAATAGATCCCAAATCAACAATAAAGACGCCCTTCACAGTTCCACACGGTCACTTCGAATATACACGAATGCCATTCGGCTTAAAAAATGCACCTATCATATTCCAACGAATGATGGATTGCGTATTAAAAGAATATCTTTATAAATGTTATTTTGTCTATATGGACGACATCATTATTTTTTCGCGATCGCTACAAGATCACTTAGTACACCTGAGTAAAATCTTTCGAAAACTTCAACAAGTCAACTTAAAAGTTCAACTTGACAAGAGCGAATTTCTGAGAAAAGTCGCATTCCTTGGCCATATCGTTACACCAGAAGGCATAAAACCGAACCCAACAAAAATAGAAGAAGCAGTCCAACGATTAGCCCTGCCGCGGACATTAAAGGAAATAAAAAGTTTTCTTGGATTCATTGGTTTTTACAGAAGATTCATCCCTAACTTTGCGCGAATAACGCACCCTTTCTCGAAGTGTACCAGAAAAGGCACAAAGATAGATATTGACGACGACGAATATAAAGAATTCTTTCAGAAATGTAAAGACCTTCTTACAAATGCTCTGATTCTCCGATATCCGGACTTCGAAAAAAAGTTTACAGTAACGACTGACGACTCGAACATTGCTATAGGTTCTCTCTCAACAAGGAAACCCCATCGCATATTATTCTCGTACTCTAAACACAGCCGAACGAAACTATTCCACGATAGAACGTGAGATGCTTTCAATAATAGAATCTTGCAAGCACTTTAGACCCTACGTTTATGGCAGGAGATTTCTTATTGAAACCGACCACAACTCATTTGTATGGCTCACTTGTAAGACTAGTCCATTGGAAGGTCAAACTAGAAGAATACAATTTTGAGGTACAATACAGGAGAGGGAAGGAGAATCAAGTAGCCGAAGCCCTATCAAGACTGGACATCAACATGATGGAAACGGAATTCATGATATGTGAACCCGACTTGGACGTGACCCCTGAAGATTATGATGACATCCTAAATACACTGCCCAAAACGACGAATCAAGAACCTAGCAATGATGAAGGTAATACTATTCATTCCTCTTGCGAAGAACCCGTTTATGGAATCAGATTTTCGGAAAATCACTTGAACACCTTTCGATTCCAAATACGTATCTATAGAAATCAAGAAGAATATAAAATAGAAAACACCTCTAAATTCCATGGGACATATTTTTCTCATATACTGAAACTTACCACAAATTGGAAAAACGAAATTATGTCCGCTCTAAAACCCCTCATACTACAAACTTCTACACACGGATTGTACTGAAGATCAAGAATGCATATCCTTCTTACAGACGGAACTATCAAAAATGCTGGATGCACCTATAAAGATAGTGTTTGCGAAACAACCATTGAAAGACGTTGAACAGGAATTAGAACAAAAACAAATTATGATTAAAAACAAAAATATAATATATGACTACCACAGCACAAACCACAACGGCATAACCGAAACCTACCAACATCTAAAAACAAAATATTATTGGCCCAACCTGAATGCTACCATAACAGATTTTATCAATCAATGCGTCCTATGCTTACGAAATAAATATGAAAGACACCTTATAAGATACTGTATAATGAACCACTCTTAAGCGCAAAACCCGTTCATACGTTACATATTGACACCTATGAAATTCAGAAGAATCTATTTTTAACTATCATAGACTCGTTCACCAGATATGCACAAGCCTATGTTATACCAGATAAGACAGTTCTCAGTATCCTCTCTAAACTACGACATTATTTCTCCCATCACCACTACTCAAAAAAAAAAATCTTAATGATGTTACGAAGTCTCGCTTTAGCCCAAAATTCTTTGACTAATTTAGAACTATTATCCTTAAGGGATATATACGAATTAGAAGATTTATTGCAAAATCGCTACACTAAGGATGCACTAATCGCAAGTGACTAACATCCTTCCGAATTAATTGATCATACAAAATCGATTATTTGTGTAACAGACAGCGAGATGCTTATAATAAAAATTCCTATTTTATATCCCGTTACCCTCGAATTATCCCATATCTATTCCGTTCAAAATATAGATGGGATCATTATACTACCACCAACAAAATATTATGGCAGAGAAAAATAGTTTAAATCTTGCTACAAGAGTGAAAATAAATACATTTGCTCAAAGCCCGTGGTCTACAACTGCCACCTACCAATTGTAAAGATGTGCCAGGCCGCTCAACTGGACAAACCCATTGTCTATCAAACTGACAAGTCCTTAATCATCAGCACGACGACCCCGGTGAAAGTGTACAAAGAAACTGTTTAATACAAACAAAAGCTGCTTAATATTCTCGAATGAAACGCTGCATATTCTGGGAAAAACATACCCACCTGTAACGAAGACTCAAGAAACAATTCCATCTATTGTTCCACAGGAAGTCATTCCATTGATGAAAATGAACCTATCTCCAAACCGGGAGGACTTACTAGAAGACCACCTAATTGAACCTTTTCAATTGGATCCTCTAACACAAACCAGCCTCTTCATCTCTAGTACAACCTTAATTATTCTTTTGATTTTAGCTTTATTTTACATCCTTCTTAGAAAAAGGAAGAGGATAGTCCAGCTACTATTTGGACTA
>JARFXV010000557.1:52500-312500 GCA_031761425.1 Cosmopolites sordidus | reverse complement strand
AAGGTATTAAGTCAACAGTACCATGGATCGCACGAGTCAGAGCTGATGTGGGAAAGCATGATTGGCTCCCGACAGGGACCAACCCGACAACCGGATGTACTCCCGGAAAAAACTCTATACATATTTTTCCATCCGTGAAACAGTACGCACAAACATTTTGCACCTCTCACGGGGAGGAGACCTTAAAACACTCGAAACTTTACGAGAAGCTGAGAGAAAAGAAAGCAACATTACTTTGCGACCTAAGATTTCTAATTGAATGCCGAAACAACGACTATCAACCAAATTTCACCAAATTATCTTACCACACCAAAACCACAAAGACGTCGAACATCCTTAAAAAAGCCAGCAGAGCCCTCCTAAAAGCTGAAATCCAAAGAACCAGACATGAGCTTAGTAACATCGAAAAGAAACTCTATAGTCTTCATCTTTCACTGAGCAACACACTACACCCACTAATATGGGAAAGAGCAGAAACCCTCGCATTCTGGCGCACGGAAACCATCAAGTGCACCAAAACCGAAAAACATAGACAAAAACTCCAGCGCCTGAATAAGACGTCAAAAACCAGCCCACAGCCGCCAGCTTTAGACACTAACAGAACGGTCCACAACCTATCCAGTTACCTTCTATCTGAAACTGAAAAGTCCGTCCTCAATAAAGGTTTCAATTTCGCAATGACACCAAAGAATATTCCATCAGAAGAAATAATTGCCAACGTGGAATCCGTCCTACACAACATCGGCGAACAAGAAGCAGAAAATATCAGACAAGACATCGCCAGAACACTCAGAACGGCAAAACCGCCCAAACCGAACATCAGCACAGCCGAACTCCAGGCGCTAAAAAACTTGAACAAAAATAAAAATATCACCGTGCTACCAGCAGACAAAGGCAATGCCACCGTTGTTTTGAACACCGAAGACTATATAAAGAAAATGAGAGATCTACTGAGTGACGCTTCTTACAAACAAACAGCCAAGAATCCCACAACATATTTGGAAAAAACAACGAAAACCAAAATCAAAAATTCTCCCATAGACCCGGAAACCCAGAAAAAACTCATCCCAAGAGAAAAGTCTAGCAGATGCCCCAAACTCTACGGCCTACCAAAAATACATAAGGAAGACGCACCTCTACGACCTATCGTCAGTGCATTCAACACCCCGCTCCAAAAACTGGAAAAATATCTCGCCAACATTATGCAACCTGCTATAGAAAGAGCTGATTCCTACATCAAAAACTCAGAAGAGTTCACGCATATCCTCAACAGCACATCGCTTGGCAAAGAAGATATCATCGCGAGTTTTGACGTAAAATCGCTGTACCCTAGCGTCCCAATAGACGAGGCCTTAGAATTAATTACAGAGAACGAGAACTTTGAAGACCACGTTCTGGATCTCGCAAGACATTGTTTAAAGAACTCGTATTTCCTATTCGACAACAAATTCTACCGACAGACTGAAGGCGTAGCAATGGGGTCATCCCTCTCTCCCGCTGTGGCAAACCTATTCATGGTCTATTTTGAAAGGCAAGCCATTGAAGAGGCCCATCTCAAACCAAAACTCTGGTTAAGATACGTCGATGACATATTTGTCATATGGCCTTTCGGAAAAACGGAGCTCTACAACTTCTTAAAACATCTGAACTCCCAACACCCAAAAATACAGTTCACACTCGAAATTGAAGAACAAAACAAGCTACCGTTCCTGGACGTTCTAGTCACAAAAACAACAGAAGGGCGCCTACGACACACGGTATACAGAAAACCAACACACACAAACAGATATCTCAACGCACAATCACACCACCACCCCACTCAAATCCAGGCAGTAGCAAACACCCTAATCTCAAGATCCATCCGCCTTACGGACAACGATGCACAGCAGGCAGAACTCAACAACATAACGAACACTCTAAAACAAAACGGCTACTCAAAAAAGATAATCAACCGTGCAATACAACAGCAAACACAAAAAACGACAGAACAAGCAGAAGAGACATTCAACGTAATACTGCCATACATCAAAGGAACGGACCGTATCGGAAGACTTTTAAGAAAACACAATATAAGGACAGCATACAAACCTCACCAAACAATAGGGGCATCCTTGAGAAACCCGAAAGACAAGATCAGGCTAGAAAATCAAGGAGTGTACCGCATCCCATGCTCAAGCTGTAACAAAATCTACATCGGACAAACAAACCGAAAAATATCTGCCAGAATCGAGGAACATAAAGTAAGCATACGGAACAAGCAAACAACATCGGCATTATTCCAACACCAACTAGAAACAGGCCCCAAAATTAACTTTGATGATTGCAACGACATAGCCAACATAAACCATTTTCGGACACGCCTGGTCAGAGAAGCCATAGAGATCGAAAAGCAGGGAAGCCTAAACAAGAGGGACGACGCTCTACACTTGCCGCCAACGTGGAAAAGCGTTCTTAGACCAGCAGACCCGAACAGCACAACATCCAGAGCACGACTGGAAACAAAGACGTTGCAAACGCCTCAGGGGGCGGAGCTAGCGCCAGTGCCAGCCAATCGCTACCGACTAAGACCGAGGCCAGAAGACATAAATATTACACGGCGAACCGATCTCTCTCAGACCGTCACGAACCTCGCGACAGTACCGAAGATGGCAAATGAGATTTTGGCGAAACGTCTGCAAGCTCCCGACAGGGGCCAACCCGACAACCGGATGTACTCCCGGAAAAAACCCAATACATGTTTTTCCATCCGTGAAACAGTACGCACATAAATATATATATATATATATATATATATATATATATATATATATATATATATATATATATATATATATATATATATATATATATATATATAATCTGCGATTCCTGGACCGTACATGAGGTCTTCCATTGTTGCCGCGATGTCCTCAGACTCCTTTTGAGCAGCTCTTTTCAATTTCCTGGCCTCTTTAGTCTCCTGTTGGCTATAAACCAACATGTACCATTCGTTGTAAAACCAAGTTCTCGGCAAATTGGTTCAATTACGAGGTTTAATAATTGCGTCATTTGTAATACACTAGTATATTCATCATTAAATATACTAACTGCAACATAAGATGCAACTTCAACAATTCTTGCGCAACTGTAATGTACTTATGGTGCCATAGGCCAAATGACAGCATTTAGACTTCCCATAAGGAATTATTGTTATAAAGGACTGACTAAAAGAACAATACCATCTGACTGCTCGAGCAGGTCCGATCGCTACTTGAGTTTCGTGCCGACTCTGCCACACTTACTTCTAATTGCTGTAACCTTGGAAATAATTTGAATTTTGAAATGGTTAAAAGTTTAAAATATTCTTAAAGGTGTAAACTTATCTAGCATAAAAAAAAAAGATTTTTTGAAAATGGAGAATGGTGGTTTTTTGAAATTTGAAGGTGGTGTAACCCCTTAATCAATTTAGTAAATACACTTTTTATTCTCAAAATAACAAGCATATGGACATTAATTCATAAGGTGGATAGGTTTCGAAAATAAAAAAACATGTTGACGACTTGATTGATAACTTTTATGTTAAAAAAGTGCCCTAATCACAATTTCTAATCAAATTTCCAATGGCAGGCTAACTTTAAACCAGGTCGTGATATAACAGAAGAAATAAACATTAATAATATATGTATGTTTGCTATACTCTCTACCTACACATTTAGAAATACTGACAGGACTAAGAATGTTAGTAAAATTTTGATTTTATTTTAGGACATTTACTATATGCATAGAATATTACTAAGTACATCACAAAACTCTTAAATTGGAGCTACAATTACAGTCACCTCAATTTAAAAGATTTGAGTTTTGTACATTATTTTTAAGCCAGTAGAAATAACTTCATCATAGCTGATGTCATGGAAAATATAAATGTATATATACAGTTTATAGAGAAATGTATTCCTTTTTTATTTAAATCACTGAATCTTACTACCCCTCCATTTTCCCAGTCTTCGTTTTAGAATAATCTGTAAATAAAGAACTATAATCCCTACCACAGGTTCCTACTATACACTACATCCAATCAAAGCTCTCTTTGAACCTACAAAATTAACACAGTATAATGACTAAATATGTTACTACTTTAAAACATTGGAATGGTTTCGTTTTTGTACTATATAAAGAAGTTACTTCTGATGGCATATTAATCTTAAAGAAAACCCAGATCTAAAGTATTACCAGTAAAACACTTTTTAACAAATATCTTTTACTAAACTCTAATGTTTCCGGTAAATTTAGCGGGTGATTGCTGTGTATCATCTTCAGGTTTAGGCGCTTTAACAATTTGTTTTTCGGACGTTGCTGATTGTTCCTTGGAAGTTTCTTCATTTCCAGTAATAATTTCAAATCTAATGGAAAACGTTACATTTAAAAACGGTTTTAGTGATTGTTGAAAAAGTTATGAGGGTTTTCTATATAGATATAGCTAAGAGTCATCTATTATTGAACTATTATACTTTCTTATAGTTTCTGTCTGTCAACTTCATATGAAATGAGGTGGGCGTTAATAAACGTGCGAGGGTCGTTCAGTAAGCCTTTAGAAAATCTAAGAGCTGGCGCTCGTAGCATCGGAAATGGTTTGTTCTTAGTAAGCATCATTATTCACGAGTTAAAGCTCCAGTTAAAGTTAAAGTCACCAGCTGTTAAAGTCTCAGTTATATTCATCACATGGTTTCATTTTTATTGTCGATTGAAGCAACTTTTATTTATTTACAAAGATGGAAAAAAGTGAGTTTCGAGTGGTGATTAAACACTTATATTTAAAAGGTTTAACACCTAAAGAGATCAAAGCCGAGTTCGATGAAGTTCATGGTACGTCTGCTCCTGTGTTTGCAACTGTTTATAATTGGGTAAATGAGTTTAAACGTAGCCGTACATCCACAAAAGATGAACATCGTTCGGGACGTCCAGTGGAATAACTACTCCTGAAATGATTGACAAAATATGCGACATGGTTTTAGTGATCAACGAATCAAAGCGCGCGAAATAGTTAAGGCCGCAGGCTTATCGCAAGGTACAGTGTTTTCAATTTTGCACGAAAAATTGGGTGTGAAATAAATTTCGGCAAGATGGATATCGCGTTTGCTCTCAGTGGAGAATAAACCCAATCGTGTGGTCGACCCTGAGGCTGTTTTGGCGCTTTTTCGTCGCAATCCTGATGAGTTTCTGCATCGATACATAACTCTGGACGCAACATTCATATACTACTACACTCCAGTGACAAAAGAAGAATCAAACCAGTGGATTTTTAAAGACGAACGGGTTCCGAAGAAGGCGAAGATGCTGAAATCGGCCGGCAAGGTTATGACCACAGTTTTTTGAGATGCACGCGGAATCATCTACACCGGTTACTTGGAAAAATGAAAAATAATAACTGGAGAGTATCATGCGTCGTTATTGCCCCGGTTGAGCGAAGAAATCAAGGAAACTCGTCCTCATTTGAAAAGGAAAAGGATCCTCTTCCATCAAGACAATGCACGGGTACAGTTTCAACGACCAAAATCAGGGAATTAACACATTTAACTTTTAACAACTTTAATTAATACATCGAACGAGGTCATCGCCCAAACAGATGCCTATTTTGAGGACCTTCCGAAATCTTACTTTTGTAGACGGCTTAAAAAAGTTGCGAGAAACGCTTAGAAAAGTGTATAGAGCTAAAAGGAGATTATGTTGAAAAATAAAAAAAAAACACTTAAAATAATTTGTTTTTCTATCTTTTACTACGGACTTATTAAATGACCCTCGTATATTACTCGCATGCGTTGTAATAACTTTTGACATCAATAAATTATCAGTAAATGTCGGAAATAGTCCTAGAGTTTATTAGAGGCAGACTATGAGCACTAACATGAGATTAATTTCCGCTTCCTGCGATAGAAGCAATACCAATAAAAAACCTAACCAAAGAACTGTTATATAAGGGGGCATTTAGGTAGCAAAATATAAATATTCGGTTGAATTTCCTCTTACTTATTACAAAAAAATGGAAAAATCATGTAATATGAAGTACCACCATTATATATTTAGAAGGTCAATATGTATGTATGGTGAACCAAAGCCAGTAGAAGTGTTTAATCGCAAGGATTAAACTAGCTACGATATACCAAAGGGTGGGGCAAGTGTCACGTTACTATTTTATTTTTCGTGACATTTGTGACTGTGCTAGTTGGCTGTTGTGCGATGTAGACGTGCAAGTTTAATTATGGATAAAATCAGGCTAAAAGACCGCAGTGAAATTATTGTAATTTACATTAAAAATAATTCAATTATTGTAACACAAAGTGAATTTAAGACAATTTATCGTTTATTCGAGCAATTTCAAGAATTCGGCGAACACTTGGGGATAAAAGCCACATTAGAGGTCCAAAAACGGTGTGAAGCGCTGAAAATATTGCACGTGTGCACAATTGGGAATTTCCCCACACAATTTACACCGAATTTTGAGAAGTGACGTGCACATGTTTTCCTATAAGATGCAAATTGTTCAGGACCTGTTGCCTACAGACAATAATAAGCGATTAGAATAGTATGATTAGTTTTTATGGCGAATTTTGACATCACCCAAGGACAACACACATACTGAAATCGCTGCATTAACACTGGATATGTTGACAAAAGATATAGTAAATGTGTTAAAAAAAGCACAAAAGGGCATACATTTCATTGACATAATTGACAAAATTTAATGACGAAATAATATAAAAGAAAATATATAATATATAGTCTATATAAATAAAAATTTAATGCTGTTCGTTGGTATCACTTGTGAACGGCTGGACTGATTCGGCTATTTTTTCGGGGAAAAAAATTGAAAAAGTTCCCAGGAAAATTGTAAAATTCGGGAAAAACTGAAAATGATTTTTTCTATGGGATTTTGGTAAAACTTGTAGACCATAACTCAAAAGTTAAATGGTATTAAGGTCAAATGGTATTAGGGTTAGAGGCTCATCAGTAACTAAGGCTATTTAGCGACTGGACCTACAGCTTAACGTGGGTTCCAAACCACAGTCATCAGCCACCGACAACCCAGGCCAGCACCCCCTCAATTCTATCAACCCTTCGTCATGTGCTTACCCATAAGTCTATCAGAAAGCCTACCGATTGGCGAGTGACCAACGTAAAACACTTCTCAGAAGGCATTCGGCCTGACCCAGCCTTTAACTGGCGTGACTGAGCGGTAATTCGTTGTCGGATTTAACACTCTTGCCTAGAAAAAATCACAGATGGGTAGGAAATAAATATATACAGAAGAAAGAAAAACAACCATCCTAGCGCTGGAATCGAACCAATAACCGCGCCAACTGCGGTTCTGCCAACCGTTCACGCCAACCATAAGTCACGATTCGAACGATGGATATGCGTAATACTTTTTTGTTTTGTTCGTTATAGTCTTAGGAATGTTTTCAGGGAAAAAAAAATTAAAAAATAAATAAATCAAAAATTTCGAGACAATCGAATCGAGGCAACCGAAAAGTCGGATAATTCGGACAAACTGCAAAAATCATAATTTTTGTATGCACTCTCGATCATAACTGACAATAGGAACGACATATTTGGTTGATTATTTGTTTGTTTTGTTCGTTATGCTCCCGGGATGGAAATAACTCAATTGAATGTTTACAATTGAGAAAAATCTCTCTCGAAGATCTGAAGAAAAATTTTGAAAAACGCATTCCAGCCTAAATTAAAATAAAATAAAAAACTAAAATAAAATGTATTTGGCTACGTGCGCAAATGTCGTTTGACAGCTGATTGTCAAATTGTGAATCAAGTCAATCTGTTATATAGTGACGAAAAATTGTTTCAGTTGTTTATTTTCAGTTGAATTGTGACTTTGTTGTAAGTTCATCGTAATCGTTTCATGAATTGAATTAAGTTTCGTCGTTTTATCTCAAACAAGTTTACAGATTTAGCTACAAAATACGGTGAGTTTTGAAGCGGCAGTTATACAATAACAGTAAAATGAATCAATTGTCCATTTTCAGTTGTGTTCTTCGCATAGCACATTGTGTCGCAATCGACACAACTGAACTGCATTAACACAATTTAATGGCATTGCAATGCCGCCAATAAGGAGTAATTTAGGTCGCAGAACTCGCAATGCTACAAACCAAACGATTTTTTGATCTAATCGAACTGCAGAGCAACGCGAAGAGCGAAATGAAACTGAACGGAATCGATTATCCCAAACTCCTTCAGCACGTACACAAGAAGACAGAGAAAATGTAAACGAAGATAATATACATTGAATGAGACATCATCATCACCAATCGCAAGACAATGAATTTGACTAATCGTGCAAGAAAACAAATTTTTACTTTGTTTACACATTTCCAATAGCTTTTCACAAAACGATCACAATTTCTTTGAAATTTGGACAGGACAACGTCTGTCGGGTCAGATAGCTAGAAACATAATAATATAGGAAAATGTCTTGTTTTTTCTAATAGCTATAAATAAATATGACAGCGTGATATTTGCCCCACCCAATATATATATATAGCTATCGAATGCCTTACTTTAAATACAATTCAGTCTAGTTAGTCAAATAAATATATAATATATAATTGTTGCAAAATAATAAAAGACTGATATTGCAAGACAGAAAAACTGGCTCAAGATATAACATGTTACTCCCAGATCCGCATTTTTTCCGGCTTTTCTCCAACTATTGGAATTACACCAGATCGCTTATCAACTGCTACCAAAAAATTGTCATTGAAATGAAAACTAGATCAAATTACCTATGTAATAAGACAACGTTTTTAATTCGTTTAGTGGGAAAATTGTACTTGTTCGTAAATATTGATAAACCCTAAAAAAAGCAACAAACGCAATAAGTATAGATAAAGCAATAGGTATAGATAAACAGCATTTAAATATTTCTATCATATCAGTATGGAAAAACGTATTCAACCTGACCAAGTGCGCAGTTTTTGGTAAACATAATCATTTTTAAAATGTAATTTAAAAAAATAACAAAAGCAAAATTGAAATCAATTTTGATTGTCTGATAAAGTCTTGAGGGTCGCTCAAAACGTTCTCAACCTGACACAAAGATGGCGTGCTCTGAAGCTTCAGATGTGTGCGTTTAGTTGCTTGTCTACAACGATTGAGTAAACAAGTTTTAACAATTTCTGAATAGAAAAAATTGAAGTTTGAGCTGTTATAAAGCGCTAAGTTTCGGGTAGTTTAACCCTGGATAAAAATGATCCCACCGGCAGGAAAAACCATGTCTAAAGTTTTCTAGGATTTTCGTAGTGTGGTGGTGTTATTCTCTCTATGTGGCTCATAGACTATCTGGCAAAAGGGAGGACCATTAGAAGTTAACGTGGAAATAAAGATATTACCATAAAATACCGGGCAAACCCAATTCTGTGACTACGCAAGGAAACAATATTACCCAGCTCTGTTAACCAAACTTCAAATTGAGGAAGCACTACAAAGATAACTTTCCAAGACTGCTTACTTGTTTTTAAAAGATAATGCGCCTACACAAATCTCGTATTTTCAGGGACAGATTTTTACAACAAACAGGATGGTATTTGAAGATGTACAGTCACAGCAGAACTGAATGTTTTTTTTTAAGAATCAAGACATTTTTTTTGTTTGATGCAGTATGTATATGAAAGTTGAAACATGATTATATTGAATAAATATAATATATTATAATATAATTATAATAATAGGTCTATAATTATAATTATAGATTATAGGTCTATTTATTAAAATACCCTCGCATATAAAAAAATCAAATAATATCATGTACTGATTTAAAAATGAGATGTGTAATAATTGAGTCAATTTATTTAACAATAATATTGTATTTTAGTTAATATTAACATCATAACCAATACTTAGGCGCGACAGTTTAGGTTTATTCTAAGTTAGAGACGCCACAATCTCTATGGTCATTTTGTTATAGCACCTACAGCTCCGAACCACGATCATCAGCTACCGCTCTCCGCGACTGGTGAGTGACAAACGTAGAAAATCTCTAAGAAGGCATCCAGCCTTACCCAGCCTGGTTACTGGCGTGACTGAAGGGCGATTCCCAGAATTTACGTTTTGTGTACCATGTTAATTCCGTCATTGGGAAACAAAATATGGTGCTAAAAATTGGTTTTCTGAATTTTTTTGCCCTGAATTCACACAAACTTATTTAGTTACCTAATGCACTTTTATTTTTCCTAAATTGAAAACTCTCAAAACATTTTTAGACCTACCAGATGAATGGTACTTATACTTACTGTCTTGCTGAAGCTGCAGAATTACTAGAAGCATCTTCAGGAGATTGAGATATATTAAATGACATTTCTGGGAGAGTGACACCAGTTACATCTGCAGATTGAGTTTCAACCTCTTCAGGAATTTTAGATAAATTAAGTGGTACTTCTGGGGCAACAGTACATGTCGTTTCATTAGTTTGCACTTTAACATCCTCAGGGGTTTGAAATATATTAAAGGGTACTTCTTGAACAGCAGCAGAAGTCACCTCATTAGCTTGAGCTTCAACATCTTCAGGAGTATGAGATACATAAAATGGTTCTTCTGGGGTATAAGTAAATAAAAATCTTCTAACTGGTACTTCTTGCAAGACAGTGGCAGTTGTAGGGTATGGTGGTGGTTGTTCATCCATAACATCCTAAAATAAATATCACAATCAATTTTGATACAATATTCTTTTGTATCTTTATTTTTTACCTGATATGAAGGTGGAGGCGTTTGCTTTAATGGGCCAAACAGTGATGTTTCATTATCATGAAACAGAGATCCATAATCTGGATCATTTCTGTCTGATTCAACACTTGGCAAGATGTAATGAATGGTATTATGAGTAGCTTGTTGCTTTAAAGTAAGATATTTATAACAACGCCACACTACGCCAATCCAATAAGCCTGTAAAAGATATTATTGATAGCTTATAAATTTATTAACAAAATTACAGGATGGGCTATAAACAGGGGCTAAAACAAAAAAAATTCAACAAAAATCATATTAGTGTTTAACCAAAAGAAAGAAATTGCGCTAGGAATATACTGTTTTTACTACAGAATATTCAGCCCTGATTCAGGTGACATCTCTTGAATGGCTTTCCACATATTATTAGCACACACCTTATCTTTGAGATATCGACAGTTGGATGATTTTGATAGGCAGATAGTGTCTCTAAATTGAAAAATTAGTCCACTTCTCCATGTGACTCATAATATTCATTTTACCTCAATCTCAATTAAGGATGTTGAGCCGTGCATCAAAAATGGCAGGCTATATAAATCTGTCAGTAACTTATAGCTCACCCTGATTTTTAAGACTCACCTTCCAAATCATTGAAACCAAAAACGTAAGTAAAACCAATAAGGACAAGGTTTGTGGGCTGAGAGATAAAAGTTCTTGTCTGAAGGGCAAATTATGCCAATGTTCTGCAACGAGGCGATGAACAGATCGAAGGTAGCAGAAGTATCCAGTAGCTGTTAGTCTATTAAAAACAACAGATTATTTATTACCATAAAGAAATTACATATGTGCTACTTACGTTGTAATGGCAAAGTCAAATAACTGAAGAAAAAAGAATGGTAAAATTTGCTTAGGTTTTCCTTTAATTGCGCCATAAACCATAAGAAGAGTGATTGATAAAGTGCAGATTGTTAAAATTGCCCCCATATCAACATCAGCTGTTATACAGCAAAAATATTAGAAAAAAATTGCATTGCAATAAAATTTTTACTTACAAGGTAAAATTGGCCTTCCATCTTGAGTTGTAGGCAAAAAGTAGGGATCATCATCTTTAACTTTACTCAGTGGTGTTGGCAAAAAATCACTCTCCTCAAAGTGAACTTGTCTTTGAATAAAATAGCTATGGTTTCTCATTACTAATGCCAAAACTGCTAAGGCTAATATATGTAGGAGCTAAAAGTATAATTTAATGTATAACTAAACTATCAAAATACAGGTTTTGAAAAAACAATTAAACAATCTGCTCTAGAAATGAGTAGTAAGTCATATTAATGATACTGGATATAACATAAAATAATATATTTCTTGATATTATATAAAATAACATAAAATGTAATGATTGTTTTAGGAACTACACCTGAAAACTGTGATGGAACAAAGCATCAATATTGTTTTACGTTAAACTAGACATTTTTTAACGAAACATTTAGGTGACCAACAACCAACAATAATAGATTTTTACAACTTCACTGTTACCATGCAATTTGCCCTCAAGAAAATACCCAGCAGATATTGAGTATTTTACAATTGACTTTTTTTCCGTCCGTCGAAAATATTACGCTCAAGGAAGCTGCACGACTATACAGCCTAACATAAGATGCCATGGTTCACCATCTGGCCCCTTGTATTTCTGATTCCCAAAATGAACATTTTTTGATTGAAGTGTGCCATATAATGGCTGAACCAAAAAGTGATCTGGATGGATATATTTTTGACTATCACTTCTTCAAGCATCACAATAATTTCCTGCAGAAGTCTGTCATTTGCAATTTTCATATAAAAGTGCCTTTCCAAAACATACAACCTCAATATACAGAACTCTATGTGTATGATATAGGTACAAACAAACCTGTTTTTCTTCTTGACAAAATTATACTGATTCTAATACGTATTTTTTTAATTCATAAATTGTTACTTTGAGTTGAGATGTCTCATATTCAATGTTGGAAAACCTCCAATGATTTCTAGATAACCCAATAAAATTGAAATGATAAAAAAAATAATTCTAAAAACTACAACTAAAAAATAATAACTACTTACTAAATGCCATACCCCAAAAGCTATAGTGGCGGTTCTGACATGTAAACAGAAACAAGATCGCCATTCATTGTTTTGTATCGAACCAATTTTTAAACGCATATTGAACATAATTTGACCTAAAATAATAAATTTTTATATTTTCTAATCTACCAAATAGTTTGCAGCATAATATATGTATACTGATTGTTTCTAATGTTTACATAGATATTTATATAAAATGCAAAGTATGTATGCTCAAACAAAGTGTGATTTCTAAAAAGTTCATAATACAGCGATAATTAAGTACTATTACTCATAAATGTTGAAACTGATAATGTTAACCTTCTATTTACTTCCAACAATAAAACAGTTTTAAACATTCTTTTGAAAAATTAGCAGGATATTTGTTTTTAATTAGTAATAATTAATATACACTGATAAATATCAGGAAAAAAACACTATTTCAAAAAATTGAAGTTAGAATAGATTAAAAATGTACTTACATGTAATAACACTAATCCCAAACTAATTAAATATCAAAATGAATAAAATAAATATCGCATATATTATTCACAGGGCACCGATAAGAAACCGTGATCTATATAAATAAACCAGTAATCTTATCAAGTGTAAACAAATTCACCCATTCAAGGCGTTAAACCTACTGTTCTCTAATATTGGAATTACTATTAACCGAGGTCAAAAGTACAGGAAATATTACTGTGCAGATGTTCTATCTTATTTTTCTTGACCAGATATTGTATCGAACTACAGAACTAATATAAAGCGGTAAAATACCTACCTTTGAAATGATATTAAACACAATATTTTCAGACCAATATTTTACACTTCACCAATAAATTTTTTTCAGGCGACATGAATTTGATGGGATCGATTACCAACATGGAAAATAAAGTAAAAAAATGGTCATGCCAACATAAAATTATACTTTTTTTGTAATAATTATTCAGTTTAATAGCACTATATTCCAACAAGCTTAATAATCAACTCTAAACAATAATGATATAAATAAATAAATAAATAAAATTTTTCCAATTAGTTAATCCAAATATTTTGATATTGGCAACAATGAGAGACTTAACATAACCGTCATCGACTGACAAAAAATTCAGTTCGTTTTTCGAACTCGTGTATGTTGTGTGTATTTAGTAGAACATCTGAAAAAAAAGTAAAAGGAAAAATGGCCAACTTGAGACAAACTCCATTAACTTGTAGTGGACACACTCGTCCTGTGGTCCATCTGGATTTTTCGGATATTACAGAAAGCAGTTACTTTCTAATTTCGGCATGCAAAGGTAATTTTTTTGATGATATTTTAAGAAAACCGCCACATACACTCCTTTAACCTTCTGCAAGACATGTTTACACCTTGGCCTGATTTTTAGCGATTTAAACTCTATAGAGTAGTTGACCTTCTTCAATTTTAGGTGTTGTTAGTTTTTTTTTTATATAAGGTTAATTTTTAAAGTTCCTTCTTCCTATTTATTATTTTTAGAAAAAAATAAGGTATTGTTCTTTAGTTTTCTTATCTTATCTTTTAATATGGATTTGAACAGTAATGCTTTTCTTATTTACTTGACACATTATTTTTGGGTAATTTTATTAATTTATAAAAAATTGTAATTTAATTTTGTGCAGACCTGATTTTATAAAACAATGCTAATATTAGATCACATATTTAAGATGGTAAACCTATGCTTAGACAAGGTGATACTGGAGATTGGATTGGAACATTTGAGGGACACAAGGGGGCCGTATGGGGCGTGGCTTTAAATGCTCAAGCTACCAGGGCAGCCAGTGGTGCTGCAGATTTCACAGGTGTTTACAAACATGCTTATGATTATAGACTGTGATTTAATTTTAATTTATCTCATCTAGGGAAAGTTTGGGATGCAATATCTGGAGAGAAGCTTCATTCATTTCAGCATAATCACATTGTAAAAAGTGTTAATTTTTCAAAAGATTCAGTTCATTTGACAACAGGCAGCAATGAAAAGCTTATTAGAATTTTTGACCTTAATAAACCCGAAGCAGGTAATATTTATGTCTAAAAAATGTAATAAAGCTAATTTTATTTAATTTTTTTTAGCCCCAGATGTTTTTTCTGGTCATACAGCAAGTATTAGACATGTTTTATTCTTTAGAAATGATACACATCTCCTATCTTGTGCAGATGATAAAACAATGAGAGTTTGGAACAGATCAACTCAACAGGTTTTTTAATATATGTTTAGTAAATTATGTGGTGGGCAACTTAAGTTTATATCTTTTTTACTGAACTTTTAAATAAGTTATTAATCTTGTTTAATAATATTCATTTTTTAAAAGATACTTACCTACACTTTGAAGCTATTCCCCCTTCCAACTTTATACACTGTGGAGCTATCTTATTTCACTTCTGAAATAATTGTTTTAACATCTATATAAAGCTTAAGAGGGAATCAACCAAATGATTTTGCAAAAATAATCTAAAGGGGCAAAATATGAAAATGTGTGACTACTGCATTATAGTGAAGCAAAACGTTCCCATTTTTTGGTTGTACCAGACATTCCTCATTGTCAAGGTTGATATTTCTTTTCTCTTGAACTGCTGTAACTATTGTTTACTTATATTAATTATATAAAATACTTTCCCCAAAGGTCATGTCAAGCTTCAAACTGGCCGACCGCGGTGGCCTAGTGGGTGGGTAGGCCGCTTGGCGATCCAAGGGTCCCGCTTTCGAACCCTGGATGTTTGCATGATGCAGGCATGGATGTTTGTGGGTGTTTCCATGTGTATGTTCTATGAAAATAATATGGCTAATGTCTATGTGTGTTATGAAATGAATAAAGCTAACTCTTTGGAGTAATAATACTTGTGCTAGCTAAATACTGTCATGGTGAAGGCCAAAAAAAAGCTTCAAACTGTCGGATGTAATAGTAGCTGTATGGCTTAAAGATGACGCCTTGACCAAATGTAAAATATATACTAGAAGTTAAATATATAACTTAAGTTGACAACATAATATTTATTTTTGATACCAACAAAAATTTTTTTTAGGAAGTTCAAAAGGTAGTTTTCCCATTCAATCCCAATAGTTTAGAGATCTCCAAGGATGGTACTGTTTTAACAGTTGCTTATTCAAATAAAGTTGCATTCTTTGATGCTGAATCCTTAAACAAAATCAGGGAATATACTATACCATCACCAGTAAATTCTGCATCTTTACATCCTGACAAAAGCATTTTTGTAGCTGGGGGTGATGATTTAAAAGTATACAAGTATGATTACCAAAGTGGTTCAGAAATAGGTATGTAAAATAGTTTTTCTGAGTGTATTGCTATTATGATTTTTTTCAGAATCTTTCAAAGGTCACTTTGGTCCTGTACACTGCATTAAGTTTTCACCTGATGGAGAGCTCTATGCATCAGGTTCAGAAGATGGAACCTTGAGATTATGGCAAACAACTATCGGAAAAACATATGGCCTTTGGAAATGTGTTGAAGGTGCTACACTCAGTGATAGTTTGACTACACCTAAAGAAGTTCAAGTGAATTAAGAAACAAATATGAGGGAGAATTGAATGTTATTACTTATTTATCATTCTTAGATATTATTGATTTATTTATATTTCATATTTAAAAAATCCATATTCATTATTCAGACTCTGATATAACACCTATATATATATATATACTTCTACATGACTGGGGAAAATAATCTGTTGACTATTACTGTCTGCATTTTTCATAAAGTAGTATTTTCGTGATATAATGAATAATAGACTTGAAATTTCAGACACTGTGATTTTTAATAAAATTTAATACTTACTTTTGTGTATTACTATGCTCTTAACAAAAAAAACTTAATTCTAAACGTGCAAAAAAAGTAAAGTTGTTGCTTTAAGAAAAATAATCAATAATTCATCACACCTAGTGTTAGTCTTGTGTTATGAAAGGATTAGGAATTGATTCCATTCCATCCATAGGACATATAAGCACTACACTAGTTCCTCTACACACTACCAGTCCTAATGCCCTTGTGTCTTCAGTTAATTTATATGGATCATCTGGATCCCTGAGGTATTCTAAAGTGTTATCCAATACAAGATTTAATAATGGGTCGTATCCTTTCAGAACACCGCTAGCTTCTCTTCCTCCAGCGAATTTGACTCTTATTGTCTTCTCAAGGTACTTTGAAAGATCTAAAATTGATTCTTTGCGTTTTTTTTCTTTCTGATCTTGGCTAGGATTATTCCCCTAAAATCAACAATGTTACAAAAAAAATTCTTAATATTGTTAGTCTCATTTTAATTACCTTCCTTTTATCATCTGTTGAAGCCATTATCAATTTGATAGCAAACTTCTAATACACAACATAAATTAACCGCTAAAAAAATATACTATAACCTCGATTTGGACCATTTGAACTACTATCTGTTAATGTCAAATGAATTATAGGTGAAAATTGGCAACACTGCGAACCTCCTGTGAAAATAAAAGTGACATAAAGGAAAAATCATTTCTCCATTTTTTATCGTGAAAAGTCGCAAAAAAAAGATTTTTTTTAAGAGAAACTATAGTTAAAAAATAAGTGGTATTAAAATTCAAGTGAAAATGTTGTTATAAACGATTAAAGTCTACATTGGTGGCACGAAAGGTATGAAACTACCATCTGTTTATTTACTGAAGAAACGACCTTGCAAAATAAAAATAAACGGTTAATGGGAAAAGAGTTATTTTGGTAGACTATAACTTTTCACTAAATTTTCACTTGCATATTGGTGTAATGTTTATAAAATGCGTTAAAAATATACAATTAGTACATAAATGACAAGCACAAAGAAGAAAATGTAGTTAGTGACTGTTTCCCAAAACACTTTCACAATTTATTATGGTTACTTCGACTGGAATGGCTGTGGAACTTAATAAACCTCCAGAAAAACAGTATGATTACCTACTGAAATTTTTACTGGTGGGGGATAGTGATGTTGGCAAACAGGAAATTCTTTCCGATTTAGATGATGGGGCCTTAGAGAGTCCTTTTTGCAGTGGTAGTGGTAAGTGTACGTATTAACTACATCAGTTTGATTACTATAGAAGTCAGCAATAATAATTTAATATAATTGTTTAACTTTAGCGTATAAAACTACTACTATTCTCCTTGATGGCAAAAGAGTAAAACTGCAATTGTGGGACACATCTGGACAAGGAAGATTTTGTACTATCATTCGGTCATATTCTAGGGGAGCTCAAGGAGTTTTGTTAGTTTATGATATAACAAATAGGTAAGTCTATCTCATGGGTTATATTTATCAGCTACAAATAAATATTCCAAGGTGGTCATTTGATGGTCTGGACCGGTGGCTAAAAGAAGTTGACAGTCATGCTCCTGGAGTTCCAAAAGTCCTGGTTGGAAATAGGCTTCATTTAGCTTTTAAAAGAAAGGTTGGACAAAGAGATGCACAGATGTATGCAAACAAGCACAGCATGGCATTCTTTGAAGTATCACCACTTTGTAATTTTAACATTCATGAGAGTTTTTGTGAACTTTCAAGAATGGCTTTACAGAGAAATGGAATGGAGAGGCTTTGGAGGTTACTTATTAGTGCTGTGTTTTTTTTTTGTTGAGTTATCACTTTTTTACTTTGTAGGTCTAACAAAGTTTTAAGTTTGCAAGAATTGTGCTGTAGAGCTATTGTAGCACGTACAAGTGTCTACAGCATAGAGCAGCTACCTTTACCAACTTGTGTAAAATCCCATCTTAAATCTTATGCCTTGACATCAACCAGTACTCAATTTAAATATGCCCAGTCACACAAAAAAGTCAGTGGTGGAAGAAAATTCAGGTGAATAGATTAATTTTACTCACTAGGTCCTTAAGTTTTAAATTTTCTCTCTTAGATTTACGAGTATTCCAACTACTCCAGCAGGACTGGATAGTAGAACAAGTTGTGTACCAAGAAACTCATGCACAATATCTTGACCGAGTGCAGAAGAAATCCAAAGATTCTACATAACAATCACCTTGGCTTTCATTTTTGCTTTTGTTTATATTTTTCTAGTTGTTATTATACCAGAATTTTTGTTAACGCCCCAACAGATTAACTAATCATTTTATAAATCTAAATTATTTGTTTTATTAAAAATATAAAGAAAAAATAGAAATTTTTGTTTCTCGAAAAATTGTGTGTCTTACATAACCTTAGATTTCGACTTCTGTGAATGTACAATTGAAATTGACACAGGGTGTTCTCAAAAAGTGTATGTTTTGTAGCAGTTATCACTTTACATATAATCATCAAATATCAGTCGTGATTATTTATTTTGAAGGCAGTTATGAAACCGTCCGTTTATATAAGTACTGTGCAGAATTTTTATTTCTGATTTAAATATCCTTTAAATAGCATTATTTTGATTTTAAGTAAGCTTACTTGTGTATTAAATTCAGTGATAGATCACTAAACACCAAATCACTTGTTTTTAACTTCTCAACACACGTTTCGCTAACCATGTTAGCATCACCAGGAAACTGAATCTACACGCGTTGAGAAGTTTAAAACAAGTGATTTGCAATTTAGTGGTAAATTTTGAGTTTAGTGTTTCACACCAAAGGTTCCAATAAAAGAATTGACTACCTGTGTAAATAAATTATATAATACTATTGTGTGCTTTATAAGCTGGTAATAGGGACTTAATTTCTGTGTGAACAGTAAAAATATTTTTATTGGGAAACATATTTTCTATAGTATTAGCTAAGAAATCCTTGCACGAACATTTTATCAGTTAACTTTTCATATTATCATTTCACCAAAATACAAAATTTGAAAATAGACTGAATGAAAGTCTTCATTTTATTTTTCTTTTTATCTAACTTGAGCATGTATATAACGCCCTCTACTAATATTTTCGTTATTATTTCTTTCTCAAAACAGCGACCGTGTTATTTAGTTTTATTTATGTATATAATTTTTTTAAGCAATACTGTGTATATAACGATATCTTTGCTTTCTTTAACTATTAAAAATATTTTTATACATTATAATTTTTTTTTAATCAGGACGCGTAAAACGTACTTTAAGCGTTTTTAATACCTTTTTGTATTATTCTGATACATTTGTTTTTGAATGTATTTAATTTAATAGACTACATATGGTTAATCCTGTATTGATGAATAAAACATTTACACAAATCTAGTTGTTTTCATTTTAAAACTAAGTATATTTCCTAAATGTTTATGCAAGAGGTCGGAGATTGATATGCAGCGTAACGATGTTACCGTTAGTAAACCAGGCTTACTTAATTACTGCAAAGGTAAAAAATTAAACAAGGAACCAACCCACTGTCACATCTGTTCAAAGCTAAAGGCCGCATACCTTTTGAGACGTTGATCACTCGCTTGTTTTGTTGGCTTCTCGACGGACTAAAGTTAAAAACAAATTAGAGATTGAATCGGCAGCCGATGACCGTGGTTCCAAGCTCGCATTAACCTGCAAGTCCAATTGCTAAATATCATATATTATGTTGGCGCTTCTCTAACTTAAAGATACTAACACATCGGAGTCCCCGATCTGACAAATAAGACACACTTTTTTGCAAATATCAATTCATCAGTATATTCTCCTTGTTGAGCAATACAATCATTTCAACGCTTTTCTAACATTTCTACACCTTTGTTATATAACCATTTTTCTTTGCCTTCAAAATATCCTTGTTTCGACAATTACCTCTACATTGGAGTGAAATTACTTTCCAGCGAGCATTTTTTTTTTAAGTCTGAGAACAGGAAATAGTCGGGGCCAGATCTGGAGAATATGGTGGACGAGGAGGCAAGTCGGAAGTGGAATTCAGTCATCCTTACCAACGATTTGTGACACGGTGCTTTTTGCGAAATAATTTTGTGAATTTTTTTGATGTAACCAACTCATTTGAACGTCCAGTTTCATCGGTTCTTGTATGGCCACGTTTGAATTCAGCATACCAATCAATTATGGTTGATTTAGCTGAGGCAGAGTCCGGGTATTGTTTATCAAGCCATTGTTTTGCTTCAACGGTATTTTTCTGCATCAAAAAGCAATGCTTAACACACGAAATTCTTTTTTCCATTGTTTTGAAAATTACAAAAGTGGCGTCACTTAAAGCGCAACTCAGAAACTAGTAGACAGATTGACATGAAATTTTGGTACATGACGTTTGAAGGTTGACACAATCGACCACTGGTAAGGATTTTTCCATACCGGACCGGGGACTTATTGACTGATGTGTTAGCTAACTAAAATCAGAGGAAAGGATTTTTTTTTCATAATCACTTAAAACTGTAATAATTTTATCAATGCAAGTGCAAATTCATCATCAGTGGCCATACAACCCTACAAGGTGTCGACCTTCTCCAGCTTTGGTCGTCATTCGGTTCTATTCCTGGCTTGTGTTGTCCAATTTGGTGAACCTATCTCTCGCACACCCTCTGTAATTCGGCTAACGTAGTCTTGGTCTTCCTCTACTTCTTGAACCTATAGGCAACCCTGTAAAGAGCCTTTTTGCTGGGTTGTTATCATCACACCTTATGACATGATCTGCCCATCTCAATCTATCAAGTTTATCACCGTTAGTATGTCTTTATTACCGGCTCGTCTGTAGATATATAACTCGAAGTTGTACCTATGTTTCCATATACCGTTCTCGCATATTGCCCCATATGTTTTTTTTAAGATGTTTCCCTCAAAAGTTGATAAAAGTGATTCAACTTTTAAATGTAGGTATGTGTTAAATGTGGTAATGTCAATTCTTCTGACCCGTAAATTAGGACTAGGGGATAGGCGGTGAGCGGTTACGCAGGTATTTTGACAGATCAAAATAGCATTTATTGGCTAGCATAATACGTCGTCTGATTTCTGCATTGTAATAGTTGTTTGCAGTTACTGTACAGCCCAAGTACTAAAATTCTTATACCCATGAGGTTATGGTGACAGTATATCAGACATCTCGTCCTCTTGGATTATTTGTGACCACCATAAATTTGGATTTATCGTTATTGATCTTCAGTCCCATATGCTTTGCTACATTCTCAACAGAAAGACAGATGGACCAAAGACACAATGGACATACTGAGGAACTGCTATACGTTAAAAACTGAAGAGGGTGTTGGAGGCCAACGTTGATCGAGATCAAAGCTTACTGATAGGCTGCACACAGGAAAAAAAGACCTGAGATTTTTGAGGTACTAGTATCTCTTGTTCATTCCTAATGATATAAAAGGTGAAAGTACTTTTTGAACGTCGACCGAAAAAACAGCAATGACCAACATTAACCTTTATTTTAGTAACATAAAAGTGCACAGAAATCTTTGAAATCATTCAAACTGCATTATTTCACATCACGTTTTCAAAAACATTCATTATGAAGATGACACTTTTTAGATGCATTAAACTAACTTGTATCAGGTTAAAAGTCAACAAATGCCTAAAAAAGAGCTCTTTCGCCAGAATAATTCGTATGCACACACCTCTCTGATTGTTGCTGCAAAATTGCATGACCTACGCTTTGAAGTGCTTTCACATGCGCTGTATTCGACATCCAGCGATTAGTTCCTCTTTTTAAACTGAAGAAATGGCTTGCTCTGCGAAAATTCAGTTCAAATAATGAGGTCAAAGCTGAGATTTACTTTATAGAATTAGATAAATGCCATTATAGAGTTTTAAAAGATCGTTGGCCTAAATGCATGAAATTGTAAGGCGACTACGTTCGTAATCGCGTTTTTTCGGATCGAGAACTTTTTGAACGACCCTCGCATTCAGCTGTGAAACAATTCAATGTTACGTATATATTTTTCAAATAATTGATTTTCTGTGAACTTCCTAACACATTAACTGACGGATTATAACTGACCTTACATAAAAGGTTCGAAGACGAAACTTTATATTGATTGGATTTATTAAAAAACAAAACACAGTATGAAAAAAAGCTTTATTTTGATCTAATCAAAACATCTGTTTGAAATAAAGATAATTAAGACCTGTAAATATATATATATATATATATATATATATATATATATATATATATATATATATATATATATATATATATATATATATATATATATATATATATATATATATATATATACACATATATATGTATGTATGTTCGGAAAGGCTTCCGCGATCGAAAGGCTCTCGGCAGAGTTCGCGTTTTAGATTTGTAAAATTTCGACGTTTCGGCTTCCACTTTGAAGCCACAAGAAAAAACCTTTTTATCTGGTTGTGAACATTGTGGAGTGCGCAGATTGAGGCCTCGGTGCAAATCAACTAGATTCTCTTGATAATGGCTTCAAAGTGGAAGCCGAAACGTCGAGATTTTACAAATCTAAAACGCGGTTCTACCCGAGACTCTAGTAATTTTAATATATATATATATATATATATATATATATATATATATATATATATATATATATATATATATATATATATATATATATATATATATATATATATATATATATGTATATATAAACCATTTGAGACTAACCTAAGCAATTAATTGATAAAGTAAAAAAATCAGATATCGTTTATATCAAATAATTCAAGGTCTATCTCAATAGTTTAAAATAAAAAAAACTGTAAATATATATATCATACCTACCTGAGGGTGTAATAGGAAAATTATTTTTACCTTTCTTTTTGTGATATATCGTTTTTTGGGACTCGCGGTATTTTTTTTATTGTAAATAAAATTTCGGTTTTTATACGTGTTTGTTGTAAATGACAAGGCAAATTTTCTTATTATACCAGTTTAGAGGTTCAGGAGGCCCCTAATACTGAATATAATAACTCCTGTAAAGTTAGATAGAACACCTACAACTGTGTGAAGATCGAGATCTTACTACTACTTTAAATGTCACCAAGAATAAAAGAACTGTGCATCCATATTAGGTTCAAATCCTGTTATCATTTTCTCTCTTTGCTGGGAGACTGCATGACCAGTCAGTGTCTAGTAGAAAATCTTCACAATTACTTAAAATTAAACAAACCAAAACAGTGAAGCGGTGATATTCATGGCTAACTGAGACAGATCCTTCAGCTGTGCTGTGGCAAAGTAAAACTGAAGCATTGAACAAATAAAATACTATCAATCACAGTAATGTCTGAATGATTGTGGCGTGTTCATATATTTTTTCTCCTTTATTTGGGTTTTTCGCCACTGTCTAAAACTCAAAAAATATCAAAAATTCCTGTTCTTATTTAAAGAATCACTGGGTAAAAACAAAAAACGTTAAAAGTTTGTACATTTTTTTATAACATTTTTATATCTTTAAAATTTTGTTCGTTAGGCAAATTTATTACAAAAAAAAAAAAAGAATCACTGAGAAATTTGTCTCCGTTTGGTTTTTTGTTTTTACCCAGTGATTCTTTCTTTAAATAAGAACAGATATTTTTTATATTTTTTGAGTTTTAGACAGTGGCGAAAAACCCAAATAAAGGAGAAAAAAAACTATCAATCACCATTCAACATCTATAATATCTTAAGGATCCCCGTAACACTTAAGTATATGAAACGCAGGAAGTATATGAGACTGTGACTGATGTTTGAAACAAAATACTTTGAATTCAAAATACATTGTCATATCAAAATTAAGAATGCAAAACCAGAAGTATATGCAAAAGCATTATTATGGCGGAAATTCATACATTCACTTAGCTAAAATCAATTGATATAAACCAAATTATAATACGGAATTCATTTAAATAAAGAAAACATTAATTAGTCTTCGAGATTACCTAACTACATCGACATTTGTTCTGCTGAAATTGTTGCCATAAACAAGGGTATAAGGATGGCTCTTAGGAAGAATATTAACAACTTTTTCATATTGTTAGACTCCAAGAGTGCCATTCAAAAGATCAGCCGAGCCGACATCAATCCTAAATTGGATCTTATTTCCTTAACCACCAAAAGGACACTACATCAATTACAACAGAACAATAAGCAAGTTTTTTTGGCGTGGATTCTGGGTCACTCGGGTATTAAACGTAACGAAATTGCAGACAGTTTGGCCCTTATTGGAAGGAATTTGAACATTCCTTAACAGATCGATCTGGACATAAGGTCAATTTTTCCTCTCTTAAAGAATGAGATCGTTTTGGCTCACCACCGAGAGTGGGAGGATATAAATTTAAATAGTCATTCTTCTTATTCAAAAATAGTGACAAAATTTCCTAATAAGCCTTGGTTCAATAATTAAAAAAAACTGAAAAGAGAAGTCATTTCTACCATCTCAAGAATGAGGTCAGGTTACCTATGTATTAAGTCTCATCTCTATAGGATCCACATTGTCAATGATCCTTTCTGCGATTGCGGTCAATACGAGAATCTAGAACACGTGATTTTCGAATGTCCAAAATACAATCACCTTAAAATTTATCAATCTCTGCTTAATCAGTCTTTCCCCTCCTATCAATATGCAGATGGTACTGAGTAAAGTTACAAAAAAAATTGTTGGTATTCTAAGTAAATTCTTAATCACCAACAAAATAAAACTGTAATCTTCCTAGATGATGTAGTCAGCAAATGCAAGTCCTATAAATATTCTCAAACTAAATTTGAGGTAGTGTTGATCTTTCCAATGTATATTGTGTTGATCTATCGACCCTTTGTCAAATAACTCACTCTTTCAGATACTACCAAACCTCAGATAAAAAAAAATCACAAGGGAATACGGATAATAGTAATAATAGAACCTTTAGTATTAATCGATTGCAAGAAGTTTCCAGGCTTTAACATCTTAGTCCCACTGTTACGCCGGCTGCTTCCAATGGGAATTGCATGTGTAAATCGCTAATATTGGCAGTCTCGTAGCATTCCTACTAGTGAATCTGTGACGAACTTATGGCCTCGAGCCAGACCAACCTTCGCCCCTCCTAATGCACTGGCTAATTGCCCACTGTTTGGAGCAGAAGCCAAGATAAAAAGAAAGAAGGAGAAATTATAATTCAAGTCTATCTTTAATCCATTTTAAAATCAGTGAACATTAAATTTTTCACTTAACAAGTTGATCATCTTATTCATGAAGATAGAGAGCGATCATAGTCTTCAATATTAGCCAAAGTTTATTAAAGACTGCATTCAGCACTATTCGAAAGCCCTTAAGTTCAACATGCTACAATAGTGCTACTAATCAAAAACAAAGTTTTCTTTTAGTCATAAAGGTAATTATGTTTTGAATGTATTGGGTTCCCATACTTTTTATTTTTTAGACATCCGGATTTTGGAGGAAATATTAAAATGGGAGTAAGATTTACCAATATGCAGTGCTCCTGAAGATCTTCATCTTGTACAAATACAGACTTTGTCATAGTGTATTCACGCACTATCAGAGACGAAATAAAAAATGACATTTTCCTACTCCTACAATGTTGAATAAATTAGACGAGAGTTAGTTCTCCTTTTGAAACATCTTGGAGAACTGAAAATATCATTAGATCAAGTTACTTAACTCAAAATTTGTTAGTATTAGCAGACTAACCCCAGTAAAGCTTATTAAAATTGCAAACACTAAATGAAGTACTAAATAATGAAATAATTCTGATTCTGGCTCATGGTTTTCGCATGTTTTGTTAAATTTCCCTCAAAATTTATTATTCTGTAGATAATTAGTACTACTACAGGTGGAGTAATGTGTCTTAAACATATGAAAGAGCAAAATGTGTTTTTTGTAATAAATTAGTTAAATTTCTTTGTTTTATTTAAAACATTGTATAGAAAAAAAACTGTATTGTCAATAATACTTACTTTAACTTGTAGTATATCAGGAATAAACAAACGAAATGCACTTCATTTTCTTTTGAAGACATTAATTTCTATTGTGATGTCTAAGCTTTCTATTATATATGAAAATTTGCCTTGTCATCACTGTCAAACAAGCTAAAGCCCGAGGTTCGGCAGGTCCGGATAGAGATGGAGAGCAGCTACAAACAACAGCACAGCTCAGTAGATCGGTCAGATCAGTGCGATTCGATTGGCTGGGCCGCTACAGCATACTGTCATCGCCCCCATCCAGCCAATTGACGCGCAGCTGGCTTCGGCTACACGACAGCTCTGCTCTCTCTCATCACGCCACCATATCCGCTAATCACCACCAACATACCGCCTACCCCCCATTCGCTCGAACGCTGCGACTCTGCGCCTGCTACCACATAGAAAACGAGTTAGTTTTGGTGTCTCCCCAAGAATAAAAAAATAAATGTTTGTAATTGGTAAAACAAAGACCCAATTTCTCATTCATAATGGGCATGTCTGGTGGCAAGTATGCATTAAACATTTTAAACTTTACATTAAGTTTATATAGCATTTTTAATACCACCATTAGAAACCCCATTATAAACTTGATTTTATACTTGTTACATCTGATTGACATCGTTAAATTTAAACCTAAGAAAAATATCACTATTTCCTCTTAGGTTAATGCAAATATAAGACCACAATAACTGTTGATAACTATATTCAAGCTATTTACTAATCAGGTCAGGCTGGGCACTCCGAAGCATTTTGCTGTTTTCAAAATTTTAAATCCCACTGAAAAAGACTCACTGTAAGAAAATTCCATATGTACTGCAGATGCTAAACCAACTGAACTATCCACACTTTTCCACCACCCCAATAAATTCTAACAATGTTGTACAAAGGTTAGTTTGCATGTGGAATTTTATGTTATTAACTTGTTACATTACTAAAATAAATATAACAGATCAGCCATTAATTTGCATTAACCCAATAGATATTGTTTTTTATGATGTAACAAGTATTCTCCACCTAATTAGAAGTTTTAAATTAGAAACTCTGTGATGTCTCCCTTATTTATGTTATATTTTTATACATCTACTTTATAATATATCTGTTACAAAAAAAAAGTCAAACTTCAAGTATTACAAATAAAAATTCAGTAAAATGATACTTCACGAAGCACAAATTGAAACAGTAATGTGATACAAATGAAAAACTAAAACTAAACATACTATAAAACTGTGTAGAATCATCAAACCCCACACTATTAGAAAAATTGATATGCCAATATACTGTTACATTATACTAAACCATTTATAGAGCTTTTCTTCATGAAATGAAAAATATACAATTAAAAATATATAACTAGGTTTAAAATGAATAGCATATTAGAAGTATAATCCCACACTGTCATTTATTATTAGATCAAAAAATAGTAATACAAATCCCACACAGAACAGTTATCTATGGAAAATTAATGATAGGCAAAAAATCAATAAACATCGAATACTTCACGATTTTCCGAAAAATAATTTAGCTTTAGTTCTTGAAAAACTTATCATTAACTAAAGTACCTTTTAAAAATAGGTGCCATCAATGGTATGGTACTGCACCTGCCACTCTGCAATATATCTGTAACAAAAATACTTTCCAATATGTAACATACAATTTCTAAATAATACTTACTTAGCTCCTGGATCTTGATCTTGACTTGCTTCTAGACCTTGATCTAGCATTCTCTCTTGAAGGAGATCGAGACCCGCCTCTGGAGCTCTTGCTTCCAGATCTAGAGCGACTTCTGCTGATAGATCTTCTGCCTCTTGATCTGGACCGGCTGCGTCTTCCGCGTGATCTAGACCTAGACCTAAGATAAAATAAATGTACTCATTGCATTTAATAAACATTTATTGGCTAACCTTCTTCTACCACCTCGATATCTTCTGTGGGGCGAGGTAGGCCTACCATATCTCGCCATCTGAACTCTCAATTCCCTACCATCTAGCATACGGCCATCCATAGCTTCTAATGCATCTTCAGCATCTCTTTTGTCATAAAACCTATTAAATTTACAAATATAAGTTTTTAGAAAAATATTATCATATATATTGCAATTTCCGTTTATAGGAAATTGAAATCTATTAAGAGAAATCCATATGGGTCACCAAATTAACATTAATATAAATAGATATACCTGACAAAAGCAAACCCACGACTTTCTCTTGTGAATCGGTCCCTAGGAATATAAATATCTCCAACTTCTCCACATCGTTCAAAAGCTCTTCTTAAATCGTCTGGGGTAGTCCGATACGTTAAATTATCCACCTTTAGTGACACCATGCCATCGATACGGGGAGGCGGTCTGCCGTAACTCATTTTCAAAAATTAATTATTGGAAAAAGATTTCTTACTGAATACTTTCAAACCAAAACAGCAATAAAACCCAGTCAGGATAAAAAATTTGACCGCTAGGAAACACGCTACCAAAACGGAGATTATAATGGCGTCACTACAGCTATAAATATGGCTCGGTTTCGATGTTGCCACATGTTGAACAAAAAAGTTTCTAGATTTTTAGATTCAAAAAATAAATTAGAATATTTGTTATGATATAGCAATTCTATTAATTCATAAAATCACTGTATAAACTATTTTTGAATAATATTTTCATTACATTATCTAAAAACAAACATAATATGAAGTGTTCGTTTACAAAAAAACAGTATTATGTTGGTAGTTGATCGGCTCTGGAGACGCGCCAAATTTTAAATTGCTTTGAGAAACGGATATCCCAAAGTTGGCGGGGTTTTTAATAACCCTAATATGTTGATAATAATTTGAAGTAATCAAAAAGGTAAAATTCTCTGTATTAAATGAAAATAAAACTATTAACTAATGGGTTCAAAAGATGCCGAAGAGTTTCGACATGCCCTGCAGGATATTGCCCAATATATACCGAAATTAGAATGCCCTTTCGGTAATTAATAATTATTTTTGGTTACCTTAATCTTAAACTGAAAACTGTAGATAGAGTAAGATGCTCTGAATGGACCAGAAAATTAGCATCTCTAGCTGATGATAATTTAGAATTGTGCAAAATCAAAAACGATTATGCTCAATTCTTGAGGATACAAGTAAGGAATCATTGTTTACATGGACCATTTGAGCATCCACCACCTGACCAAGCACTACCACCTCTACTGGAATATTTAGGAAATATTATGTGCAAAGAGGTATTAAGTATAAAAATGTGTATATAAGTATAACGGTTTTTGATTTTTGAAGGTACCATTCCTTCCTAAAATGGGACCTATTAATCCTGTTTTGCACCACAAATCTCCCGATGGAAGAGCTTATGTTTCAGCAAAACAAATACCTGGTGGTGGTGTATTGTGTTACATGGCAGTAAGTCCAGATGGATTGGTGTTAAAATAACAATGAATATTTATATTGCTTTTTTATATACATTATATAATAGTTTTAAATGTATGAATACTCAAATAAAAATAAATATCTACATACATTTAGTTTAGTGAATGCTAGGATAGTTTTAGAAAGATACATAAACTCAAGAGCAGTAAAATAAAAAATATGTACAATGCATTACATTTTAGCTTTAGTTCACTTTACTGGTGTTGGGGGAAAATTTGTTGATGTATTTTTCTTAGGTTATTTTGTATTTAAAAATTTGCCTATTCTATTGCTGAATAGAAAAGGCCCAGCTTTTCGTGGCAACATTTGGGGAAATGGTGCAAAACGATTGCTGAATGATATCATCATAAATGTTTCAATCCCTCGGGATTATCGTTAACGCTTGAAAGCGTTCTTTTAAATCCTATTAATGAGGTGGATTACTCTTCTGTTAATTTTCATTACAGTCTTTTATGTGTCCTGACGCCTTTGGTTGTGCACTTCCATTCTTTCCGGTCTCTGCATTCTATTTTTCAGTCTGCAATGTCTAACATTTTTGCATTCCTTTCAACCTCGGCTCTAATCTCGGCCTCCCCTTGCTATTCTCTCTTGCTCTGAAAGGGTCAATGACAAATGTGTCAGGCGGTGGCGCCATCACAAGTGTGTCCGAGGCATTAATTTAAACTTTATGGTGTACCATAAAAGAATGGTATACCATAAGGTTGGGGTTAAAATTTTCGCCATTGTTATAATTTTTATAACATAGAATAACCTCAATACTATTTTTAACAAAGAAAATATAAATTATAACAATGGTGAGGATCTGAACCCCAAACTGTAAGTCGGTACGCCATAAAAAGTATTAATTTATGCCTCGGACACACTTGTGATTGGCGCTACCGCTTGACACATTTCCTATCGTCCCTTGCAGGATTGGAATACCTTTTAATTCTTTCTGATTGACTTGCCCATTCCAGCCTTCTTGGTTTTATATATTTAGCTATTTTTCTCCTAATTTTTCTTTTCTTTTAAGTCTTCTTTCTCCATCTCCTGATATGTATGGTCCAAGTAATTTTCTCAGTATTTTTAGGTGTTCTTATTACTAATATATATATATATATATATATATATATATATATATATATATATATATATATATATATATATATATATATATATATATATATATATATATATATATGTTTCTAAATCAATCCAGGTGTCGATCCGTTGATTCTGTGAAGAGTCACGATCTTTCGCCAAAATCTCATTTTCAAGTGTTGTCCGCTTCGACTGAAGAGCCCAACTGAGACTGAGTTGGACTCTCTCGCCTTGAATAGGAAGTCCCTCTCCACAATTAAACAACTGATATTTTCGGCGACTTTTCGTCGGATGGCTTATAAATAGAGTTTTTTGACTTCTTTGGACAGCGTCCATCGAGACAACTGTAGTCAGGAGTTACACACCCCCGACCGTTGGGATCCACAATCTCATGTGGAACGCACAACAACCTGCGTACACTGTCCTTTCCTGAAGCCTTGCCGCTTTTCATTCGATTCTATAGCATTTGTTACTTCCTCCACTAAGATATCTGGCATTTGTTCTTCCGTGAGTATTGTTGTCTTTGATTGGTTCTGATCTTCATATAACTGAGAATAAAATTTTCTGACAACTTCTAACATTTGCGTACGCGCCCTATATGCTTAAGACATACATCTGCGTTCTTTTGTTTCTCAGCTTCTGTTTAGCCTTGTTAATTCCTTTGTTTTCTTCCAGGATTTTTTGCACTAGCTGCATGTTGAATCGGTGCGTGTACTCTCTGATACGTTTTCTTATAGTTTTGCAGAGCTCAGTGTACTCGACCCTGCCAAAAGGACTACCTGCATTTCTCATTGCTCACCGTTTCTTCATTAAATCAATGGTCTCACTGGTGATTTTTGTCTGTTGCCGGAATAAAGATTCAACCAATGTTCGTTTAACCTTAATACATACTTAATATTTGCAATATAGCAAATACACTAACCTTGGCGCACAAAATTATAGTACACCTTTGAAATCCATCGAATATTACATCAAACCTTCGTAAAACTTTTTTCTTAAATATTTTCTACGAGAGCGCACTCACGTTATCTTACTGTTATTGACAAGCTATTCAAGACGGTTGCCTGCAGTGAACAAATCGCGCGAAAATTTGAAACGCATTAGAAAACCTTAGTGCCATGTCCCGGTTTTACCCCCATACCCGGTTTTGGACTAATCTCCCCTATATCAAAATGACAACAAAACCTGAAATAATTTATTAAAAAAAAACGATTTTTTTCTAGAAGAATTAGCTTAAATACTATCTTTTTACTCTACTTGTACCATTTCTTAAAACAAATGGTTGGCAACACTGGAGCAATTTGGCAATACTGGAGACATTTTTCTTCTGGTGCTAATGAAGCAGCCGTTTGAAGCACATTGTCGACGATTTCTTTATATTGAACTGATACTTCCACTTCCTCCGGATCTTAACACAGCAAACCGGTTTGACAAAGCAATAAAAAAATCGCTTCCTCTCTCCAGCAGTTTCTCAGAATCCACTTTGCCCTTATTTTATCTTAGGATTTTGTATCTACATTTCTCCTTGTATAAAAGCTGGGCCACATCATCATAAAATTCCTCCATTTCCTTATCCCTATGGCTTATAGTTGGTGCATAAGCTTGGACGATTTGAAGCTTAAACTTTTTATTCAGCTGAATGACGCATTGGGCTAGTCGGTCAGATGTACTTTCAAATTTTACTACACTATCCTTCAGCTTTCGATTGATGAGGAATACATTTCCGCCACAGCGGCAATTTTCCGTACCTCGAGTGTAAAGTACGTGTCCAGTTGGTTCCAGTTTGATTAACTCTTCGCCCTTTCTTCGTGTTTCACAGAGCCCAATAATATCCCAATGTATGTTGTCAAGTTCGATCAACGTTCTTGCAATCGGGCCTCCGTTTTCATAGTCCGTATATTTAGCGTTGCAATGTCAAAATTCCAATGGCAGCCTGATCTAACCCGGCGATTCTTAGCACCCTCTGCCTTGGGGCAGGTCTTCCTGCTGCTGTAGATAGTTGCCCCTTGGCCTCCGGGGAATGAGTGCCGTGTTTGAGGTTGTACTGTCATATTGAACTACCATGTTGAAGGTATGGACCGTAATCTGCCTCGCTGGTCCAATACGGGTTAGTAGATTTTGGATAATGTTAGTCTGAGGTCTCTGCCTTGACCTGTCCGCCAGGGTTGACCTTCCCAGGACCATAGACTCCAGACGGCATAGCTCAAAACTTCATTGCCCTACTCAAACCCCTTTACCACGTCAAGATCTGATCCACAAAGGGATATATTCCCTTTAGGTGTTCCTATTCTGAATTACCCTTCCCACACATATAATTTGTTTTTGCTTCGTTGATCTTTAATCCGAACTTACTGGCTTCTCTATCTAGTCGCTCGACTACCTTTATTACTATTCCTTTTGATTTGGCTATTACAGCGAGCTCGTCTGCATAGGCAATTAGGTGGATGTCATTTGTTATAATTAAACAAAATTAAGAATTTCTGCTATATCTGTCATATTTGCCAAACTTCTTTATGCATCCCAACAACTTATGAAGTAACAAGTGGGCTTCTGAGAAATTATAAAATTTATATATAGTGAGGAATTCAGCAAACCTTTCTAATTGATAAAAGTGTGTAGATTTGAGGTTTTTATGTGATAAAGATTGTTTTGATATTGATTGATATCAAATGTGATTGGTTTTGATAAAAGTTGAATGATAAATCCGTGTCTAATTTCTTCTTAGAATAAGAAATCTAATACACAATCGTCTGATGAATTGGTATTAAAATCAAAACTACCTTTTATACTGCTTTATTATATATATATATATATATATATATATATATATATATATATATATATATATATATATATATATATATATATATATATATATATATATATATATATATGTATATGTATATATATATGTTTTGAAAAATATAAACAAATACAGTTGAAGGGACCTTTAAATCTACTTAGGTTAATGGATATATTTTCCAAAAAATTAACTCTACAACATTTTAATCAAAACTTATTAATTCAGCAGTTTGAGTTTGTTCTCCATTTGACTGACGCTGTGAAGGGGCGGGTTGTTGAGAAAGCTGCCCTGGAGCTCCTTGGTTTGGAAATGGCATTTGAGGTGGACCTGCGAAAGAATTTATTGAACTGATAATAGAAAAAGAAAAATTTTCTCTTTTACCTTGTTGGTCCATTCCTACAGGCGGTTGTCCACTGGAAACAGCTCCTGGTGCTGGTCCAGGTATCATTCCAGTGGCATGCACTCCCATCATAGCAGGTGGTGGACTAAAAGTTCCTGATGGCGGTGGATTATTGGGAGCCACATTTGGTAGTTGTGGCATGAATTGTTGAGGAGGAACACCCATCGGATTTGGAGTTGGGCCCATCTGAGAACCTTGAGGTGGACCACCTGGACCTACTCCGTGATCAATGTAAATTTTAATTCACAAAAAGTAAATAAAAAATCACCTTGAGGCGTTGAAGGAATCCCTGCCGCAGGATTTGGACCTTGGGGTAACATTTGCCCATATTGCAGATAATAGCCACCAACAGGAGGATTGTTTGGTTGTTGAAATTGTTGAGCATGTACAGGTGAACCCATGAAAGCAGGAAATTGTTGAGGTCCTCCCATTAGATATTGCTGTTTTTGTTGTTCCTAAAATATGGTGAAACTTGTTGTAATATAAGATAATTTGAATCTTGAAATGGATAGCTGATCTTGTTTCACACGAAAAAAGTTGTTTTGAATGAAAACAAAACTTAAATAGCATATTTTAAAACAAAATTAAGAAGAAATGTGACTCATGTATTACATGAGTCATATGTAACATAGTCTATAAAAATACATGCCTGTCTCATCTGCATTTCACGTTCTTGTTCCTGAATTCTCTGTATCGCCAATTGTCTTTGATACTGCAAATATTCCTGTTTCTTTTTCCTCATTATTTCCAACTTATGAGCCATCTGCATCTGTCTTTGCCTTTCTGCTTCTTCCGCTTCCCTGCGTAGTTTTTCTCGATGTTCTTCACGAAGAGCGTCTAAAGCAGCTCTGGCATCTTTCACCTAGGAACAATTATTTAATCGTTGTCTGGTAACAAAAAGCTTTTGAATAAGACTTCAGAACTTTGAAATGTAATAGTGGCAATGCTGTTTAAAATGTAAATGTCAGTCATATACAGCTGTGTTCAGTACATTGTGTCAATTCAGTCAGTTGATTATCATGTGCATTGGATATTCGCGAATTGAGTTCTAGAGTAGTTAGAAGACGACATCACCCTGGAGAAAAAATAATTCATATAATTTTTTGTGGGGGTGATGTAAAACCTCTGGTGTACAGAAATAAACACTGAAGAATTCTTGACTTTAAATGAAACATTCAGGCCACCGTTGAAAATATATAATGTGATATGTGTGAAAGAGAAATTGACAATGTCTCCAGAATGCATTCCATCAGACGAAGCCGAGGAGGACATTTGAACTACATTATTTATTCAAGAAAAATTAAAATTACCAGTTTATCACTTGTAGTTATCATTGTGCCTCATTTTAAAGTTCTGACACACATATTGAACAACCGTTTCGATTCAGCTTTTTGAAAAGAGTACCTGTGTAAGTTTATCTTGCAACCTCTCATAATAAAGTCTTCTATCGTCATGTTCCTGGATATACTTCAACAACCTTGAATGCAAATTTGTGGTGTTCATAAACAACGTCTGCACGCTTGTATCGTTAGCAATAGATCTTCCTCGGCTTGAATTGCTTTTCATCCTATTAATGAATATCTCTACCTACAAGATTAAATTTACATAATACTAAACACATTTTTAAGTCAATTTTCTACTTGGCTCTTCAGCGTTTTGATAAACTCTTCTAGATCATTATCAGCAATCCCGTTTTCTTTCATTCTGAATTTGGGCTCGATGCTTTGAATTGATGATGCGGGTGAGGGTGCGGAGGGGCTCATAGGTCTAGATTATGAAGCGTCAAATTAAATTTTAACATTTAAATATTTCTCTTACCGATCTGATGTTTCCTGGGATTGAACGGATTCCCAATAGGAACGATTCAGATAGCGATCTAATTCTGGATTGGTTGGTTCTTCTTGTGGAGATGGGCTACGATTTGGTACAGGTTCAGATGCTGTAATATTTTATTACACTATGAGCAGTTGTGCAGAAATACGAGAATAGTCGGAAAAGTTTCAAAATAGACTAGACTGGAGTAGTCTTCCTAGACTATAGTTTCTCTACAATTATTAATGGTAAAACACCACTGAAACTGACTATCTGCCACACCATCCCAGAAGAAATAACTTGTAAAATAATTTATATTTGAAATTTTCAATAATTAATAACTTTCAATGGGGCTCAAAATGGCTCAGAAACAGTCTAGGATGCCGGCATTGAGACTAAATAAAATTCTGAGTAAGAACCGCAAAAGATCCCGGATTCTGTGGACACTTCTTACAGTGGGAGGCCTTTGGGAGGATCGTCTCAATCGAGTTTCGGCCTTCTGACAATGCCTTAAACTGCCTGAAAGCCTGGGCCCTTGATAAAACATGATTTTTATAGGCCTGTTGAAGTTTTGTAAAACTAGTTCAACCTAGCACTGAAGAAGCACCAGATATTGGTCTGCCACCCCCCCAAAGAGAAAGCCAACAGTATTGCCTAATCAAAAGCTATACTATCAATCTCATTCCACAGCCCCAGATTGAATTGATAAAATATATATCGATATTAACAGGCTGTAGCACCACAGGAAAAATAATTTTCAATATGAACATTTAAAAATTCTTTCTTAGAAAATTATTTAATAAAAAATATAAGAAAAAGATGTCAACATTTTTGTGTTTAAATAAGGGACAATTCATAAGATTCTTTTTGTTTAATACAATTATACCTTTTTTATAAGAACTATTGAGTAAAGCATTTGTTGCTCTTAATTTTTCCTTTTCTTTGGCTTCAGCTTCAGATTGACTTAGAGCAAGTGCCAGCTGCAGTTCTTCTTCTTCTCTTAATTCAGCTTCACTTTTCCTAGGAGGCTCCTAAATATCCAATAGCTTTATAATGTAATTAAAAAAAAATGATATGAACTTACTTGACTTTGCTGAGCTAAAGAACTTTTAAGATATTCTGGTGGCAACTCTGTTTCAGCTTTTGGTGATTTTGATGAAGTAGAAGATTTATTAACTATATCATAACATGTATCACATACTCTAACCTAAAGATATATTATATAATTGGACATAAAGTTAAAAACATATACTTACTTCTTTTTCAATTCCATATTTTGGTAATGTCGATGTCTTGGATGTACAAGACCCACAAAAAATTTGTCCACAGGCTCTGGATTAAAGTAAGATGAGTTAACTAATATTTAATACACTTTTGTTCACCAATTACCTGCAATGATGTTTCCTTTGTACTATGCCAAAAGTTACTCTGCATCTATGACATACTTCACCATCAGCCCATTCTGGAGCAGTATCAGCAGCAAACATTGCATCAGATTCTTGCAATACTGGAAAGTTATAGCTATCATTTTTCAACTGATTCATCAGATCCTACAATAACAAATATAGGTTAACTTCCACTGAAACTAAATCAATACTACATATGAGATATAAAAAATTTAAAATATTATATGCACCATGAAAAACTAAGAAAACAGTCCCTTATTAAATATAGCAACTCACAACAAAGAAATACATACTCAAAAAATTCCTATGTTGACTCATTTTGTCAGTTCATAAAAATAACACTGGAGCAAAATTTTAAGATAAGAATAATCTTAATTAATATAAACATACCTTTATATTACTATGTTTTGGGTTTTTTCTGAATGCAAAATTCCAAACTTGTATTAACTCTAATAGTTTTTGTCGAACATTTGCATGTTCTGTATTTTTCACCAAATCGCGAAGAAAATCACAATTTGCTTTAGTAGTAAGTTCTTCATGTACCATTGGACCTAAATAAACAATTGTTTAGGAAATGGAATTGATGTCAATATTCTGTTATCATTACCACAATTTTTTACAACACTCTCTAAAACTAAAAGGGCATAGTAAGCAGCATGAGGGTTTGGAGCTGTAAGCTTCTTTTTGATTGCAGCTAGAGCATTTTTTGGTCTGAAAAAATGTTTTTTTTTAAGACGCCTTTAAGTCTAGGTTTATATGGTCTTACACTATATCATTTTGTCGAATAAGATCACATAATTGAATAGTTGTAGGCCAATCGGGCTCCATAAGCAAATGACTTGTGGCTTTTTCTAAAATATATTTATCAACAGAAAAAAAAAGGAATTTTATTATAATTTCCTCATATTCAGAAATATATTGATAAAACGCACCCAAAAGATTATCAAATGATTTTCGAAACATATTGACTGTTGAATTTTTTTAAATTAACAGTAGAGTTTGGAAATGATTTCGACTACTTAAAAATCAAAGAAAACAGAACACTTATTTGATGACTCAATAATCAGATGGGTTTGACAAGTGTAGATTACTGTCTTCGTCTTATTTTCATTGGCAATAACTACAGACGTTACTATTAAACACAGAAATTCCGGAAGCAATCGGCACCTTTCGGAAATGATCGGTTCATAGACCGGCGGATATTTTGAACAGATGTTTTTTTCAGATTTCGATATATTTTTATAGATTAATATATATATATATTTTCGATAGATTAATATATATAAATACAACCTAACATCACATTTTAAGGACAAGCTTTGAAAAAACCAATTTATGTTTTCTGAACAAAGGATAGCCATGTAGGCACATTGTTACAGAATAGTGATGGGATATACGGACTTTTTTGGAGAGTCGGATCGCCGGTTCCGAATCAATTCAAAGATCCGGATCCCTGAGCCGGTTCTCGGATACCACTGAATCTTTTGTCGTATAACTGGTTGCATAACTTAGTTGCATAGTCAGATAAGCAAATACTTTAGGATTGGCAGTAGTATATAGCATAACATTTTAATTTCTGAGAATATCAACATGCCCGTATGTGAATTATTTTTCGTATGAATTATTAAAAGGTTTCGGTATATCATTGATATCAAAAAGCAATAATTCACTCTCTCATATGGAAAAATTTTGAAAACAAAGTAATAAATGTAAAAAGTTCCAGAAACCCTACGTAGGCAGTTATTAATGAAATAAAAAAATATTTAAATGAGCCCTTAATCGATCGACACGAGGACCCCTTAATATGGTGATTTCAAAGAAAAAATATTTATCCAAGACTATATGAATTTGTCCAAAAAAGACTCTGTCTTATGTCTACTTCAGTGCCATGTGAAAGAATTTTCAGTAAAACTGGTCAAATTGTAGCAGAAAAAAGAAGTCGATTGAAAACTAAAAAGATAAATGAAATCATATTTTTACATGTAAATATGTAATTGTTTAAAAATTTTAATTTATAAAAATTAATTTTAAAATTTGATGTATTTAAAAGTAAAGTAAAGTTTTGTGGTTAGAGGCGCATGAGCAACTGAGAATGCTAATTAGCGACTGGTCCTACAGCTTAACGTGGGTTCCGAACCACGGTCATCAGCATTGGTGGACATTGATGAAGAAACAGCGTTCGCAATAGTGTTGCTGCGGCGAATTCGTAGAAAGCAAAGGAATATTCGCCAGAGACGTTATTGGGTACATCCAATATTGAGTTGTAGACTCTTGAAAGGACAATTCTACACTCTTTTTGAAGAACTAACTGCACACGAAGCAAAATTTTTCAACTATTGTCGAATGTCGTTGCGTTCTTATAATGAACTATTGCACATTTTAAAAAGAGATATCACAGGAGACACAACCAACATGCGATTGTGTATCCTGCCAGAGGAAAAACTTGTAGTTACACTAAGGTAAGTTTTTGTTCTTTTTTAATCTATTTTTTTTATTGTACTCACTTTCACCCTTGTTTCTTCAATATATAATTACCTAACGCTTGTCAAAATGAGCCAAAGATCGTACGATGTTATTCAAAAGTATGTGTGCTTAAGACCATACAACATACGTGAAAACTTCAACAAGGCAAGATTTATATATTATGACACACAAATATTTTTGTCTGTTCTATATTCACGAATAAAATAGTTACACAGCCACAATTTTTTACTGCAAAAAATGCATGAATCTACACAGAAACAACGAATATCATTAATTATATGAACCATATGATGAGTGAGATATATCAGTATATGATGGTGAATGTAGTGACACTTGTGTTGAATACAGAAGTGGAGATGATCCGGGATTGCCAGATGGAATATATCTTTGCCACTTCTTGATGGCGTGGAGAATTTCTGTCTTTACATCCAATTTATATTCATTGGGAACTTTTTTTAATTCACCGGCTAATGACATAAGAAATAATTTATCATCATCTGCTTCTTCTTCTTTTTTGTTAGCATTGTGTGCTATCCGTTTTGCCATAACTTGTAACAGGTGAAGTTCGGCACCGTTGATGTCGTCTTTCTTACGTTTTATAGCACTGCCTGAACTTTCGCCATGTCTAATAGGCAGTTGACTATCTGCCACAGAAGAATTATCAGCGGATTGTTCTTCTATGTCATCTTCATATCGTGCTTCTTGCGACTGCTCTTCCAGTTCTAGATTAGATACCGTTTCTTTGTTATTCATTGTTGGTTGAAGAAACGTTAAGCTATCGAAATAAATATATTTCTTTCTGTTGCATTTTCCAGAACCCGATTTCTTTTCCTTGCCTTGTAAATTACGCTCCTTTACGTAAAAATCTCTTAAATTCTTCCACTTCTTCTGAATCTGCCTTTCTGCAACCAAACAATAAATAATATAGTCCAACAATGCTAGCACAAGCGCCATAGAATCAATAGGTGACAATTCGCCTTTTTAGATTTATACTTATTTAATTTCAACCCGTCTAACAGTACATAAAAAATTGTCCTTTCCGGAATCGATGCAATTTAAAATCTCCAGTTATTGAATGAATATGATTTTGTTTTGTTACAGATACCTGGGAAGTGGCTGTACGTTTACAGATTTGCATTATTCCTATAGATTAGGAATATCGACTGTATCAAAAATTGTAAAAGAAGTTTGTTGTGCGATTTGGAGAAATATGAGACAGCAGTGCATTCCTAGGAAGTCAAAAGAAGATTGGTTGACAGTAGCTGCCGGTTTTGAGAAACATGCAAATTTTCCCAATTGTGTGGGAGCTATAGACGGAAAACACATACGGATTATTAAACCTACAGAAAGCGGTTCTCTTTTTTATAATTACAAGAATTACTTTTCCCTACTGCTATTAGCAGTTTGTGATTCTAATTACTTATTAACGTATGTAGACATTGCTTCATATGGAAAATGCTGCGATTCAACAATTTTCAAAAATTCAGTATTTTACAAGAAACTTACGGATAATTCTTTAAATATACCAGAAGATAAACCGTTGCCAGGCAGTGAAGATCCTGCCATGCCCTTTTTTTTAATTAGAGATGAAGGATTTGGTCTTTCGACAAAATTACTGAGACCATATGGAGGAAAGAACCTAACCGTCAATAAAAAAATGTTTAACTATCGTTTGACAAGAGCTCGTCGATATATTGAATGTGTTTTCGGAATACTCGCAAATAAATGGCGAGTACTTCATAGACCCTTGAACGTTTCTCTTGATTTGGCGGAAGACATTATAAAGGCATGTTGTGTATTGCATAACTTTGTACGAATTAACAGTCGAAGGCTTATTGACATGCCAAATAACCCCATACAAGGCGGAAGGGTAGCAAACAGTATTCGAGATATGTATACGAATTACTTCATGTCACCTTCAGGAGCGGTGTCTTGGCAGTTAAATAAAATTTGATTTTTATGCACAATTTATATAAATGTGTGTAAAAATACATTATGTGTAACAAAATAAAAAATATTTGTTTTTTTTACTTACCAAATTCAATTTTGTCATGTGGCGAGATTTCATTAAATTCTGGGTTAAGTGCTTGACAAACTTCATTCCAGGCATTGTTTTTTTTTGTTTTATTCGCGTAATCGTTGCTTTTAGTGTTCCAAATAGCTTCCCTGTTTTGGATTTCGCTAATGAACAAGTCCGTATCAAATTGACTCTGCATCGCGACTGCGTAACGGCACTGGTAAAAAGCGACTGTAGCAGCTCGTGTGAAGGAACAAATTTAAAACAATGGTCGGCTAACAACCGCGCGGCAGCCAATCGCGCGATTTCTAGTTAGGTCCGGCGGGGCGAACGCGGCTACCGCGCGGCTCCGTGTGAAAGAGTGTATTTACTTTAACGTATATCTTAAACTCGCGCGGTAGCAGCACGACTATCGCGCGGTTGAAAACCGCTCGTGTGAAACGGCTCTAAGATCCAACAGAACTGAGAACCGTCAGGGATCCGAGAACCGTCTGGTATTCGAGAGCCGTCTGGGATCGAAGAGCCGTCTGGGATCCGAGATTCGTGAATCGTAATTTTAGGAACCGGTTTATTCGGCTCGTTTAAAAGATCCGAATCTGGGAGTCGGATCAGATCCGATCCGGACATCTCTATTACAGAATAAATGCAGGCATAAATACAAATATGGCATTGGAAAGTTCAAATAATCTACTTAAGACAAATCAGCTGAAGCGAAAAACAAACTTATGAGAGAAACTGAAAATTTAGTTGATGGGAAAATGGATTTAACCAACTATTCCACTTTATTTTAAGACCTAATTTTTCATGATATAAGTATATGTTCTTAATAAATGGAAACCATGGACCAAATTTGAATAGTTACCATAATAGATTCGTGATTAAAGCTTATACATTTGCAGAAACTATAATAGCAAACAATGTTGAAGTAATGATGTGTTATTATGAATTATGTAAGACAGAATGTAGAACTTCTTATAGTAGAATATGTAAAGTCTGTATTCATCGTTACAGCTGTGAACATATAGGATATGCTATAAAAAGTACCATATGTAAATACATACATTTAGTATGTTTCTATGAGCAAAGGAAGGGAAGCAAATCTGTTTTAGGTGACGTTGCCAAATTACTTTCTGAGTAAAAGCTATCAGACATTAAAGGGGGACATAATGAAGAAATTAAAACCTTTATTAGAGAGTAGATATGTAAAAAAGAAAGGCTTTGTTTTTGTCTGATATTTATAGAATAATTTATTGTAAGTATGTATTATGATTTGGTTTTATTTAAATGTATGTACTTTATATTTCTAGCTTATACTAATTAAAATATATATGAATGTATAGAGTGTTCCATTTCTGATGAATTTTCTTAGATTACAATTTTCTAGAATTACATAGTATGGTGTAGGGATATAGGCTAATAATTATTTTATTGTGTATTGCACCTAGATTAAATCATCTCCTGATGATGCTAACATGGTTAGCAAAACGTGCGTCAAGAAGTTTTGATGTTTAGTGGTAAATCTCTTCGAGTTTAGTGTTTCACACCGAAGGTTCCAATAGAATTGATTTTGAAAATAAAAATTGCCTGCAAGTTTCTTGCAGTTTAGTCTTATGGGGTTCTAATCGAAACTGCGGTTTTATTAAAATAAATAAATAAAGGACTTTAATAGTATATGTTTTTATTTGATGAAATATAAATATTTTTAGGACCATATATTTAAAAGGACCATATTTTTTTTCTGGCCTAACTATACCAACTAAAATTACTGTAACCAACCATTCCAACTCCGTTTATCAACGAATTATTCTTAAGGTCCACAAAACACAATCTAATATGAGAATAATTTTCGAATTGTTCTGAAAAGTAGCGAAATGACACAAAAACATCCAGAAATTGTTCAAAAAACATTTTTTTTAACACTTGTGATTGAAATGTGAAGTTAGGTTGTATTGCATTTTTGACACGTAATCTGTAAAAAAAGCTACCATTGAAAATATCCGCGAGTCGATGTACCGATCATTTCCGAAAAGTGCTAAGTGCTTCCGGGGTTTTTGTGATTTTTAGCGACATCTAATAACTAGTGCTATTTATGCAATTATAGCTTTCATAGAAGTAACTTCACAGAACAAATTTAAGGAATGCATTTCAAATTTAATGAATTATTTACTTAAATATATGTTTACTGAACTCGAAGATATTTACCACTAAACACCAAGATCACTTTTTTTTTAATTTCTCGACGGGCGTTTCACTAACTACGATAGTAGATTAAATCATCTTGTGACGATGAGTTAAAAACAAATTATTTAGTGGTAAATCTCTTCTAGTTTAAAGTCTCACACCAAAGGTTCCAATAGAAGAATTGATCTATGATATATTTCATGTGGTAAAAACAAACAAAATTATTGTATTTTTTTGAATGTATTCAATATATTCATTTTATTTAAATATGTGAGTTTTACAAGTAACTTCTTAGTAGTAAGTTCTTAGTTTAAATTCATACAGTTGGTAATGTCTATGTTGGTCTGGAATTTTGATATAATTTGGGGAGGAATATCTCCAATGCTTTGTCGAGGTGTGAAATCTAGTTTTAAATGAGATACTTCTAAAAAATAAAAATAACACAGTTCATAGAGGCATTTTTTCAAAATTATTTGTAACTTGACTTACTTGTTTTTTGCATTCCGATATATTCTTTGCTATATGCAGCGGAGCACAAAGGCGTACAGATTGAAACCACAGTGTTGAATTTCGAAAAATCTACCTGATATTCTTCACGAAGTTCATCAAAGTTAAGTAATGATACGAATGTACTTCCCCATATAATTTCACTAGGAAGATAGCTGCTTCTGGCTTGTGTAACCTGACCAGTGTTTTCATCAACTCCTTCAATTATTACTATTATTTCGAATCTTAAAATGAAAATTACCTAAATAAGCATCAAATATCATATAATATACTAAGGGTAGTTCCGGGTATTAAACATAGATGACAATGTTGTTAAAGTGGTTCATTATGATTTTTGATATTGTGTATTACTTAATAAATTACCAGGCTAATTGCGGTCGGCTGATCAAAAACCGATCGGCTCGACGGGAATTTGACAAATCTATATCCGATGAAACAAATGTCGTCAGATTAACCTCTAAGTAGTTCGCCTGGACTTCAACTGAAAACTGACTCCTACCATAATCGCTGAAAATTTCCGACAACTTCCTGCGACAGCAAGAGGCCTCAAATCAATAAAAAAAATCCTCCCCCGTTTCGGCAAAAAATCTCAGGTAAAATAAATCTATGTCTATCAGAGTGTCCGTTGTATCCCAAATTATTTTTTTTCACTTGGGTGCCCTCAAAATGATTTCTTTATGACCTAAAGACAATTTTGAAAAATAAAATCCGCTGCCGTTTAGCCCTAATTAAATGACGATACTATTCGCATTTATTTAACATGGGATTTTTGCACGCTTATACTGATTATTTTACTAAATATTCTTGATTCTGTTTCTGTTGTGATCCTTCTAGATGAACAAACTTTTATATTGGAGTAAAACATTTATTTATATATTTTTTTAGTGCGGCAAGTGCAAGCAAATGCGGCAAGTTCCTTGCGGCATTTCTAAAGAAAACGGTTTAAAGATGTGGCGGTTAATAAGTCTTAATTTGTTTAAGAGATGGCGCTGGAAACAAGGGTCGGTTCATAGTTTTCGGGGCAGTTTCAAAACGCCATTGATGTTTAAACGATTTCCAGTTAGCGTCATATTTTTTTCGTGTGGTAAACATGTCGAGTTTCCAGCCAAATAAAGAACATTTGCAGCACGTACTGCTTTTCTTGTAAACTTGTGGAAACTTATGGTGATAATGTTCCAACACAAGACGCTTATGGATGTTGGTTTAGACCAGGGGTTGCCAACTCGTCGATCGCGAGCTACCGGCAGCTCACATGGACAATTTCGGTAGCTCATGGCTATTAGCAATCCTCAGACGTCGAACTCATAATTTTTATAAACGAAAATATCGAAATTATAATACTTTTATGGGTTATGGCCTGATCAGCGCTTCGTAGCCGCCGAAGATCACCCGCTGACGTCACCACGCTAGAATCCGCGATACTGCCGAGAAAATTGTAACGAGAAGCGACCAATCGATCATTCAGGAAGGATCTCGGCTGCTTTTAACGGGATATATAGATAGACCTATGCGACGACGCCGTGTTCAGTGTTCAGTTACGTCACATTTACAATTACAAGTAAGGTAAGCAGTAGTAAAAAAGTTAAGACATTACCATTTCCATTCTGAGTGAGAAGAACAATACTTATGTACAAAAATTAAAAGCAAAAGTGTGTTTGTTGTGTAACGCTTCTATATCCGTTGCTAAAAAGAGAAATATTGAAAGGCACCATAAAACTGTTCATTCGACTTTTGAAAAATCATATCCCTTACATTCTACCGCTAAAAAGGAAAAATTGAGACAATAGAAAAATCAGTTAATTGAACAGCAATCAACCTTTTTAAGTATTTAAGTATTTTTGATAAAACAAGGCTGCAACTAAAGCTTCCTGTCGCGTGTCGCAGATAATTGTACAAAATAAGAAGCCTTGTGAAGAAGGAGAAATAATAAAACATGCATTTTTATAAGCTGCCGATTCATTATTCGCCAACTTTAAAAATAAAAACGAGAGAACGTCTACCATATAAACAATGCAACTTTCTGCCAATACAGTGATGAGACGAGTAGAAGTAATGAGTAGTGATGTTTTTTTTTTACCGTTAATACGTGACTTAGATAACTGTAGTTATTTGTCCATGCAACTTGATGAATTCACAGATGTGGTTGATACCGCCCCGATTGCTGTTTTCGTCTGGATGATTTTTAGCGATTTCATGATTAAAGAAGAACGTCTAAGAAAATCCCTATATTTAAAATGATAGGATTGACAACATATGGAGCTTCAGCTATGGTGGGTTCCGAAATGGGTCTTGTGGCATTATGCCGAAAGGATACTTTTCCGCAATTCCTCTCTTATCACTGCATTATGTAAAATTTGCGAACAAGATTAGTGCTCTAGTCGTTACAGAGAAGATTACTCAAAGAACTGGCCGATGAAATCGACTGTCAATACGGGGATTTACTTCTTCACTCTGAAATCCGATGGTTGGGTGGTGGAAAAGTACTCAAACGTTTTAATGATCTCTTACCTGGTCTAGTTGAATTTTTTAGACCACGCGATAAACCCATTCCTGAACTGGAAAACTCAACCTGGTTTGAAGATTTTGTATTTTTGGTGGACATTACAGAGAGTTTGAATGCACTTCATTTACAGTATCAAGGGAGAGACAGAGAATTAACGGAAATTAGTTCTGATATAAAAGCTTTCACTAAAAAGTTTAAGTTTTGGGAAGAAAACCTAATCAACGTCGATACCAAGCAGTTATATGATAAGCACAATATATGACATGCCGTTGCGTCAAAATTGTGATTATTTTTCAGACATATACGCTATGTATATTCATATGTTATGTATAATATAGTTATAGTAAAATATAAGTGTATATATATATATATATATATATATATATATATATATATATATATATATATATATATATATATATATATATATATATATATATATATATATATATATATAACTGGAACGTGCAGATGTTTCGTCAAGGTCACACTTGGCATACTCAATGCTTGTCTGAAGACTGAAAAGTCTTTTACTGATTTTTTCTACCTCGCCGCCACGTTGCCACGTTTCTTCTTTTTTCTACCCTGATATAATCTGCGCAGTCGCCGGCCGGCTATAAAAACGAGCACAACAACCCGTGCACGTCAGTTGGACTCTTCAGTCGAAGCGGACAACACTTGAAAATGCCAAATGAGATTTTGGCGAAACGTCGTGACTCTTCACAGAATCAACGGATCGACACCCAGAATGATTTGGATATATATCTTAATGGATATATATCTTAATCTTAAAACAAATAAAAAGGGGAACGTTTTGCTGTTATACTTCTTTACCTTTGTTGACACAGGTCGCTTGGTGAAATATAATAGAGTGGTGATGTATCGTCGATCACGTGATACATCACAGTTGGCCAATTAAAAAATATGCTGTCAGTACAATCGTCCGTTTGCATTTTAATCTCGGTTTGAGTGTGAAGAAGTTTCTCCTCTTCATCCGTCTTGCTGGATTTGATCAGGAAGGCTTTGACGTTTGCCTGGATGATGTATCCGGTTCGAATGTCTCCAACTCTGAATCCGAAACACAGTTTATCATTTCTTGGGAAAATCACAGCACATTTCGAGAACAACAATGTTTTGGATCTGCGTCTTGGTTTGGTCATTTTTGAGAATATAATGGCTGCCATAAATCCCTGAAAATACATTACAATATAGAGTTATTATTTATAGAAGCACATTCATCATGTGAAGTTTTAATCTAAGAGGTAAAAATCATTTTTGGGGAGTTCAGTTCGCAACTTCAAAGAAAGCACATTTCTTTATTCAGAGGTAAGGATAGTGATGGTTGACCCTAAAGGGTTCACCATCACCGAAAAGGCCTATAAAGCCGACAGAAGTGCGGTCGATCATAAGGATAAACGTATCACTGACCTGGGGGGTGAGTTACAAGAGGGTACGAAAGACCGCTAAACTAAAATCAGACGGTCAAAAAAGAAGATCGTTCACCTCTCCAGCTCCAAAAACAAGCGTCAAAAAATCCCGAATCGAAGGTTCCTATTTTGTCGCCGGCCGGCGCTGTCGAAGAAGGTGGCGCGGCGCCAAAGTACCACTGATAGTCCTTCGCAACAAACCGGGGTACTTGCAAATCATGAAAATCTCTAAGGAGAATAACATCCAGTTGTCAGTCATTCACAAAGCCAGAAGCGGTTCTTCTTCAACTCCAGACTTCCGATGACCATCGAGCAGCTACAAGGCTGCTTGAGGACGGGGAGTACAAATTCCATTCATTCTGCGTAATTGTCCAGGTTGTTGTTCCTAGGGAACAAAGGGACGTATTCAATATACGTTCTTTCAACAGCAAGCCTTTGGGGCCCGAATTTCTCAAGTTTCCGCTTTGCATAAGACCTGAAAAGCTACTAACGGCTACCGCACATCTCATGCTTTCCGCTCCACATGGCGTACCGGCGATGCCCGATGGACAAGGGCCCGGCATTGGACGTGACTAGTTTCCAATTACCGATGAGGACACGATCTCGCTCTTTCGACTTAACGTTGAAGTTGAAGTGGAATCTGAACTCAACCTCACGAAACGTCGGAGTCTGACCCACAACAAAAAGGGAGAATTCCGACACTTGGGACAGCTAGAATCCCATAAATAAATAAAGCCTATACCCGTTTCGAGTCGGTTAAATTTAGATAGGCAGGAGCGCAAAGCTAGGTGAAAGGTGAAAAAGAGGTACTTTTTAGGTTATATATTAACCTAATAGTTCTTGATTCGATGATGATTGAGTGTTACCATTGTTTAAAAATTGGTGTAAGTTTCCAATATTACTATAAGATCTGTTCGCTCAAATGAATAAGTTGTTCATGTCTTACTAGATAATTATTTAAAAGCATATTTGACTAAAGTATTCTGAAAATGTCTTTAAAGCGTTAGATCTCCCTTTAAGTGTACGGCAATTTTTTTATTCACTAAGTAGAAATTGCCAACCATTAGACTTCGAAGACAAAAACCAATATATTAAGTCATCGACTTAATTATTAAACTATTTTGTCCATATTTGACATTTACCAGGTCTGCAAATATGAAACCGGAATTTACCCAATTTACTCTAGATGGCAATGTAGTTACCGTCAAATCGGGTCATTGGCGCCATTTCCTTGTTGACATCTGACAAAGATTTTCAACTCGCAACAATACAAGTTTCATACAACAGCATAGTTTGTAATAGCTTTGAACATGTCGAATCGCCTGGAAACTACGATTTGCGGACACCACGGATTTTCTGTGACCATTTGAAGAAAACTGCTGCAGAATCGCATCGAATGTTTGTTGAAGTTTACGGTAAGCATACTTTTGGTAAATCACAGTGCTTTGAGTAGTTTAAAAAATTCAAAAGTGGCAATTTTGGTGTGAGAAACGAAGAACGTGGAAGACCACCGAAAATGTTTGAAGACAGCGAATTGCAAACATTGTTGGATGAGGATGACGCTGTGACACGAGAAGACGTCTCGTTTGAAAGCCATGGGAAAGAAAGAAAGCCAGAAGATGGGAAAATGGGTTCCACATGAACTGAATGAAAGACAGCAAGAAAACCGAAAAACCACTTGCGATATGCTGCTTGCCAGGTACAAAAAAAGTAATTTCTCCATCTAATTGTGACTGGCGACGAAAAGTGGGTATATTTTGAGAATCGTAAGCGTAAAAGATCATGGGTAAATTCAGGCGAACCATCGACATCGACTGCAAAGCCGAATCGCCATGGATGGAAGTCAGTGCTCTAGGTTTGGTCTTATCAGAAGGGTGTGATCTATTATGAGATGGTAAAACCTGGCGAAACCGTTAATACTGAACGCTACAGACAACAAATGATCGATTGGAATCAAGCTTTGCGTGAAAAACGACGAGAATATCAAAAAAGGCAACATAAAGTGATTTTGCTTAATGAGAATGCACTATAACACACAGTAAAGCTGGTCAAGGAAACGATTGAGGCCTTTATTTGGGAAATACGTTTACATGCGGCTTACTCAGCAGACTTGGTTCCGTCCGATTACTGCTTATTTGCATCGATGGGACAAGCACTTGCTGAGCAGCGCTTCACTTCTTACGAAAATGAATGAAAATGGCTCGATTATTAGTTTGCCTCAAAAGAGCAACAGTTTTTTTGGCGTGGTATCCACAAATTGTCAGACAGGTGGGAAAAATGTATAGCTAGCGATGGGCACTATTTCGAATATAATATTTTTTATCGTTTTCATATAATAAACGTGTATTTTCTATACAAATATTCCGGTTTCATATTTATATACCTAGTATTTATGAAAAATGTAATACAAACTTAAACTTCGAAGTGAGTTCATCACACTTCAATACACTTTCGCAATTTTTCAGACAACTGTCAAATTGTAGACAAACACTTTTTTTTTACTCACAAAATGTAAAGCAGCTATGAACCAGGTAATGTCGCAGAGATCAAGAGAGATGAAAATCCGAAGGACACATATATGGAGAATGCGCCGGGTGTGATAAAATCTCCTAGTTCAAATCGGTGATTCCTTCCAGGGTCATTTTTGCTGTATGTGACCGTGAGTTGACCTGAAGTAAAATTACAGCCATTCTTCCCTTGATAGTATTAGGCATTCTTTTCTTCAGAACGTCACTAACATGAATTAGTTGCTACTGATCGTGGTCAGCAGTTACCATTTGACCATAGTGAAACAATACATCATGTATAGACCAGCAACATTTTTTAACTCTAAATTCACACTGTCACAGCCGGGTATTTTTGCAATTAAAGAAAGAATCTTGATTTTCCCGTGCAATATCAATTTCCTTGCGCACATAACTTTCATCATCAAGTAACTTCTTCCATTATCGTTTCAATGTCGTTGAAGTGATCTCCTTCCATCCTTCTAATTTTTTATAGGGAAGTTATGTAATCATTGTCGTTATCAATGGACGATATTAAAAAACTCAGAAGTCGGCGCCAATATTTTCTCTTCAAAGCTTTAAGAACGTCCTGATCCATAGGCTGACATATGGACGTTACATTTGGCGGTAAAAACAGTGTTCTGATATCTGAACAGTTCATCGATGGATGGGTGCGAAGGGGCATTATCGAGGATAAGAATAGCTCTCCTGGACAATTTGTTAATGGCAAGGTGCTTTTCTACAGCTGATACAAATTCGTTCTGAAAACAAGCTGTGAAAATTTTCGAGTTCATCCAAGCTTTTATCTGAGGTATATACCTCAGGTATGACCTCAGGTATGAGGTAGAGAATTTAGATTTTTTAGGTTTTTAAATGTTGTTGGCTTCTTGGATTTTCCAATTACGGTTAATGCAGTAGCGTTACTGCAGGTGGGAACAGTTACACGTAGCCTGCAGCTGCAGCTTCTTTTTTTGATGCAATGACTTTTGCCGGTATTATTTTGTAATTTAAGCCTGTTTCATCGCAGTTGTACATCTGTTCACGGGAAATTTCTTCTTTCTCAAAGTTGCTGGAAAGGTGGGTTTCAAAATCAGGAACAGCATTCTTGTCTGCGGACAATGGTTCACCACTGATTGTTATTTAACGAATCCCAAAAAGCTTTTCCATCGGTCTAGCCAGCCGTCGCTCGCTGTAAAGACTGTGTCTTCTCCTTCGAATGTTTTACTGAAATGCAATGCTTTTTTCTGCAGTAAAAGATCAGTAACTGGCAAACCTTTACCTCGCAAATGTTCATACCACAAAAAAAAGACCCTCCTCAACTTTCGAATGTTTACCCTTTTGCATTGTTTTTCTCACTTTAATACCACTACCACCAGCTTGGTGACCTTTTTTCAATTTCTGCGCGTTGCTTTTTCCAGTTACCCAAAACGCTTTTACCAACTTTTAACTCGGACGCAATTTTTTTAGCCGATTTTCCAAAATCCAATCGTTTTATCGCCTACTACTCTACAACTTTCTTTCGTTTATTGCTCATAATGAGATAGTTAAAACAGTTTGCGATCAAAAAACACGTACCAGCTTTGTTTAACCTGCCTATGCACTAAACGAAATACACACTATTAGATATGTATGCAGTATACTTTCGTGTTTTAACTTGTAAAATTTATAACGCTCTGAGACGGATACTATGGAGTTCGGATAGCTGCGAGTAGAATACTTGGAGAGTCTACTGTATAATTAAATTTCTTCCGCATGTATTGGGTTTCCAAGGGGTTGGGTTCCACAAGTTTCCGCCCTTTTTTTTATTAAAAAGTTTTATCGAAAAAAACAACAATTATAACAACAAATTAATCAGTGATGCATTTTCTGTCATCGTTCACGACGTGCTCCCGCCTCTCGATCAATTTATTGATGCCGTTTTGCCCCAAATCGCCGGGCCTGGACTCGAAGAAGTTGCCAAGCCAGTTTTTGATGTTCTGATCATTGGCGAAGGTCACACCCCTTATTTGGTTACATAACGAGCGGAAGAGGCGATAATCAGTTGGCGCAAGATCTGGGGATTACGGCGGATGCGGAAAAATCTCCCATTCGAGATAATTCAGGGCCTTCTTGACTATGTTTACTGTGTGAGCTCGTGCATTGTTGTGAACAAGATGACTTGACCTTGTCGATTAAGATATTTCAATTGAATAGCCTTATTTACATGATGTCTCTATACAATAATCGTTGCTCGGTGTCGGGCGAGATTGTGAGTAGCTTTGTTGCGGCTATTTTCCCAGTTGTCGTCGGATGGTTTGTGTGGCAATTAAGCTCCGAGTTTTTGAGTAAATCCCATAGATTAAAGATATCGGAAGATTGTCATAAACGGAATATTTTCAGAAAAATGATGCTAATAGTTTTGTAGAGTAAAAAAGGGCTTTCGAATGCCTATACACACTATCAAATTACATTTTCATTACATTAATAGACCGAATTTTATTAAATCTGTTTAATGCTAGCGATTGTAGTATGTTAAACATTACAATTCTTATATTAATATATACTTTAAATGGGGAAATACAATAATAGCTTTATTTTGAAATAATCATAATGGTCAAGGTTAAATTTGGTAGATGTAAAAGTATTAAAAAAAACAATTAGAAGAAAAATATTGTTATAATATTGTATTACAATAGTTCTATAATGTTCCGTATTTTCGTAAATCGAATTAGTTTACAAGGTTAAATAATAGCTGGGAAAATAACTTTATTTTTTGTTTTTGGTCCAATGTTATAATATTCAGTTGATGCAAAAGTTCGCCCCATTTGCTTAAGAAAAATTGAAGAAGAAATGTATTTACTAAAAATTTCATTTAATCAATATGGGATGTGACGTCCTGTTAGATGACCTTTGGCTTTGAATCTTTCACCTCTTTGAATCTTGGACTTACAGAAGTAAGCCCTCTGAAGACGTTTCTGACTATAGAACTGATATAGGTGATGACTTGTTCAAGGAAGTAAAGCTATTACCATCTAACTTGTTTTGAAGCGATCCAACTAAATGGTAGTACCAGGGCGCAATATCTGGTGAGTACCGTGAGTACGATGGCCACATATACTAATGGTCTAAATATTGTGTCAATGGAGCACAATATCCTTTTTGTTGGTAATATCCTTTTTTGTTTTGTTGTCCTAGTTCAGGCGACTTCTGATCAATTATTCGCTTTAATTCACTTAACTGTAAACAGTATTTCTTCTAATCAATGATCTTCTAAATAATGTTTTTCAGCCATTTCCAATGAAAGCTTTAGGAAAAGAAGAGGAACAAATAACTTCATACCTTGGAACACCATTCCAAATGGCACTTCCCATTAAAGCCATAAAAATTAATGAAGTTAAGGCTATGATTCACAGAAACCTCAACCCAAAGAAAAGTCCAGGATTTGACCATATAACTGGGCAAGTCGTTAAACAATTACCGGAAAAAGCATTAGTTGTCCTTACACAAATTTATAATGCAATACTTAGAGTCAGCTATTTTCCATCACAGTGGAAAGTAGGACAAATCATACTGACTCCAAAACCTGGTAAACCTGGTAGACCCATTACACTTTTGCCTGTCTTATCAAAGCTTTTTGAGAAATTGTTCCTAAAGAGGCTGAAGCCAGTGCTTGACGAACTAAATACCATTCCAGAACACCAAGTCGGATTTCGCGAAAGACACGCAACAGTCGAATAAATGCACAGGCTAGTGAAAATTATTAATAACGCATTTGAAGATAAAAAGTACTGCTCGGTTGCATTCTTGGATATTACACAAGCCTTCGATAGAGTGTGGCATTCAGGCTTACTTTACAAACTTAAATCAAAACATCCTACATCATACTATCAGGTACTGTTATCATACTTGACGAACAGATACTTCGCTGTAAAATATTAAGGAGAAATAACTAACATATATCCGATAAAATCAGGAGTACCTCAAGGTAGTGTCTTGGGTCCCATACTTTTTCAAATTTTCACTGCTGACCTACCGACTACGCCAAACACGTCTATAGCCACCTTTGCAGATGATACCACAGTTATGGCAATAAGCAGGGTACCAAGATATGCATCTGAGAAGCTTTAGGAAGCTCTTGATGGGATAGAAGAATGGATAAAAAAATGGCGTCTAAAAATCAATGAGGCAAAATCTCAGCAAGTCACTTTGACCTTAAGGAAGGAGTCATGCCCGAGTGTAATACTTAATGGGCATCAACTCCCCCAGGCAGACTGTGCAAAATATCTTGGAATGAGACTTGACCGAAGACTAAACTGGAAACAACACATTTTTATGAAGAGGAAACAACTTGGCTTAAAATTATCCAAACTCTACTGGTTAATAGGTAGAAAATCCAAATTATCGTTGGTTAATAAGTTAACCATCTACAAAGTGATCCTCAAACCCGTATAGAGTTGTGTCATACAACTGTGGGGAACCGCGAGTGTATCCAACATAGAAATACTTCAAAGATTACAGTCCAAAACCCTGAGAATAATTACTGATGCTCCTTGGTTCGCGACAAATCAAACTTTACACCGTGATCTAAAAATAAAGCCTGTGCTAGAATAAGCCAAGTGCGCGAGTGCGAAGTATTTATCGCGACTTGAAGTGCACCCCAACTCCCTTGCTGTCAGCCTCCTGGATAATAGCCGAAAGTCGCAGAGACTGAAACGCTGTGATCCTTTAGAGATAAGCTATAGAATTTAAGATATAATTAAGATATTCCATTATTCTAGTTATAAAGAACCTAAGTTCCTGTATATGTTAGGCCGTTAATGTAAGCGCCATAACCTCTGATGCTTGGCAATTCTTTGCTTTGCCCTTAATGTTGTAACAGTTGCTTATTACCTTTGGGTAGATTGCAAATATATCGGAGATTAAAAAAAAAATTAATGATCTGGCTTTCAGGTAGTAGCTAATAATAAATGATTCCTTTTTCTGTCCCTCCAGATGCTATGCACAGCCTTTTTCGAATTTACTGGGCTTTGTTCCCGTTGAAGGGGAATCACCTCATTTACACCATGATCTCTTACGCTTACCATCATTATACACAATACATTTTTCATCACTTGTTACAATTCGCTTTAAAAATGGATCGATTTCTTTGTAGAGAATCAATAGAGAATTACTAGCAGAAATTCAATCTATAAAATTTTTCTAAATCATGGTTTCTCAACCTAAAGGCCGCCACCCATAGGGGGATCGCGTTCAGAGGTTCATAAATTTCAAAAATTAAGCTATTGAACCTAAAAAATTAAAAAATGAAATAGAAAAAAAAACAGATTTTATATTAATTTATTCTCTGTTCTGTCACGCTTCTTGCGACTTTTATAGTCTAACATCCATAATGCCATTCGCGGTAATGAAATAGGTCGTGGGTCGCCGAAGCGCACGGATTAAAGAACACGTGCTTTGGGCACAGACAAGTTTGTGCCGCTACTGTTTATTATCGCTTGCGAAAAACAAAGACAGCAATGCATCGCTTCGCTAGTGACCCGGAGACTAGTGAAGATGAATTCAGTGCAATATATGAAAAGAAATAATGCCACATTAACATTTGAGGACCGAATTGCTATCAAAAATCTTGGACGGTGGACAGCGATTCTGCAAATCTAGCAAGTTAATATTATTCAAAAACGAACATACAAACGTACATTCAATCAAACATGTGTGTTTGAGTGCATGAGAAGTATTCGTGGTTATGCGACAACAAATAAATTTTATTATTTTCCGTGCATTTTGGCACAAGTCGGGAAACCAGTGAGTGCGGGCGATCTAGATCTTGGCTGGATTAAACACGGTGTTAACATTTGGACGCAAAAGTAAAATCGTATTCTATTTTATAAAGACATTGAAAAATGAGCTAAAAATTAGTATGTTGGGGAAGACAGACATTCGTTCTCAACTCAGTAGTGCACATCGGGACTCTATTAAAAAGCACAATAAAACTGTTGTTAGCAATCGTTACATGTTGTTTAAGTTAATTGACAGTATAAAATTCTGTGGGGCATTTTAGCTTGCCTTACGTGGGCATGACGAAACCTACCTCAGAAAATCCTGGCATTTTCAGAGGGCTAGTAAATTTGATGGCCGAAGAGACAGTATTTTAGAAGATCATTTAAAAGACTCTAAAAATAAATTATTTCTAGGCATCTCCAAACAGATTCACAACGAATTACTGAATTCAATGTTGCATCTTTGTCCCAATTTATTAAAAAAAGGAAACTCACACATCTACTCAAATGTAGATGGTTTTTAAAATCAGATATGGCAAAAATGGCGAAATTTACGAGAGATTCTGGGGCTTTTTAATACCAAAAATTCACACAGCAGATGAAATTGCAGACGAAATTCTGACGATGCTAAACGAGTTAGGAACATACAAAGAACCTAAGAAACTCATAGCCCAAAGTTATGATGGTACTTCCGTGATGAGAAGTACAGTCGGAGGAGTACAAGTCAAAATTAATAATATTTATTTGAATTGAAGAATGCACAGTATATTCACTGCTATGCTCACCAATTAAATCTAATAATTGAAGCCGGTCGCGTTGGTGCGGCGGTAAGAGCAGCGGCCGGCCGCTGCCATGCCGAATCCGCGCTGGGGCGATAGCTGGTTCGATTTCAACGCTCGGATGGTTATTTTTCTTTCTTCTGTCCGTTTATCTTTCCTAAATGTTTGTGATTGTTTCTAGGCAAGAGTGTAAAATCCGACTACGAATTGCCCCTCAGTCACGCCAGTTAAAGGCTGGGTAAGGCCGGATGCCTTCTGAGAAGTGTTCAACGTTGGTCACTCGCCAGTCGGTAGGTTTCCTGATAGACTTATGGGTAGGCACATAACCAAGGGTTTATAGCCCGAGGGGGGTGCTGGCCTGGGTTTGTCGGAAGCTGATGACCGTGGTTCGGAACCCACGTTAAGCTGTAGGTCCAGTCGCTAAATAGCCTAGTTGCTGATGCGCCTCTAACCCTAACACTTTACCTTTTATAATAATTGAAAGATGTTATACAATAGAAAAAGCTGTAAAGGTATTTTTTGCAAATCTGTCTGTATTTCCCGCTTTCTTTTCTCGATGATCCAAAAGGACAACTGTTCTGGATATCGTCGTGAAAAAACGTCTACCCCGTGCGACCTCTACCAGATGGAATTTTATGTCTAAATGTGTAAATACTATTTACATTTACAAAGAAGAATTGTAAACATGCCTTGAAATGTGAGCCCTGAGTCGGATAAAAATCTATATATTAATCAAGATAAGGATTTATTAAATTATTTGATGGATGATAATTTTAAATTTTGATTGTTTTTCTTCAATAAAATAATGCCTCACTGCGACATGTGCTTTGATCAACTGCAAAGCAGGCAACTAGATAAACTTAAAGTTAAGAAGAATTTGGTAACTTTTTTAACAGCCATTCAAAATATTAGAGACAATATAGAAATACAAATTAATCAAGAATTTGGTAACTTAACTGGTGGAGAATTTACAACGATCATAGAGAATCGCAAAAAGAAACAGAAATTTACTGACAAGGAGGACCCCAATCCGAATGTGAGGATATGCAAGGAAATCTGTGATACCTTAATCATACAGGTTCATGAATGTTTTAGTTTCGATATATACCTAACTGTTGCAAATTTATTTGAAACTGAAAAATTTGTTGAATAGCCGTCTTTCCATTCCAAGACATTAAAACTGTGTGTAACCTGTTTGCAACTGTAAATTACTTAAAATTAAAAAATGAAGTCTCGGTAGTACGCACGGGACGATTTTATGAAACACAGTGGGGAAGTGCCGCTGTTACAAATGTTTATCCAAAACAATTTAACATCAACATTTAGTGAATCTGTGGAACTGCTGACTGTTTTGTGTACCGTCCGTCCTCAAACGAATCAAAATATTTCTAAGAAACACTATAGACCAGAAACGGTTGTGTGTGTTAGCAATGCTGTCTATTAAAAAAAACTTGTGAAGTCAATTTCAAATTTTAATGATCAAGTCATCGACCACTTTGCTGCTCAGAAATTTAGGACGATGGACTTCAACTACAAACAGATTTAATGGTCATGGTCCTATGGTGAGTTTAGCAAAATTTTATTATCTAGGTATCTATTTGAAAATTTGATGTCTGGCAGCAAAGTGTGTGTATGATACTAAGAAATTTAAAATTTTTGGTTGTCTGGCAGCAAAGTGTGTGTATGATACTAAGAAAAGTAAAATTTTTGGTTGCGACGCATTTCCCTATCCCCATTCCAAAATTTGGTTATACGTGCCCCACCTGTTTTTCCTCCCCGAACCACCGCTGGATATGGAGGTTGCAATGTGTTCAAAATAAGACCCCGTATATGAAACATCCTTTTATTAAAGTATTTTTAATTTAAGAAGTGTGTGTGACAAGTGTTGCAAAATTATATATTACCAGGTAATAACAACATAATAAAATAAACTTAAATAAAGTAATAACCAAAGTTGTTTGAAATAATAATTTAATGCGACGGTTGATTTTGTTTTTCACTTAAATGTTTTTTATACGTGGATTATCATTGTAAACACACATAAGCAAATTATTTTCCAATGATGATAGATGATTTCTATATTTAGTTTTTAAAGCCACCATAGACGAGAAGATTTTTTCGCATAAGTAAGAAGTAGCGAAGGGGATCAATGTTTTCAAAACTTCCGTTACTAGGCTTTCATATTCATATAGTCGTGCAAGCGAAAACTTATCTAAATCTTGAGTTAAACACTCTAGATGTAGAGTTCTATCGGCCGATATTTCAATAAGTTAGTTATGAATCTCAATAGGTAATTCAGCAGCTACAACACTTTTTTCATCAGACGGATTAAGGACCCATCTTTTACTAAACTTGAAGAGATTTACCACTAAACACCAAATCAATTTTTTGAACTGTTTGACGCACGTTTCGCTAACCATGTTAGCATCATCAGGAGATAATTTAATCTTGTTCTGATTTGGTGTTTAGTGGCAAATTTCTTCAAGTGTAGTGTTTCACACCAAAGGTTTCAATATAAGAATTGACCGATCTTTTAGACAAATCATCGTTTCTATCTGAAAAATATTCCAGTAAATCAATTTTCAATTCGCCAACAGTAATAAAGTTCCTTCATCTTGTAAAAACTCTCGCAATCTCGCAATTCAAAAGCCTCGTTAGAACTTTTCATCGCGGCAACCACCTTATGGAAAAGCAGTGAGTCGTATTTGACACTAATTTCTTCGCATAATGTGAAAAGCAATCTAGTGGTCGGTTTTTAATAAAATTATCAATTTTTACGGCTTCTGACAGAACATTTTGTAAATTATTTGACATCTTGTTTATAGCAAATGCATTTCTGTGAAGAAAGAAGTGCGTCCATTCCGTATGTGGCATGTCTTTTAATTTTATTATCAAACCATTGTACACTCCTTTTGTTGTCCCCTCGCATTTGTATCGGACAAAACACAAAAAATGCGTTGAACAAAAAAAGTTCGACACGTCTGTTGACTCGTCGAACTGAATAGCAAAAAATTCACTTCATTTAACCTTTTCAATTATTTGATCGTGAACATCATTTGCCATTTCATTAATACGTCTCGATATTGTGTCATTTGAAAGTGGTATAATTTTCAATCTTTTTACTTCTTCTTCTTGAGGTATGATTCTTTATTTATAAACAGAGGAAAAACGCAAATACTTTTGTTACACCTTAGTATTAGCAGTATTTCCATGTACTAGTATTCCAAAAATTATACAGTATATCAAGCCAATAGTTGTTTAAATAAAGAACATAACTTACATACCTGCATTATGAAACCGATAATACAATGTATTGCATTGACGAATATAGCTTCGGGACATTGGTCAGTTGGTGCCTTTATGCCATAACCCAAAGTGTGTTGAGCCTCCATACTGAACAAGAAGCAGGAGACGAAGTTCCTGATATCATAAATGCACGGCCTGAAATAATCGTCCAAAACTACTTGAAACTCGGGATTATATGCAGTTACATAATGTCCTTACTTGTAATTGTTCTGTCGTTGAAATTCGGGCAAGTGTTCCGGTTCAAAATCACCGTGAGTGAAACAAATTAGAAAATAGAACACCGCGAAACTAAACCAGCTCATGCAGAGAACGGCGAGGAAGGCAAATAGAGTGTAGGTCCATGATGAATCTACCAATTGGGAGTAACGGAATAGCATAAACTTTTGGGTTTTGGGCAGTAGGTTTGTTACTTTGCATAGGCCGTCCTTTTCTATTATCCTGTTATGAATATTTTTTGATTGCATCCTGTAAAAATAATTATATAATATTACTCAAAAAGTGTCTAGGCTTTCAAATTATTTGTCTTATTTTTTTAGGTATCCTTCAAGAAAATTTTAAATTCAAGGGCCTCTTTAAAACTTGAGAGATTCTTCTTCTCTTAAACCAGGTATGTAAATATGAAACCGAAATTTTTGTATAGAAAATACACGTTTATTGCATGAAAATGATAAAAATATTTTATTCAAAGTATTGTCCATTTCTAGCTATACATTTTTCCCACCTGTCTGACAATTTGTAGATGCTACGCCAAAAAAACTGTTGCTCTTCGTAAGAAGTGAAGCACTGCTCAGCAAGTGCGTGCCCCATAGATGCAAATAAGTAGTGATCGGATGGAGCCAACTCTGGTGTACTAAGTCGCATGTGAAAGTATTTCCTAACTAAACGCCTTAATCGTTTCCTTGACCAGTTTTACTGTGTGTGATGGTGCATTATCATAAAGCAAAATCACTTTGTGTTGCCTTTTTTAATATTCTGGTCGTTTTTCGCGCAAAGCTTGATTCAAATCGATCATTTGTTGTCGGTAGCCTTCAGTATTAACGGTTTCGCCAGGTTTCAGCAGCTCATAATAGATCACACTCTGCTGATCCTACCAAACACAGAGCATTGTTTTCCGTTCATAGCGATTTGGCCTTGCAATCGATGTGGACGGTTCGCCTGAAGTTACCCATGATCTTTTACACTTAAGATTCTCAAAATGTATCCATTTTTCATCGCCAGTCACAATTCGATGGAAAAACGATTTTTGTACTTGGCGAGCAGTTCATGTGGAATCAGTTGGGGCAGGTTGTCAGGGCATTCAGTTCATGTGGAATCCATTTTCCTATATTCTGCATCTTTTCCATGGTTTTCAAACGAATAGAGATGGCTTCTTGTATCACTTGTGTTGTTGTTGCGTTTGAGCGTCATCCTCATCCAACAATGCTTGTAATTCTCTGTCTTCAAACTTTTTCGGTGGTCTTTCACGTTCTTCGTTTCTCACGTCAAAATCACCATTTTGAATTTTTTAAACCACTCAAAGCATTGTGATTTACCATGCTCACCGTAAGCTTAGACAAACATTCGATGCGTCAAAGCACTGTGATTTACCAAGAGTATGCTTACCGTAAACTTCAACAAACATTGGATGCTATTCTGCAGTAGTTTTTTTCAAATGGTAACCGAAAATCAATGCAGTCCGCAAATCGTAGTTTCCAGACACAAAATTCGACATGTTCAACGCTATTACAAACTATGCTGTTGTGTGAAATTTGTATTGTTGTGAATTGAAAATTTTTGTCGGATGTCAACAAGGAAATGGCGCCAATGAGGCGGTTTGACGGAAACGACATTGACAACTAGGGCCATCTATGGGCAAATTCCGGTTTTATATTTACAGACCTGTTATATGAATGGTTTATTTAATTTAGAACAATTACGACGCCATCCCATATTTTCTTGGTCGGTCTGTAGATCTTAATCCTACTGTTTCCATCACTTTTTTTTGTATATATTTATTTCTAGACCGACTCTTTTGTCTCTTTAAATATTTTTTTCGGCAGTGTTAACACGTTTAGGTCATATGCATATCCTGCGACCAGTTTTTTTTATTTATTAGTGTTCTATTTACGTCTAAGTCTGTTCATGAATTTTTACTACTGTCTTGGAATTAAGCATCGTCATCCGGGATAATCTAATAAGCTTAGTTGGTATTCCCATTTCCTCCATGTCCTCGTATGCTACTTCTCTTTGTACGGGGTCGTACCCCTGTCTGAAATCTATGAACATCTGGATTAAAGGATTATCAAATTCGGTTAATTTCTCCATTATTTGATGGACCATGAATAATTGATATATTGTTGAGCGTCCCCTTCTAAATCCTGCCTGATATTCGCCCATTCTTCCTTCAATGTATGGTACTAGTATCTGCCTCACTATGTTTATTAGAACTTTATGAGTTGTGCCAAGCAATGCTATGCCACGATAGTCCTTGCATTTGAGTTAATATTCTTTCTTCTGAATCGTGCATATTACCACCCGCTACCACTCTGCAGGCATCTGCTCATTATTCCAAATGTTAACTAATAGTTGTTGGATGGATTGAGGGTATGTTATCCTAGGAATGGTATCTATTTATAAAACCCGCTGTTCTCTTTGCTTTTGTATTTTTTTCTGGAACTTGATTCTATAAATTAACGTGGCTTGATAAAGTGATGCCCAAAATACATCGTTTCTATTATTTGCTTGAATATTGATTCTTCCAGTTCTAGCTTAAATATAATTCTATTTGTTGAAACGCCTAATTTTTATTTTTTGGAGATATGAGCTGAGATTATTAGCTGCTTTGCCATTACGTTAAACTTATTCACTTATATATATATATATATATATATATATATATATATATATATATATATATATATATATATATATATATATATATATATATCTAAATCAAAAAATCTAAATCATTCCAGTTGTCGATCCGTTGATTCTGTGAAGAGTCACGACGTTTCGCTAAAATTTCATTTGGCATTTTCAAGTGTTCACAATCCAACTGCAGTTGCTGTCAGACTAACGCCATGACCACATATATATATATATATATATATATATATATATATATATATATATATATATATATATATATATATATATAATGGCGTTGTGAATTTGCCTAGATCTGGTCTCATTTCAGAAGTGTAATGTATGACATTTACAATAATCAAGTCGTGCACAACATAACAACGCGTTAAAATTGTTAAAGTATTTTGTGAGAGTGGGCGTTCAGTGAAAAATGTTTTTAAAAAATTGCGTGACATTTACGTTTTGAACAACCGTCCATCTGAATGCACTATCAATCAAATAGTTCAAAAATTTCAAGAAACTGGTTCGGTGGAAGGTAAAAAAGAGCAATATATGGTCGTAGAGATCGTTCATAAGAGCATATTGATTTGGTACGTGAAAGTATTGTTGAAAATCCAGAAATTTCCATTAGTCGACGTTCGCAATAATTTGGACTCAGTCCAGACTCAACTCATTTGGACTCACACAACATGCCATATTTTACGAAAGAATTTAGCTCTGAAGGTATATAAGGTTGAAATAAAACAGGAACTAAAGAAATTGGACAGATCCTTCCATCATCTTTTCAGATGAAGCACATTTTAAAATTGATAGGTGGCTATATTAATAAACAAAATTGCCAAATTTGGGGTGAGGAAAATCCACGATTGATTCATGAGAAACCTTTACATCCTAAACGAGTCACTGTTTGATGTGCATTAGGGTCAAGAGGTGTAATTGGGCCGTATTTCTTTCAGAATACTGCCGGTGAAGCTGTAACGGTGAACGGTGTTCGATATCGTGCGATGATAACTGAATTTTTGTAGGCTGAATTGAATAATATTGATCTCAAAAGATAAGTGGTTTGAATAGGATGACGTCTCATCTAACATCTCACTGTGCTAATGAAAGAATTGATTTATTGGGAGAAAAATTTCCTGGAGCAGTTATTGCAGTTAACGGTGATGATAACTAGCCACCAAAATTATGTGATTTGGTACCGTTGATCTATTTTCTTTGGGGTTACATAAAAAGCCAGGTCTATAGGAATAATCCACAATCGATTCCTGAACAAAAGCATGAAATTATTCGAGTTATTGGTGATTCACGGTTATGCTAAAATGTCACACAAATTTTGACAAAAGAGTGGACGTCTGTGGAGCTGCAAGAGGTAGTCATTTGACAGATATTGTCTTTCGAGTTTAAATTTCATACTCTATGCTTGAATTATCAATAAAAAGTTTTTTGAAATCAACATAAATTCTGTGTTTTATTCAAGAACTAAAAAACCGCTCAGTTTGAACGACTCTTTAGTAAGAAACAAATAGGTACAAATTAAAATTTTTAAAATAATTTCTTTAATCAATGGTTAGTTGAACCAATTTTCGAAATACTTACACACGTATGATTAAATAAGTAAGATATTTGTCCATCTTAATTCGACAGTTGGCGTGCTGCAAAGTTTCAGGCGCATGAGTTTAGTTGATTGTTTATGGCGATCGACTAAAACAAACAACTTTTCACATTTTTCGAGAAATGAATAAAATTGAAGTTTGGAATGATATAAAATACTAGATGTACCCATAAGTCATATAGTTTTATGATTCTGTACAAAATTGTATTTTATTTAAGAGTATACATGCATCTATAATTTTAATATATTTTTAACTTTCTATTCCCTTTACAAAATAAGAGTAATTATGAAGTGTATTGTTCTTCGAGCGCAGTTTAGATGGCGTTTGCAGTAGGATTTTTTTTTCACGAAAAAATGTTCCATATATCCAAAAAAAAGGAATTTGATGGCATAGCATCAGGAGAATGTGGTGGATTTTGGGGTGAAAACTTTGTTTTGGGGTAGGGCAAAAATGATTATTTTCATCTCCATTAACAATTTGTTGAAGAAAATAATATCTGCTTAAGCTAAACAAAGGTGCACTGCGGATGGTTACTGGCATTGTTATGTTTATTATGCTACGCGGATGACATCCTCCCGCTGAATCCTTTTTGTCCACGTTTCTCGAGAACGGCCCGACTTCCTTTTTGCCTTCCGAATACAATTGTCGTACTTTTCTAGAAATTTCGTGCCTCTTCTTTCATAGTTTGTGACCTACCAACTTCCAAACAGCCATCCAAACTTCCTTCTTCTTATCCGCTTGGCTTCTTCTTATCCAGTTATCCGCTATTTCTCAAGCGGTGGTTTATAAATACTTGTAATTTTTGTTCTATTGCTTTGGTCACTGTCCAAAATTTTGAGCCATAGTGTAAGATCGGCTTTATCGTCGAGTGAAATATTTGGATTTTTGTTTGTATACTTTGAATTATATTGTATTTGAACATGAAGTTTTATTATATATATATATATATATATATATATATATATATATATATATATATATATATATATATATATATATATATATATATATATATATATATGCTTTTTTTTTTGATATATGGAACATTTTTTCGTGAAAAAAAATTCCTACTGCAAACGCCATCTAAACTGCGCTCGAAGAACAATACACTTCATAATTACTCTTATTTTGTAAAGGGAATAGAAAGTTAAAAATATATTAAAATTATAGATGCATGTATACTCTTAAATAAAATACAATTTTGTACAGAATCATAAAACTATATGACTTATGGGTACATCTAATATTTTATATCATTCCAAACTTCAATTTTATTCATTTCTCGAAAAATGTGAAAAGTTGTTTGTTTTAGGCGATCGCCATAAACAATCAACTAAACTCATGCGCCTGAAACTTTGCAGCATGCCAACTGTCGAATTAAGATGGACAAATATCTTACTTATTTAATCATACGTGAGTAAGTATTTCGAAAATTGGTTCAACTAACCATTGATTAAAGAAATTCTAAAATTTTTAATTTGTACCTATTTTTTTCTTACTAAAGAGTCGTTCAAACTAAGCGGTTTTTTAGTTCTTGAATAAAACACAGAATTTATGTTGATTTCAAAAATTTTTTATTGATAATTGAAGCATAGAGTATGAAATTTAAACACGAAATACAATATCTGTCAAATGACCACCTCTTGCAGCTCCATAGACGTCCACTCTTTTGTCAAAATTTGGGTGACATTTTAGCATAACCGTGAATCTAAAGCTCACCAATAACTCGAATAATTTCATGCTTTTGTTCAGGAATCGATTGTGGATTATTCCTATAGACCTGGCTTTTTATGTAACCCCAAAGAAAATAGATCAACGGTACCAAATCACATAATTTTGGTGGCTAGTTATCATCACCGTTAACTGCAATAACTGCTCCAGGAAATTTTTCTCCCAATAAATCAATTCTTTCATTAACACAGTGAGATGTTAGATGAGACGTCATCCTGTTCAAACCACTTATCTTTTAGATCAATATTATTCAATTCAGCCTACAAAAATTCAGTTATCATCTCACGATATCGAACACCGTTCACCGTTACAGCTTCACCGGCAGTATTCTGAAAGCAATACGGCCCAATTACACCTCTTGACCCTAATGAACATCAAACAGTGACTGGTTTAGGATGTAAAGGTTTCTCATGAATCAATCGTGAATTTTCCTCACCCCAAATTTGGCAATTTTGTTTATTAATATAGCCACCTATCAATTTTAAAATGTGCTTCATCTGAAAAGATGATGGAAGGATCTGTCCAATTTCTTTAGTTCCTGTTTTATTTCAACCTTATATATCTTCAGAGCTAAATTCTTTCGTAAAATATGGCATGTTGTGGATTCACTGAGTCCAAATTGTTGCGAACGTCGACTAATGGAAATTTCTGGATTTTCAACAATACTTTCACGTACCAAATCAATATACTCTTGTGAACGATCTCTACGACCATATATTGCTCTTTTTTACCTTCCACCGAACCAGTTTCTTGAAATTTTTGAACTATTTGATTGATAATGCATTCAGATGGACGGTTGTGAACACTGAACGCCCACTTTCACAAAATACTTTAACAATTTTAACGCGTTGTTATATTGTGCACGACTCGATTATTGTAAATGTCATACATTACACTTCTGAAATGAGACCAGATCTAGGCAAATTCACAACGCCATCTGTGTTTTATTTAAGAATTATAAAAAATGATCAATTTAAAAGGCCCGTTATATGTAGAAACTAAGGAGTGACCATTTAAATTATTTTTTCCAAATATGTTTTTATAGTAGCGTAACCCTAACATTTTAATTATAACAAATGATTTCCTACCTTGTAAATGCCGATGTCGAATAATATGAATTTCTGTTCTTTGCCTCGAGTATTCGCTTGGCGTACTCCATCGTTCTCATCCACACCAACTATGTAATTTTTCAGCGTTGAAATTTTATCGAGATTTCTAACTTAGCTTATAAATCTTTTTTTCTCTTTGTCTAGATTGTACCTTATCAGAAATATGTGTGTTGATACTGTCTTAACAATGTTTAATTTGTACCTTAGTAAATATTCATATACGACAACATGTTACCAAAATTATAAAAAGAATGGAATAGTTATTTGTAGAATTTTTCGTCAAAAATCTTTTATTAATAATTATTACACAGTATACGTAAATATATTTTAACGTATATTTTCAATGTGACATTAATTATAACAATAATTTATCTGATCGAAAAATGTATTTACAATAGTTGATAGGTGTTAAAGGTTTATAAAGTAATATATTTTTGTTACTAAAACTCTAAAACTCCTAACGTAAATTTAAAACTATGAACAACCAAATTTTTAGAGGAAAAACATTCTTGCAGTTTGAACGAATAGTGGGTAACTGAAAGAGAGGTAGGACAACAACACGATGGTGGGACAATGTAAAATGCACATATAATAGCACATCCCAATGAATCTTCAGTAATTTCGATTTATTAATAACCAAAAATGTCGAGTCGAGTATAATCGTGGTGTAATACAATACCTACGGTGGATCCTAAAAATATTCGGACACCCTGTTTAAAAATTCATACTAGCAGGTTCAATTTACGAAAAAAAAATCTTAACGTATATTTTACCGATCTTACCTTCTTTTAACTTCTTGCGTAACAAAGTTCCGAAATCATCGGATTAACTAAAAAAAAAATCTTTTTATACACCTCAAAAATATTCGGACGCGCAAACAAAAAAAATTCTGGATACATCAATCATTTAAGATAAGTGGTAATCTTCGAATTTTGTTTACTATAAATAGTAATTGCCAGATTGTGGTTTGTGGTAATTGCCAAATGGTTCGTATACCAAATAAAGAAAACATTAATTCTGAAAATAGGCAATTAGTGCTATTTCATTATGAAAGGGAAAATTCCTACCGAAAAATTGGACAAATGCTTCACTTAAGTAAAAGTACGGTTGGAGATATTTGGAGATACTTTGAGATATTTCGGAAATATTTGGAGAATTTTTCCGATGAAGCCAATAGGCCATCCAAAATGAAAGAGACCAACGCTTTATTTAAAAAAAAAATACATAAAAAACCGTAAAATTAGTGCACCTAACTTCAAAACATTGGTGGAAAACCATTCTCAAAAACTAGTCAGCACCGAAACAATACGCCGTTGTATAAAGAAAACATGGATATCATGGACGTGTGTTCTGGAAACAGCCTTGTTTAAGTAAGAAAAATATTATTATTAAATATTAAATTATTGGAATGACGTACTTTTCGGTGATGAGTCAAAATTGAACATTTTTGGGTCAGATGGGCGTCAAACTATATGGCGAAAGGTTACTAAAGAGCTCAACACAGAACATCTTTGTCCAACTATTAATACTCGGTGGGGGATACCCCCGGGTTGGTAACTTGGTGTTTATTGATGGTATAATGGGCAAAAACATTTGTTTAAATAATTAAGGCAAAATCTGAGAGTAAGTGCACATTACAAACATGCACATTAAAAACTCATTTAAATTTTATCAAGACAATGACCCTAAACATAGTTCGGGTATAGTTCGTGAATGGCTGTTATACAACTGCCTAAAACTGATTAAAAACGCTGCCTGAGTCACCTGACCTTAATCATTCTGAATTTATTTGGCATTATTTGAAAACTAATATAAGGAAATATGAAAGTAATAAAATGAACTAATACAAGAAAACTTTAAAGAATAATATATTAGAGGAATGGAATAACATCGACGTAAATTATTTATAAAAAGTGGTTGTTAATTTTCCTAATAATTTTTTTTTTAATTTCATAAGCCTACTTCTAGCAACATACTTGTCGGAATAATAATTGTATATAAAATCGATAAAAGAACAATAGACAGTTAATATATTGATATCGAATACATAAACAAACATACAATCCGCGAATTCTTCTATTGGAACCCGCAGTTTGAATCATTAAACTCGAAGAGATTGACCAACTAAACATCAAATCACTTTATATAACATCTCGACGCGTGTTTCGCTAACCACGATTATATCATCAGAATTTGGATCTCCTGATGTTGCTAACGTCGTTAGCGAAAAGCGCGACGAGAAGTTAAATACAGTTAAACCAGTGAAAGATTACCCGTGCGTTGATTACCAATCAATTTCCTATATCATAGAGATTGTCTCAATATGTTCTTTTTCTTTACTTAACGAGAGAGAAAGAGATAAAAAATCAATAAGTAGATCTTCGTGTATGAGATAGCGTTGCAACGGGATTGAAAGAGAAAGTAAGGAATAATTAAAATGGTTGTGTAGTAGTTAGTGATGGGAGATAAGGGATCTTTTTGGAGAGTCGGATCACCGGTTCCGAATCAATTCAAAGATCCGGATCCCTGAGCCGGTTCTCGGATACCACTGAATCTATTATCGCATAACTGGTTGCATAACTTAGTTGCATAGTCAGAGAAACAAATACTTTACGATTGGCAGTAGTATATAGCATAACATTTTAATTTCTGAGAATATCAACATGCCCGTATATGAATTATTTTTCGTATGAATTATTAAAGGCTTCGGTATATCATTGACATCAAAAAGCAATAATTCACTCTCTCATATGGAAAAATTTTGAAAACAAAGTAATAAATGTAAAAAGTTCCAGAAACCCTACGTAGGCAGCTATTAATTAAATAAAAAAATATTTAAATGAGCCCTTAATCGATCGACACGAGGACCCCTTAATATGATGGTTTTAAAGAAAAAATATTTATCCAAGACTATATGAATTTGTCCAAAAAAGACTGTGTCTTATGTCTACTTCAGTGCCATGTGAAAGAATTTTCAGTAAAACTGGTCAAATTGTGACAGAAAAAAAAAGTCGATTGAAAACTAAAAAGATAAATGAAATCATATTTTTTACATGTAAATATGTAATTGTTTAAAAATTTTACTAATTAAATTATCGTGTCTTACCTGATGGTGAACTTTTTTTTTCATATTTTTATATTTTATATATTTTTATAGTTTTATTTTATAATTTATAATTTTCGTGTTTTACAATTTAATCTATGTGTTTTAATGTATATTATATATATATATATATATATATATATATATATATATAATATATATATATATATATATATATATATAATATATATATATATATATATATATATGAGCGTGAGCCATACTCTAAATAAATAAATAAATGTAATTGGTTAAAAATAAATTAATATATTTAATTATTATGTATATTATTCTATGTATTTCGGCTCTTTTAAAAGATCCCAATCTGGGAGTCGGATCAGATCCGATCCGGACATCTCTAGTTGTGAAAGGAATGGTAGCTGCATATGGCCGACTACTATTCCCGGTTTGACAAGTGGCGTAGGGCAGTATGAATAAAAATATTAAACTGATAAAAGTTTTCATTCATTTAAAACAATACTATTGTATACTATACTATTGTAAACAATATTATTGTATACTTATCGTTACTGTAAACATTTAAATTAATTAAAAAGTCTATTTTTTCAGAGTAAAGTGTCTTTTATGGGACCAATAAGACAAAAACTTATTAAGAAATTGGAATCTTCTGTCATAAAATTATATCATTTTCAAAAATTGGTTAGATAATAAGTTGCATTTTGCACCGAGTTAATGTTCATATTTAAATTATATATGTATATATATATATATATATATATATATATATATAGTATATATATATATATATATATATATATATATATAATATTATATAATTATTATGTATATATATATATATATATATATATATTATATATATATATATATATATATATATATATATATATATATATATATATATATATATATGTATACTGGACACTCACATCCCAATCAATTTAAAAACTCCGGGTAGCACAGAGGGGAATGGAAAGATATATGCTTAGTATTACAAGACGAGATAGAAAGTCCTGCGCATGGATTAGGGAACAAACGAGGGTCTGTGACATCATTGGAAGAGTAAAGCGATTGAAATGGAGATGGGCAGGACATATAGCGAGGCAATGGGATGACCGATGGACCAAGGCAATCCTGGAGTGGATACCGCTTGATAGCAAACGTCCGCGAAGAAGACCGAATGCAGGATGGATTGATGACATCGTTAAGTATATTGGACCAGAGTGGTAGAAGAAAGCCCAGGACCGTGAAAGTTGGAAACATGCTGAAGAGGCCTTTATCCTGCAGTGGATCGACACTGGCTGATGATGATGATATATGATATATATATATATATATATATATATATATATATATATATATATATATATATATATATATATATATATATATATATGCGGAATATTCACTAAATTATTTATTATTGAAATATAAATATCCTTTCTGTATTTAGTTGTTCACTTTGTATATGTTCTACAAATGTTTTCATTTACTACACTGGGAGTCGGATCAGATCCGATCCGGACATCTCTAGTTGTGAAATTTTGTGCTAAGTGCTGTTTTGTAAAAAAATAAGTTATTATGTAAACTGTTGTTATAGATTATTTTGTTATCGGTAAGTATTTGTAAAGATCTAACCAAAAACATTTTATCACAAATGTTCTTTGAATATAAAAACTACCGGGAAAGAGCATATAATCCTGTAAGTGGGACCGGAATGGTAGCTGCATATGGCCGACTACTATTCCCGGTTTGGCAGTGGCGTAGGGCAGTATGAATAAAAATATTAAACTGATAAAAGTTTTCATTCATTTAAAACAATACTATTGTATACTATACTATTGTAAACAATATTATTGTATACTTATCGTTACTGTAAACATTTAAATTAATTAAAAAAGTCTATTTTTTCAAAGAGTAAAGTGTCTTTTATGGGACCAATAAGACAAAAACTTATTAAGAAATTGGAATCTTCTGTCATAAAATTATATCATTTTCAAAAATTGGTTAGATAATAAGTTGCATTTTGCACCGAGTTAATGTTCATATTTAAATTATATATGTATATATATATATATATATATATATATATATATATATATATATATATATATATATATATTATATAATTATTATGTATATATATATATATATATATATATATATATATATATATATATATATATATATATATATATATATATATATATATATATATGTATACTGGACACTCACATCCCAATCAATTTAAAAACTCCGGGTAGCACAGAGGGGAATGGAAAGATATATGCTTAGTATTACAAGACGAGATAGAAAGTCCTGCGCATGGATTAGGGAACAAACGAGGGTCTGTGACATCATTGGAAGAGTAAAGCGATTGAAATGGAGATGGGCAGGACATATAGCGAGGCAATGGGATGACCGATGGACCAAGGCAATCCTGGAGTGGATACCGCTTGATAGCAAACGTCCGCGAAGAAGACCGAATGCAGGATGGATTGATGACATCGTTAAGTATATTGGACCAGAGTGGTAGAAGAAAGCCCAGGACCGTGAAAGTTGGAAACATGCTGAAGAGGCCTTTATCCTGCAGTGGATCGACACTGGCTGATGATGATGATATATGATATATATATATATATATATATATATATATATATATATGCGGAATATTCACTAAATTATTTATTATTGAAATATAAATATCCTTTCTGTATTTAGTTGTTCACTTTGTATATGTTCTACAAATGTTTTCATTTACTACACCGTTTTTGCAAATATAATTAATTCTTGTAGTGTAGTCACTAAATAAACTAAAGTGTTAGATATAAACTCGAGAATAAACTCATTTTTCACAACAATCAAAAAAACTAAATTTCAAGAGTTAATGCTATGAAGGATGTTTATCAAAATGATAAAATTAAAAAATTACATATTTTAAACAGTTCACTTCAATTGTTGGAACAGTATTTGGTAGTAGTCTCACTTTTGCCTTAGATGTTCAATCAAAACAGTTTTCAGCAAAATGATGGGAACATAAAAACCTACTGCGGTTTGGAATAAAGTCAGGCTTTTTAATAAAATTAATCCACTGTGTTCTTCTATTTGGAATTTTTGGGAAATCTTGAAAAAAAGATGAACTGGTTTAGTAACGTGAAACCCAAATCACAATGGAAGTAACATTTTCATTTATTAGTATAATTTCTGAAAAGGATTATAAAAAAAGGTAACACTCGTATGATTAGTTATATTTTATAGATTATATGAGTAAAGTAACATGTTTTATATGTATGAAACGAAAACTAAAAAATTATTCTGAAAAATTTCTGAAAAAAATAATCACTACTTTGAATAACATTATAATTATATTATTCTTCCTAAATCAATTTGACTACGCCTATGCATACCCGGCGGTATATTTACCTCATAACCTCAAAATGTCATTGAAACCAAATACGTTTTTATTTCTAAATAATTGATAAAAATTTAGAATTAAAAGCACTTACCATGTAATGTTACTCCTGAATTTTGATTTTTTCGTGTCAGGGAACAACCACAACTAACCATATTTTATGTATTTACCTTACTTCCGATATTATTTCTTTTATTGTCAATATAATGAGTATTAATATGTATTTACACTAGAACATACAAAAAGAGTATTCCAGTACACTTATTCGGCACTTATTTATTTTTATTAAAATTGCACAAATTTACTATTAAACTTCTAAGTTGTTGACACCAACTGCTAAAATTCCAAAACAATGAGTCATCTGTGGTGGTTCAATATGGCCGTTTCCGTCTCCATTTATACGTGCATTAAGATAGGCCAGGCTCCTTTCTGTTAGTTTTATATTCAAAGCAAATGTTTAATAAAAACAGAATTTATATCGGTTATTTATATTGGCAATTCTAAAAACATATTGAAAGATAAACAACCGTTTCAAAATAATAACGGAAATATAAAAGTGCAAACCTTTAAGGTATCTACATTTGCTTTTAACATTTTGTGTGCTTTCAGAAAATGTCGAGAAAAACATTGAAATCGCAAGCCCAACAATTGATGCTCAATGTTTATGAGTATTTCGAATGGAAAAAAGAATGGGGGACCTTTAGAGTCTCTTAACCTTCAAGAGGTAAAGAATACTTAATATAATTACGTCTTACTTATTTGTCATAATCATATTGTAATATTTTTTTCAGAGAGTTGCAGCAGCATTCGAAATATCAAGGAAAACTGTATTTTATTTAGAAATGAAAAGAAAATAATCCAGTTATTTTTTCTCCTGGAACAAGCAGACCTCGTGCAAAGACAAAAATAACAGACTTACCCGAAGAAAGTAAAATTGAAGTACATGTACAACATTGTTATATTGTACAACATGTTTATATAATTGTATATATTTGTAATGTCTCAACAACGATAAAAAATATCTCAACAACAATGTTTATTGAGTGTATAAAATAATGATTTTGACCAATAACAAAACAATTTCATTCACTGGCCACTTTCCTAAAATTTCGTTTTTACTTGAAATTGTCCGTACAATTATAACCTACATAATTCTCTGTTCCATCTATGACAAAACTTTACAATTTCACGATACACACTCGAAATGTTACGTTAAAATATGGATTTATAAAAGAACGTTTTATAATTTCATGTTATAAATATATACAAATAAATGTATCCAGGATTTAAATCAGAAACATAAATGTCCGTCTTTCTAGGCACCAACCACGTCCATTATGAAAGTTAGCACTAATTTCACTAATAATTTTTGATTTGATTCATATGGATAAAATTAATGATGCATGGGTAATCTTTCGACGGTTTAACTGTATAGTGACTTGGTGCTTAGTGGTATATTTCTTTAGTTTAACTACTTTAGGTAGTATATATATATATATATATATATATATATATATATATATATATATATATATATATATATATATATATATATATATACATTTTAAACTTACCATTTTTGGGTGTTAATTTTTAAGCAGTTTATCATGGCAGCTACTGGACCAATAATTGAAAATTTGTATCCAACCCAAATTAACAAAAATAAAAATGCAATAAGTATCCGAGACAGAGATTAAACAAAAGTATAAACATTTTTTTTCGATATTTATTTTATGATAAGTTGCAGTTTAAATAATCTTATTTTTTTTTATCAGGATTATATGAAGCATTAAGTTTATTGATATTTTATTAAAGAATTTAGGTAAATAAATTTGACAAATCAAAATTTAATATTTTCTTTGGATAATTAATTATCTTCTACTTCTTCTCTGACCTAACTTAAAATTGAGTTTGGACTAATCAGAATTTTTTACAATGTTTGCAATGTCAATGTCATTGCGATTGTTTTTGTTAGCATATTTTGCACTCCTTGTTTGCTTTCTTTGTTTTTGGAGTAGTATTTTCTAAAGCAAAAATATATATTGCAACATATAATTTCGTCTTATTTACAATTCACGACTTTCTGAAAAGTGTTTTAGAAAAATGTTTGCGCACTGTTTTGTAGTAACACTGGTACGGATTTAAACATTAACTTGTCAAATGTTCGAAATGAAGAGACATTATGTAAAATTAGATGGAGAAGGTACTTGAGAGTAATAAGTATTAGTCAAAGAAATCTAGATGATGGAATTGAAATTTCATTTAAAAATTTGAAGTTAAAAAAATGTTTTCTCGGAAAACAAGAAATTGCCACAAAAATTAAAGCTATTCTAGTAGTATATTCTGTGTAAAAAGTACCTTGAATTTTTTGTTTACAAAGTCCACGTAAAATATTCCTTAATTTTCTTTTCTGTTGTGCACCTAGTTATAATATTCTGTGGTGCCTAGTTACAATGTTCAATCTGAGCACGATAGATTAACTAGTTTGTTTACAGCTGGTATCAGCTGGTTTTATTAGTAGACGTCAAGTGTGTGTTACAATTTAAAATGTTGGAAAAAACAACGATAAATTGTGCATATTAAAACCACAGGCATATGATGTAATAGGGTCGAGAAGTGATAGTTGATTTGCCTCGTTCAGGACGACCTTCAACGTCTAAGAATGACGAAAACATCGACAAAATCAAGAAACTGGTGCTCAAAAATAATCGCATAAGTCTTAGAGAGTTTGTCTAGAGAGGTGAACATATCTTTTAAGTCCGTTCATAACATTGTGACTGAGATTTTGAGGATGAAACGCATCGCCGCACGATTGGTTCTGAAAGCTCAAGTATTTGGATCAACTGGATTAAAAAATTCGTGAAAAAAGATCTGATTTAGCGAAGAAAAATTCATTTTTCATCAAGACAATGCACCGGCTTACAGAGGTGTTCTTAAAATGACCAAATTGAAGGAGTTACACTGCGAATTGTTGGGGCATCCACCATATTCATCAGATCTGGTCCTCTATGACTTTCATCTGTTCCAAAACGTTTCGTTTCTTTTACGTTCGTTTGTTTTTCCTTCAGTTTTATTTTGTTTTAGCAAGTGTGTATATGTATCCGATAAATATTTCCTTACCGTACAAAAGTATTGACATCATTTTTTCAAAAAACTTAATTTTAATTAACTTTCAGGTTTTTAAAATGGAAAATGGCTATATTTTACCTTTCGTTGTGGTCAAAAAGTTACAAAAGTAGTTCGGGAGATTTGCACCGTATATGGAGAGGATGCTATAACCGATCGGACTGCTCGAGATTGGTTTGCCAAATTTAAAAATTGCAACTTTGATCAGGACAACACGTCCCTCTCTGGTCGACCCTCCGACTTCGACGAGGGCATTCTTAAAGCGCTTCTGAAGGAGGGCGCCCATGCCAAACATGCCGAGAATTGGCTGAAATGATGCTACTCGAAAACTCGGAACTTAGGCACCACACAAACTAATACCGAGCAACACGCGGCCACAAGAACGATTCTTGTACAGAATCGTCACGGGAGATGAGAAATGGTATCTTTATATCACTATGAAGCAAACGAAGGAGTGGATGGCTACATGAGACACGTCAAACCCAAGAGTTAAGCAAGATCTCTATCCCAAGACGACCATGATGTGGTTTCGTGGGACTGGGAGGACTTGGTGTACTGGGAAATGCTGGAGGAGAACAAAACGGTCGACAAGGAACGCTACCTTATTACGGTTATTTAACGGGAACGACACGATCAACAAGGCCGTCTTGAGAGGGTCTCAAAAACTGGCTTAATAATTTCTTCGAATTCAAGCTCGACGACTTCTGACGAAACGGCGTCAATAAATCAACAGATCGAGAGATGGGACTAGGTCGTGAATAATGAAAATACATCAGTGATTAATGTGTTGTTATAATATATAATGCTTTTTTTCAATAAAACTTTTTAGTTAACCTTTCGTTAGTGATATACGGTCTCACGTACCGACCCGTCCAACTTGTTCAAATAAAAAGGATGGGGGACCAACTGAAGCAGCTTACGTTCATGAACTTCTCGATAAACGAATGTAGGATACTCCTCGTCAGTAACTATGAGAATATTTTAAATAGTGCACTTATTTTTTTCGTTTACGGTCTCAGACACCGACGGCACTAAAACAATTAGCAAGACTATATGCATACAGGTACATTTTTGTGGAAGATTTTGCGTCTATTTTTTATGTTTTGTTCTTTCTCAGAAATGGGTTACGAACGGGACCAGCACCGACTGTTAACATTAATGGAAGAAGTTTTACTTGAATTTAGTGATGAAGCTGAAGAGGAGGAAGACGTACTAGAAACCAGAGAAGATGTGAAAGCAAACAGGAGGTGGAAAGCGCCAAAGATACCGATATACTAGAGAGGCCGTATCTTCCGAGAAAAGATGGTAAAACTACATGGAAAAAACAGAACAAGAAAAAAATAACTACAGAGTTATCAAAGATCCAGTTGCTATTTGGGAACTATTTTTTAGCGAAAATATTATACACATTTTTATTGAAAATATGAACAAATTTATAGAAAAAAGTAAAGAAAATTATAGCCGAGAACGAAATTGTAAATCGACTAATATTCCAGAGGTAAAACCATTACTTGGATTATTGTATATCGCATTAGAAAAGGCAACCATGTTAACTGATGAAAATCTTTAGGTTTACCATGTCGCTTTTTAGGTTTCTTCTTTTTGCTAGCCCATATTCGTTTTAATGATAAAGACAGTCATGAGGAACGGCAAACGTGCTGAGTTAATAAACTATCTTCTATATTTAATTGCGCAAGACAGTCAAGATGATGGCCAATGGGGATTTTTTGACAGTTTGATGAATATTGCTGGTATAAACGCCTTTATAATTCATACCCCAAATATTAGGAAGAAAAATCTATTCTATTGGAATGGTGTGAAAAACTATTTTGAAGAGATTTGCCACTAAACACCAAATCCTTTTTTTGAACTTCTCAACGCATATTTCGCTTACCATGTTATCAGGAGATGATTTAATCTAATTCTAAAACTAAACAATGTTTTATTTATATGATGATGATGTTCTATAAATAGTTTTTATATATAAACATTATTAAAATTCGAGCAACATCGGAATATATTCCAAGAGCCTTGAGAAATCGAATATCAGAGGTATGTCGTTTGGATCAAGCCCGCCAAGATGATCCAAGAGTAGCAAGAGTACAGGACCTTGTGCTATATGTACTTCAAAGAAAAATAGGAAAACACAATTTAGTTGTAGAATGTGTAAAAAGTTTTTTTGTCTAGAGTTGTTTTAGAAATTTCAATATTTAATTTAGCAATAGGATTTAAAAGTTATAGTTTTATGTGTTTTTAAAATGGCTCTCATGTATTAGAATAGTCTTTTATTTTTTATGTTTCTGAACTTTTATGCCTCTAATAATATTATTTTCTTCTGAAATAAAACATCTAAAATAAATTTGAGTTTGTTTATTAACTAATTAATAAAATACATCCTTATATGCTCTAAAAAACAATTTCTGGTCTGTCAGACCTACGCCACTAATGTACTAGAAATTAGATACGTCACTAAAGGAAGGTTAAAAACCACCTGAATTCATGGAACAACCTAATAAAAACTACGACTACTTTCTATCTAACCTCACAAAGATTCACCACTAAATACCGAATCACTTTCTTTTTGTTTTCGACGTGCATGATTTAATCTGAGATTAAATTAGCTCCTGATGATGCTCACATGGATAGCGAGACGTGCGTCGATAACTTTAAAGAAGTGATTCGGTTCACACCGGAGATTTCAATAGAAGAATTGATCTACCTAATTGATCCTTCCTATTGAATTCATTGAGATGACATTTGATATGGATATGGATGTGGTTAAGCTGGCTTCAGACATGTTATGCTGTATTTAAAATTACGTCTAATTGTTTTCTACGTTTGTACCTAGAATCGAGTTCTGTAGCAATTTACAATTAGCAAAAGTAGAGTACATTACTAATGTCATTACTAAGTAATGGACTGCGCCTGTCTGGTACAGTATAAACAATCACAACCATATTAAGAATATAAGGACCAAACAACACACAACGGAATACCAAAAATATGGTTTATAAAATTCCCTGCGAATGTGGCAAATTTTATATAGATGAGACATCTAGACCGTTAGAGGTTAGAATAAAAGAACATAAAAACCTTCTTAGAAAGGGTGATTTTAATAAATCTAGAATATGTCAATACACATGGGAATCGGGACATAAAATCAATTGGAATAATTCCAAAACGGTATTAAAAGAATCGGTAACAAAATATAGAAGATTAAAAGAAACCGCTATAATTAATTTAAATAAAAGTAACTGTATTGCTATGCCTTCGGTAGATTTAAATTCAATATGGTTCCCGATTCTAAAGAATACAATTTAGAACGTTTAAGTATTTCAATGCACAATAATCACACAGTAAAGCTCACCTTTATATTTTTTTTGGTAGTATGTCACTGTCATTAAAAGGCAAAGGCAAATTTATTACAGATAAAGAATCACTGAGAAATGTGTTTTTTATTTTTTAGATCGTGGCGAAAAACCCAAAAAAAGAAAAAAATATATATTAAGCATGATATTTATTGACTACAATGTCAATAAATAGGGGATAAAAATCAAGGACATTACTAAATAAACTTAATATTCCTGTTGCTTAACAAAACTAACAATTTCCTACATCTCGATTTAAATAATATTAACTCAAAATTGAGTCTGGAGTAGTTACCATTTTTTACATTATTTAGATTTTATTGATTTTAATCATATATTTTGCAACCTTTATTTGCTTTCGTTATTTTTGAATTGAGTATTTTCCAACGCAAAAATATTTGCTGCAAATACAACAATTGATAATGCGTTTATCACTTGACATTGGATACTTGAACTTTATTTATGAGCAATTTCATTGTATTTACGATTCGTGTAACGAGTTTCTGGAACCTTATACATAATTGATTTTTTGAAAAATGTTTATGCAACATTTTGCGGTAATTATGTCAATAACATTTTCAAATAAAAAAAAATCGTTGATATTGGGATAATTTAGAAGTTTGTGTTTTTCTATTGAAACTTGTTACGCAAATTTTACACACTGAAGGGACCGATTTTTAAACTATAGGTCATATTGTTCGAAACGTCAAGAAAATTCGTGACACATCATTTGGATCTCATTCGGATAATATAATTTTGATTCACGCAAAAAACGTATCAACGAACGGAAAAAGTGAAAGTCGAATGGTGCAAGGTTTAGACTATATACAAAGGTAGTTCGAAAAGTTCTCATCCTGAAACAGAGATTGCGCAAGTTTGACTCGATGATTGTGATATTTGTCGAGGATGATTCGTTAGATGGGGTTGTGCGAAATTACAGACGCATGCATTTAGTTGCTTGCTTGTTTCGAATCCACTTCGGAGATTCAAAAACGGGTAGATTTCACTTTAAAGTATTCTATCACTTTGTCTTCAATGATAAAAAAGTGAACCGCTGAATATAAACGAGGCCGTATATCCTACATTTGATTAATTGTCACAAAAATCAGCAATGTCGTATTAAATGATGTTTCCACAATTTTTTTTTGATATATTTAAGAGAACCCGATGGTTCGAAAATGAAAAAAATTCTTTTTATTATTGTTTTAAATAATTCTATCATCATCGTCATCATCAGCCCGTGCCGATCCACTGCAGGATGAAGGCCCCTTCAGCCTGCTTCCAATTTTCACGATCTTGGGCTTTCCTCTGCCACTCGGGTCCTATATACTTAACGATGTCATCAGTCCATCGAGCTTTCGGTCTTCTTCGCAGATGTTTGCGATCAAGCGGTATCCACTCCAGGATTGCCTTGGTCCATCGGTCATCCCATTGCCTCGCTATATGTCCTGCCTATCTCCATTTCAATCGCTTTACTCTTCCAATGATGGCACAGACCTTCGTTTGTTCCCTAATCCATGCGCATATATATATATATATATATATATATATATATATATATATATATATATATATATATATATATATATATATATATATATATATATATATATTGAATTCAATATCAATTGAAATTCAGGATAGAGACTGTTTCAGACACAAGGTTAACGTTTGGAAGGTTGGCCAGAGAGAAAAATGTAGGAAGACTGGAACAACTTGGTCTGATTAAAGGAAAAAGTTCATAGCAAAAGAATGAAATTAGTATGGGCGTAAAGGAAGGCTAATAACAACAAACGCCTTTAATTGTACTTCGCGTGGTCCACCAGGGCCCATACGTAAATAATAATATATAAATATATATATATATATATATATATATATATATATATATATATATATATATATATATATATATATATATATATATATATCCTCTATCCTCTTTGTGGATCAGATCTTGACGTGATGTAAGGGTTTGAGTAGAGCAATGAAGTTTTGAGCTATGTCGTCTGGAGCCTATGCTCCTGGGAGGGTCACCCCTGGCGGACAGGTCAAGACCTCAGACTAACATGATCCAAAATCTGCCAACCCGCATTGGACCAGCATGATAATATAAAGAATGAAATGAAATGAAAATATGAATGATAATATGAAAAACTTCAATATTAAAGTACAACTTCAAACACGGTCCTCATTCCCCGAAGGCCAAGGGGCAATTACCTACGGCAGCGGCAAGACCTGCCCCAAGGCAGAGGATGCTAAGAATCACCGGATCAGATCAGCTTGATAATTTGGGCATAGCCCAATAAATTGGAATATCATTGGGCTATGTAAAATACGAAGAAAGGGCGAAGAGCTAATTCAACTGTATTCAACTGGTCACGTACTTTACATTCGGGGTACGGAGAATGGACGATGTGGTGGAATTGGATTCCTCATTAATCGAAAGTTGAAGGACATTATAAGTATATCTGACCGGCTAGCCCAATGCGTTATTAAGCTCAATAAAAAGTTTAGGCTTCAAATTGTCCAAGGTTATGCTCCAACTATAAGCCATAGGGATGAGGAAATTGAGGAATTTTATGATGATGTGGCCCAGCTTTTATACAAAGAGAAATGTAGGTACAAAATCCTGATGGGTAATTGTAATGCCAGAATTGAAACAGCAAGAAATGGTGAAAATGCAACTGGCCCATATGGAACTGGTGAGCGGGATAATAGAGGTGACAGATTAGTTGATTTTGCTGAAGGACAAGAACTTCATGTTATGAATTCGTTCTATAAGAAAAATATCAGCAGAAAATGGACATGAAAAAGTGCATCTGTACTCACAAGTAAAATTGACTACATCATGACCAACGATAAAACAATATTTACCAATTGTACTGTCCTTAACAATTTTATTGTTGGAAGTGGCCACCGAATGGTACGAGCAAAAGTTAGGATTAACTGTCGAAGAGAGCGCGAAAGAATGGTAAGGTCAAAGAAAACTAAAGTGAATTTTGGGAAATTGCTAGAGAGGGCTAGCGATTTTGAGATTGTTTTGTCGAACCGCTTTGCTGTGTTACAAGATCCGGAGGAGATGGAAATATCAGTTCAATTTGGATAAATCACCAACAATGTTGTTCAAATGGGTGCTTCGATAGAACCAGAAGAAAAAGATCTCAAACAGACAAAAATCTCCAGTGAGGCTATTGATTTAATGAAGAAACGACGAACAATGAGAAATACAGGGAGTCCTTTTGGCAGAGTCGAGTATACTGAGCTCTGCAAAACTATAAGAAAATGTATCAGAGAGGACACGCGCCGGTTCAACATGCAGCTAATGCAAAAAACCCTGGAAGAAAACAAAAGAATTAATAATGCCAATCATTATTTTATTATTTATTAGCAAATTTTATTCCCAGTTATACGAAGATCAAAACCAATCAAAGACAACTGGCAAGATTATACTCAAAATGCCTCAAGGAACAGAAAGTACCTGACTTATGGAAAAAAACAGAACTACCGTCCAATAAGCCTCCTATTAGTAATGTACAAAGCTTTCACTAAGATAATATCTAAAAGAATATTTAAAAAACTAAATGACGAACAACCAAGAGAACAAGCAAGATTCAGAAGTGGATGCAGTACAATGGATCACATCCAGCTTGTACACTGTGCTTGGCTTTTATCGACTACGAAAAAGCATTTGACTGCACCTCCACCACAAAGCATGCTTTCAATGGCACTTAATGCACTGCTTAGCCAGGGGGTAGATAAATCATATGTACATCTATTAGGATCGATATATGATGGAGCTACAGCGACAGTGCATCTTGATGATCTTGAAGTGGGAATTAATGCAGAACGAGGTGTACGGCAGGGTATCGCAATATCGCCTATTCTTTTCTCGTCTGGCCTTGAAGAAGTATTCCGTAAACTGGACTAGGAAACACGATGGTGTAAAGATCAATGGTGCAAACTTAAACCATCTTAGATTTGCAGATGATATCGTTCTCTTTTCACAAGACCTAGAGGAGCTGAAAAGATGCATACAAGAACTGCAAAGGGCTGGCGAACCATTTGGTTTAAAAATAAACCTGAAAATGAGGTTATGTTTAATAAATTCGCTCAAAACAGAAGAATTTCAGTTTTAGGAAGGGATTTGGAGATCGTGGACCACTTTATATATCTTGGGGAGAGGATTTCAATGGAGGGAAATACCGCCCGGGAGGTGGAACGACGTATAAAATGTGGCTGGCAGGCTCAACATAGTGTTTAAGAGCAGACTCCCACTTTGCCTGAAAAGAAAAGTCTTCGATCAGTGCGTCCTACCCATTATGACATACAGAAGTGAAACCTGGACACGCACATCGCAATCAGTTTAAAAACTTCGGGTAGCACAGAGGGGAATGGAAAGATGTATGCTTGGCAGTACAAGACGAGACAAAACGCCCTGCGCATGAATCAGGAAACAAATGAAAATATGTGACATCATTGGATGAATAAAGCAATTGAGAGCTTGGCAGATGGGCAGGCCATATAGCGAGGCGATATGACGACAAATGGACCAAGGCAATCCTGAAGTGGATACCGCTTGATCGCAAACGTCCCCGAAGTAGACGGAAAGCACGATGAATTGATGACATCGTTAAGTATATTGGGCCCAAGTGGCAGAGGAAAACCCAGAACCGTGAAAGTTGGAAGCATGCTGAAGAGGTCTTCATCCTGCAGTGGATCGACATGGGCTGATGATGATGATGGTATATATATCATGAGGGTTTGAAAACTCCAAAATGAATAAAACATTTTTATTTACAAAAAAATTGGTTTTTGCAGCAATTTTGGTTTACGGAATTCTTTTTCTTATTACTAATAATAAAAAAAATAGGTTTATATTCAATGAAATAGTTCTTTATTTGCCGTATAGTTGTACATTTATTTATGTATATTGTCTTTATATAGAAAAACTCTCTTAGTACAACCCATCTTGGAGAAAAATAAATGTATAGTTGAGACTAAACTGACGCCGTGGGGGGTTATTCATTGTTATCGAAATAGAGCAACGATACTCTGAGAGTTCCGATACAAAATAGACTCGTTTTTACCGCGAAAACCCGATGAATTAAAACCCTGACAGAAAATCGACCGTCATGAACAGTTAAGTTTTTTTATGTTTAGGTCCCATTTTTTCAACTACTAAAGCTAGCTTTAATCTAGCGTTTTGCTAACGCTAGATTAAATCATCTCCTGATGATGTTAACATGGTTAGCGAAACGTGCGTCAAGAAGTTTTCAAAAAGTGATTTGGTGTTTAGTGGTAAATCTCTTCGAGTTTAGTAAAAAACTTCTGTTTCACCAACATAACACTGAAAATCACAGGAGTTGTGATACCTTGGCACCGATCGACCTGAAAGCTATTTCATACCCAGAAGATCGTGTAGATTGTTTAACTCTTTATGTATGTTCGTCGGAGTTTAATCTTCAAAATCAAAGTATTTTATGACAACTCGAACTTTTATTTTTCAGAAAATGTTTGCTTTACACGACTTCAACTTCGCAACACGCAATCTACCGAATCTTACATGACAAACATAATAGTAATTTGGTCACAGTTGCACCATCTCTCGTAAAACCGAAACAATTTTTTGCCATTAGCCCTTATGGAGCCATTCTATACTTCATAGTCTGGATTACTTCTGACTTTGGTCATGCAGTGATTGATCCAGGTTTCATTAACCGTCACTAATAGTTTCAGAAAGTTTGGTAATTTGCCTCAAGAGTGATACTACTGATGCGTTTTTTATAGACAAAAACAAAGATTTTCCCAATAAGAGTGTTAACACTTTGAAACGTAACAGCGGCAACACTGTCTGAAATTTAAATGTCACTCATAAATTGATGTGTTCAGTAGATTGTGTTAACTTACCGTCTACGTGAATAAAAAGCGCGTAGAAATTGGAAGTTGAAAGGTGACTCTCACTTTGAGGAAATTTTTTTTTCCCGACAAACCACACTTCTGGCTTAACGGGTTGGTGAACAAACATAAATGTAGGACTTGGGCCGTTGAAAATTCTTAAGTGATTTAGGAGTTACCTCTTCATCCTCAGAAAGTCACTGTTTGGAGTGGTTTTTGAGCTGAAGGAGTGATAGGACTTTATTTTATTGAAGACGATGATGGAAATCATGCCACTGTTAATAGTAGAGAATATATTTGGCCTGAACTGATAAATGTGGATATAAAACAATGATATTTTTTTCAAGAAAAATTTCCTAGACGTGTTATTTCTCGAAATGGTAATGTCAACTAGTCACCAAGATCATGCGATCTTACACTCTTGAATTTTTTTTGGGTTATGTTAAATTTCTGATTTACAGAAATAAACCCAGAGCAATTCTTGACCTTAAACGAAACATTCAGGCCACCATTGAAAATATACCACGCGATATGTGTGAAAGTAATTATATGAATATTGGGTCTCGAGAATGCATTTCTCCAGACGAAGCCGAGCCACTTGAACGACAATATTTTCAAAAAAATGCCATAATTTGTTTTTGAAAATAAAACAAAAAATATCGGTTTATCACTTGTAGATATTATTATGCCTCGTTTAAAAAATCTGGCACTCTTATTGGACAACCCTTTAACCTTAATTGAGAATAGACCACAAATAGATGAAAAACAATTATGCAGAAATACAAATATATAATATTTTTTTCATTTATTGGTCAAAGCTTACAACGAGATAATAATTCTTAAATCACCTTCATACATGTTTATGCACTAGTCTTACAACTTAGAAACTGTACGAGATTTATGTAGAAAAAGAAAATTAGTTTTCAAATGACCCAATATAATCAATAGTATCGAATGAAACAATCGAAAAATCATTTTTTTCTAATCCGAAGGTGAACCGATTCGATCATCTGACCGCCCCCAGGGCAAACGCGTATGCCCACCACGGCATCGCTCACTTTCACTGCGTCCGACCAATACGCGCCTAGAAAGATCTCTTTCGCGGTAAGGTCAGTCCAAACAGAGCCGTATAGTGCGCTGGAATGCTTTAGATTTGCGTCTTTGGGTACGCGCGATCGTCCAGTTATATTTCGGCGGCTTGTCACAGTGGTTTCTTCGTGTTTTTCGCCGGCAAAGTTGACTATATCCCCGTGCAATATCACGTTTAGTGTGTTTGGTGCCTGACAGACGCCTTAGGTCCAGAAGGTCAGTATAATGATATTGACGGTGTAGTTTTGTGGTCGCAACTAGTTTGCCGGATGTATTCTATTACGATATCAGACAGAGCAAATAGGTCTGTTTTTATATCTGTTTGCTAAACTTAATATGTGATCTCAAATTTCATCATCGAACATTTTTCTTATAATAATCAATCGAAGTCATAAAGCATACATATTTTTCATCTAATTAACATAGACAAAATTGAAATAATTAATCATTTTACTATTATCTTACACTTTCACAATACTTTTTTGATAAAAAATGCTGTAATTAAAAAAAAATATCAAGGTATTTTTAGTGGAACCTGTTCAGGTTGATATACAGGATGAGGCAGAGAAACGGTCTCTTGAGTAGAAGTAAAGAGACTATAATCACAGTATTTACAGCATCATATCATAAATGAATATGAAACAATGGAACTGTGCAAAACCTAGTTTCACCGTTAGGGTATACTACTAAAATAATTATTGTATTGTGATAGGTCAACGGTTATTTCGTCATTAACTATAATGATTACGTACCGTCTGATTGTTATCAAAACATGGGTTTCATGGCTCTTTGTGCGACTCCCCTTTTGTTTACTAGGGTATAAACTCGAGAAGATCATCATTCAGTGGTCTATTCACCATCACTTTTTTAAACTTCTCGATGCGCGGCACGTTTCATCAGGATATTATTTAATCTTAAATTAAATCATCTCCTGATGATGCTAACATGGTTAGAGAAACGCACGTCTAGATGTTTAAAAAGCGATTTAGTGTGTAACTGTAAATCTCTTTGAGTTTAGTGTTACACACCGAAGGTTTCGATAGAAGAATTAGTGTTACTGGTATGTCAATGTTAGAGTCCCTGAATCATAAGCTAGAGTCGGTAAGATGCTTTGATCAGAGGTTGAGGTGTGAAGTATACAGGGATTTCTAATTTAAAAACATATTTGACCTTTTCGATATGCCAACACTATAATCAGTTTTAGTTTCTTCAGTTTAGGGAACAAAAACTGGTCAGATCTGCGGAATAGGGAGTCTGATTAAACATTTCGGAACCGTTGTGGATAGCAACCAATGAAACGACATTTATCAGTTGGGGATGTTACATATGTTTTATTGTCAACTATGCCTGATTCGAGCGAGAAAGGTACTACGAATGATATTTGGAGGTAGAAGAGCCGAAGACAGATGGCTAACACCCACAAACTAGGAGTTGAAAGAGCTTTTTAAAGAACCAGACAGACATAATAGGAATTGTGAAATCCCAAAATTGAGAGATTGAAATGACTAGGGTATATTACTGGAAAGTAGTATAGGAGGCAGAAGGAAGAGAGGCAGGCCAATATCAAGATGTATGGAAGTCACAGAGATCTACAGAGAATGAACACTATTGACTGGAAGAAGAAAGTTATGAATAGAGAAATTGTTTTCAAAACAACGCAAGGGCTGTTTCAACTGTCCAGTTTTCAAGCTCTACTCAGAACTATTCACCAAAAGAAATGTATCAACGGATGTACACTAGAAAAAAATTCTCTAACATGCAACACTATCCGTGAATCTCTATCTATAAACATGTGTAGTCTCCCCAAACTCTGTGAGGCATGCACAGAGTTAGGTCTATGTCTTCTTATGACAAAATATCCCTGGCGCATTGCACACATGTTCAATTACATCAAGTTTATTTAAAGTTCAAGAGTTCAACAAATGCTATTCCATACATGTTCTATAAGTGATAAATCTCGGGACCTAGCAGGCTAGTTGAGTGTCACTATCGCAGACTTTTTTAAAAACTGCATTATTTTCTGCACTTTATGCGATCTGGACTTTTTTTTACTAAAAGATTAAATAAGGATGAACTTGCAGAACGGGACGAACTAATGACGGGATGCAATATTTCGGTTACATAACCGAAGTTTGTTTGCTATTACTACAGGTAACCTGCTTACCAAGCATATTCACATCATTACCATGATTCAATGCTAGATCGGCATTATATATTCTAAACGACGCATTTTTAGTGCTCAATAATATAAAGTAAACATAATAATACATTTTGCCCATAACAACTTCATGGTATTCAATGCGACAATTTATAATAAATATACTTCAACTTGTCAACCAGTCGGTAGGCTTCTCGAGAGACTCATGGTTATGCACAAAATCAAGAGTTGATAGCTCGAGGGGGGTGCTGACTGGAGTTTTTGGTAGCCGATGACCGTGGTTCAGAACACACGTTAAGCTGTAGGTCCAGTCGCTAAATAGCCTTCGCAGTTGCTGATGCACCTCTAACCCTAAAACTTTACTTCAATTTGCAACTAAAATTCTCCTTATAGCACAATTTTATTGTTATGAAACCAACTCTCATAAAGTACACTTATGTTGACAGAGGGAGTAAAATAATCCAGTCAGCCATTAACACAACCATTTAAAATTCAGAGTGATTCTACCATATTACAATGTAATCATAATAAAATATACAAATTTTCACACACATTCGCATTACAATTGTAAGCATAGATATAAAACCTAAAACCATATACTTATCTAAATATATGTTGGGCTATTAATTGGGATTTCAGTAATATCATACCTGATGATTTTTTTCAAATGAATGATGTTAGCGAAATTAGTTAAATTAAACCTAAACTAACAGCAAATTTCAAGGAAACAATATATGAGTGTCTAGAATACAAATCAGATTTAATTCTAGGTAGGAATATATTAGTACAATTGGAAATTCTAGTATTATGTTTATGAAAATCATAAACAAGTACATTTATCTTAAACAGATGTGTATACATGAAGAATATACAAATAGTTGTTTTAGTGTAAGGACAGTAAATTTGTGTATAAATCAACAGTATGGAATCTGGGATTCTTTCCCAAAATAACTCTAAGGACAATATTTTGACACCTCTTCAACTGGCACCACCCATTCTGATAATAATGATTGGCAAAGGGAAAAATATACCACCCTTAACCAGTGTTGATCTAAAATGCCTCCAAGTAACTTGAATGTATAAAACAATTTTCTAATACAGGCTGTCATTTTATCAACATGAAGCTCAAAATTCATATTTTTATCGAAATAAACACCCATATATTTACAATGATCGTAAAATTCAATTTCTTCACACAAATCACTTGTTACATGCATTAGTAACTTGAAGAATGATACACTTCTGATTCGTTTCAAAAGGTCTTTTTTTTAACATTTAGTTACATTAATTGCGAGAAAATTATTGTCAAGCCATTCTTTTATTAGATAATCTTTGGATACGGCGTTAATTAGATTATCAATTTTGCGGTAAGAAAAAACATAGTATCATCAGCAATACAAAAGGGTATTCCATCTGTCTTTAATGAGAATATGTTATTAAGATATGTATAAAACAAAAAGTAATGAGCCTAATACATTGAGGGACTCTGCAATTTACATTTACTGATTGACAGTTGACAGTTCTTGATGTTATAAAACTTACTTACATGATTAGTTCAATATGATGCACGCAGTTTGATTCAAATATGTATAGTGGGTATAGCTCTTGTGTTATGAATATGTATTTGCAGAAATCGAATTATATGTATATTATATATTAATTTCTTTGGTTTTTAAGTATAATATTTTAAATCAATAATTCTATTGGGAGCTGTGTGAAAAACTCAACTCAAAATGATTTACCACTAAACACCAAATTGTTTGGCTTTTAATTTGTCGGCGCACATTTCTCTTACCATGTTAGCATCATCAGGATATGTTCAAGCTGATTCACACTGAGCGCATCAGGAAATTAAAACAAGCCATTTGGTTAACTCGAAGAGATTTACCACTAAACACTGAATCACTTTTTTTTAAGTTCTCGACTGACGTTTTGCTAACCATGTTAGCATCATAAGGAGCTGATTTAATCTAATCTTAAAACTAAAACTAAACTATTTTCTTTTTATATGAGAACCCTAATTGCTAACCTACTACCTTATCTAACTATTAAGTAGCGTACTACTTATCTAATGAAGCTTGTAAAAAAAGGATACAAGAAAAAAAGAAAAAAAAGGGGAAAAAGATAACAAAAGAAAGAAAAAAATGAACCGTGAAGTTTTACTGACCCTTGCATTAATAACTGAAAAAGTTGACTGAAAGTTATAGGTCCTTTATACCGGTTTATGATTTTCTTGCATTTTTTCTATTTGAAAGCTTTCATATGCATCCAAAGCTCTATTGTTATTTACACTTTTAATCAGTCTTAAATTACTAATGTCTATATTGTGGTCATGCTGGGCAACACAAGATTTTTCATTTCTCCCATATCTAAATCTTATCTTTAAAAAAAGTGAATCGGTGTTTAGTGGTAAATCTCTTTGAGTTTAGAGTTTCACACCGAAATTTCCAATAAAAAAATTGAAGGGTATTCCATCTGTCCATTCCATTTGGCTCTAAACACATTTGGTGTTTAGAGCCAAATATCTTTGATTTGGTAAGAGATTATACTTCAGATTATGTGTCAATTTTATATACGTAATTTTATTTATGACAAAATGCAGTTATTGCTTGATGGAGATAGACCAGATTAAAATCCATTCTCCTCAAGATTTGTGAACGAAAAATATGAAGTATGTAAATATATAGAATACATGCACAATTAATAACATTCAAAATTTTTCTTGATGTGAGTTAATTACAGAATTCATAAACTAAGAATCAAAACACCGATGAAGCAGATTTTAACTTATCTACTCCAATATGTATCCATGTGTTCGCTGTAATTCGATGCCATTACATTATGTTTTGGGTCCTTTTTATTTATAGTTTTTCATCTTTTCTTGTTTATAAGCGTGTTTTTGTGTATATATCACATATAATCGAAACTACATGACAAAGCATTATAAAACAGTATTGAACACGGTAGCTGTTAACAAGCATTGTTTGGGACTGCATTCTTTTAGCATTCCAATTAAAGAAAAATGCTGTGAAGCTATACGGAAAATTTGTAAATAGAGATGTCACAGACTGAATCCTAACCAGACTCTGTTACAGCTGAGTTGATTTACTTTATGTTACAGCTTACTGATTTAAAAGAACAATTTTTTTCAAAAGTTTCGTGTCCGTCAGGACAAGTTTTTTTTCGTTCAAACATTTTTTAAGCGACTTTCAACTTATACGGCGACCGAGATTATAGGTCGACCTTGCTCTTATTAGCCAATTTAAGCGAATTCTCATTACTTTATCTTCGCCGCACATGTGTCGTATGTTGCGTTTTTAAGACAGTTTTTTTCCAATACTGCTTTAATTTAACACAAAAAGAAACGTCAATAATAACCAAATTTTGATAATATATTCAAAACAATTGAGAAATATTTCGTGTTTAATCAATGGAATATTACTGTTACCATTATTAGCAATTATTAAAGATTAATTTTATTTTATACATAATAAAATATAAATGAAATGCACAAATAATTCATAAGTATATGGTTTTTGTATATGTTTAATGTTTGGTGTTTCATGGTTTGAAATTAATGGAGCCACTCAATATATACTGGAGACCAAAAATAGCGTAACACTCAGCATACATATTTGAATCAAATTAAAAAAACCTAATGTACAACATATCTTGAACTTAAAAACTGACAAACTTTTATCTTTCTTACTTTTATATTTCTGCTTGATATTACTATAAATGATATTATTAAAAAAATTAAAAAATTTATATTAAAATTACCACTATATTTAAAACTTATATGCACTGGGTTATTCCATAAGCTCCCGCCATTTTATTTAAAGATTTTTAATGAAAAAAGCAACAATTATAACAACAAATTAACCACTGAGGTATTCTTCGTCATTGTTCACGACCTGCTCCCCGCTCTCGACCAATTTATTGATGTCCTTTTCGCCAGAAATCGCCGGGCCTGGACTCGAAGTTAAGCCTCAAAAACTGAGGTCCTCATAAATGGCGAAGATTACACCCCTCATTTGGTTGTTCAACGAGCGGAAGAGGTGATAATCCGTTAGCGCTAGATCTGGAAAGTACGGCGGACGCGCAATAATCTACCAATCGAGATCATTCAGGGCCTACTTGACGATGTTTGCTGTGTGAGGTCGTGCATTGTCGTGCATTGTCGTGGAGCAAGATGACTTGGCCTTGTGGATCGGCTCGTTTCTGATTAATTACCATAATTTCGCGCGCAGCTGGGTGCAGATCATGGTTTTCTGGGGATGGCGATGTTGCTTATCTCTCGCGTGTTTCCCGCGATTACCCACTCGTTCCTTTGTTTTCAATTTATATATATATATATATATATATATATATATATATATATATATATATATATATATATATATCCTATATATATATATATATATATATATATATATATATATATATATATATATATATATCTATATGCGCATGGATTAGGGAACAAACGAAGGTCTGTGACATTGCAAGTGCAAAGCGATTGAAATGGAGATGGCAGGATATATAGCGAGGCAATGGGATGACCGATGGACCAAGGCAATCCTGGAGTGGATACTGCTTGATCGCAAACGTCTGCGAAGAAGACCGAAAGCTCGATGGACTGATGACATCGTTAAGTATATAGGACCCGAGTCTATATAGGCTGAAGAGGCCTTCATCCTGCAGTGGATCGGCATGGGCTGATGATGACGATGATGATAGAATTATTTAAAACAATAATAAAAATATTTTTTTTTATTTTCGAACCATCGGGTTCTCTTAAATATATCAAAAAAAATTGTGGAAACATCATTTAATACGACATTGCTGTATACATATGGCATATATATATATATATATATATATATATATATATATATATATATATATATATATATATATATATATATATATATATATTTATATATATACATACGGAGCTAGGGCTTCAATAAAAGCGCTCCATCTGGTTCTATTCTGCTCTAGAACCTTGACTTCCTGCCAGGATAAGTTTACTCTTTTCAGTTCATCATTGATTGTTCTCCTCCAAGTCTGTGTAGGCCTTTCAATACCTCTTTTACCCTGCGGATTCTAGGCCAATGTTATTTTCGCTATATAGTTGTTTTGTTTCCTGAGTGTGTGCCGAATCCATCCCCACTTACGAAGTGCTATATCGTGTGCAATTTTCTTTTGGTTTGTGTGATGAAGCAAGTCTTCGTTTCGAATCTTGTTCGCCCAGAATATGCGCAATATGTTTCGCAAGCATTTATTTATGAAGACCTGCAGCTTTTTTTGTTATTGTCTTTATTATTTTCCACGTTTCACATTCGTAGAACAAGACCGCCCTAACATTGGTGTTAATTATATGAAGTTTTGTTTGTGTTGAGTATTGTGTTGATCTCCATACAGGCTCCAAAAGCTCCTAGAGCTGTTCGTATTCTGCTTTTGACATCATGATCTGCACCTCCATTTTTTGTTAGCATACTGCCTAAGTGTGTAAAACTCTCCACATCTACTGGTTATCTGTTGAGGAAGAAAGGGCTGAAATTTCTGGTGTTAATTCTCAGCGACTTGGTCTTTGTTACATTAATTTTCAAGGCTTCATTTATAAATCATCCGCGTATTCCAGGTCCGTCAAGCTAGAATTGAGGGTCCACTGGATGCCGGATTTATTTTCGTTGATATTTTTAAGAACATTGAAAAGAAGAGGAGACAAGACACCGCTGTCTCACACCAATAAAAGTTTCAAATTCCTCGCTTCTACATCCACCATGGGCTACACAGACTGTGCATTAATATACATTTCCCGAATAAGGCATATATTTTTTTCGAGCATTCCTTTTTGTTTTAAAATCTTCTATAAGGCAGTGTGGGCTAAACTGTCGAGTGCCCTCTCGAAATCGATGAATAATAAGTAGAGTGGCGATCTCGATTCAGTTGACTGTTATGGTAAGATCCTAACAGTATTTATGTGATCAGTACACGAATGACCCGATCTGAAGCCTGCTTGACCTGGACGCATTTCTGCTTCTATATGTCCTACCAATCTTGTTAGGATGATTTGTGCTGCAACATTAATGATTGTGTTTAGTAATGTTATACCAAGTCAATTGTCACAAATGCTCTCCTTTGGTCTCCTTTTTTTTGGTAATTTAATTATCAATCTCTTTTTCCAATCATCGGGAACATTGTTTAACTCCCACATTTCATTTATTAAGGGTCGTAACAATTCAGAACACGACTCAGGGTCTGCCTTGAGTAATTCTGCTGGTATGTGATCCAGTTCCGGGGCTTTGTTGTTTTTTAATGCTCTTATAACTCCGTAGTATATAACTAATGGGGAGTTGCCTGCTTTTTTTTGTAGTTCTTCCATCCATTGTTCGATTTGTGGTGTTCCAACAACTCTTGAAAATGCTCCTTCCATCTACTGAGTTGTTCCGGGAGTGTGGTCAGAACTTGCCTGGAGATTGCTTTGACGGGTCGTGCACCGCTGCTCCTCTTATCAGATTGTTTTTTGGTTATTTGATAAAGTTGTCTGGTGTTGCCGTTTGTTGCAGTGGTTTGTGCTTCTTGAGCCATTTGTTTAGCCCATGTTCTTTTATTATGACATGCAGACCTTTTTACTGCTTTGTTTAACTCTCTATATGCTTCCTGCCTTTTAAATCAACTTTATGTGCTTTGTATCTGTATTATTTTTCCCTTCACCACTCCTTTTCTCCGAATAAGCTTCCACGTTTCGTCGGTTATCCATTCCTTTCGCTGATTATTAAACTTTCCCACGATGGTTTCTGCAGTTTCTTTTAACATATTGGAAATTATTTTCCAATTTTTATTTTTCGGTAGCAACTGACTATTATTTCTCAACGTCTGTTTGTAAGCCCCAACCTTGCGTTGTGGCTAATTTTCTGATGTACTTTTTCCTACAACAGCATTTGATTTACAGGTGTTTGTTGTAAGTTTCAGCCATATGCAACCCGTTAGAAGGGGGTGGTCGCTAGAAATGTCTGCACGTCTTCTTTTCGCACACCCAGTAGCGAAGTTTTCCTTCTACGTAGGGACACTATAATTTACGTAAAGACATTATTTTCCCATTATTTTCCCTTTTCCCTTTTCCCTGTTGTCGGTTAGTTTATATGGCAGCCAAGCTTCCAGTTTTTGAGGAGATCCCATGGATTAAAGATATCGGAAGATTATCGCAAGGTCCGGTCCACCTTTTCAGCCAATTCTCGGCATGTTTGATGAACGCCCCTTCAAATGCGCTTTAAGATGGCCCTCGTCAAAGTTGAAAGGTTGACCAGAGCGGGGCGTGTCATCCAGGTCGAAGTTACTCTTTTTGACAAACTTGATAAACCCATCTCGAACAATCCGACCGGCTCCAGCAGTAGCGGCCAACAATAGCGTCCTCTCCATATACGGCTTAAATGTCTCGAAATGCTTCTGCAGCACTGTGTCTAGTTACGACGTCCAATTTGAGCGCAAAAGGTCAGTTAGTGTGTTTACATCATCTGGTTTTGTTAATCGGCGTCAAATGTGTGTTGCAATTTAAATATGAATACAAATATTGAGCAAATAGATCGCCTTAAAATTTGTTTGGAAAACGAAATTTCGTGTGCCGAATCACTGAAAATGTTGCAGAAGATCTAGTGAATCGTGTATATCAAAGACACAGGCATATGAATGGTATAAAGAGTTCAATCATGGTCAAGAAGTAGTACTTAATTTACCTGGTGCTGGTCGACCTCCATGCGATGAAAACATCGACAAAATCAAGAAACTTGGTCCTCGAAAAATCATTGTATGGGTCTAAGAGAGTTGGTTCAAGAGGTGAACATGACTTTTAAGTCCGCTTGTAATAATATGACTGATATTTTGAGCATAAAACGTATCATCCCACGACTTGTTTCGAAAGAGCTCAATTTTGTGTCAGTTTTTGACTAAAAACTAAACGAACGTCATCGACCAAACACCGTACTCGCCTGATATGGCTCCGTGTAACAATTCTCTGTACCCGAAGCGAAAAATTACCACTTTGAGGAAGGCCTTTTGAGTCAAGTGAGGCCATAAAACAATATTCGTTGAAGGAACTGAAAGCCATACCTCAATCAACCTGCAAACAATGTATGGAGGATTGGGTAAAGTGGTCACATAGTTATATTGTACTCAATGAGGCCTACTTTGAAGGCGACAAAATAAATTTTGATGAATAAATTAATTTTCTGGTGTTTCATTCCGGTACTTGTTACACAGAATGTACATTAATGTGAATTATATTAAAAAGGAACATTGCGGTTAAATGTATTAAGAATCACCATCTACGTTTTCCCAGAATAATATATATTTTATCATGCTTGTTTATTATTTTCATATTCATATTACTTATAATTTTGCCATTAAATATTTAATATCATAAAAAGCGAAACCGCAAAAATGTTCGTATATCCTTCGCGAAATATCGCGTTGAAGTGAATGATGAGAACTTATTTTAAATAAAAACAAAAAAGAATTTATGGGAAGAACTACCATTCTTTTCTGTTATATCCTATCAGTTTGGAGGTTGTTTAATTGCTGTGAAGTAGAAGTCGCCGAATTAAAAAAAAACAATGTAAAAAGTATCAATAACATAGTTTTGAAAGGGTGAAGAGGTGGTAGGTAGAATGAACGATGCCATGTGAATAAGTAGGTATAGAAGACTAGTTTTATTTTTTTGAAGTAAAATTTGTGTCCGTTTACCTGCAAAGCATACACCGCCCTAACTAGATCGCTTCGTTAAGTATAAACAGTAAGGCTGCCTCTTTAAATTTTCGAAAAGTACACACCGTTCATTCCTAATAACAGTTAGGTCCAACATAGGTTTTAGCTTTTAATGTGACCTGAATTATCTAACACTTTTTACATTTATGAATTGTTTCCAATATTGTGCATGACAATATAATGCTTTTGATCACTGTAAAATTTGAGATCGGAGAAGATTTTTAATAGGGGGACGGATTGACACCAGTTCTGTGTAATATTCAATAAAGTCATCAGCGAAACATACATAGACGTAAATGGAACAATGGTAAATAAAGAAAAACATATCGTAGTATATGCAGATGACCTAAACATATCACTGGGATCGAAAAGATTATTAAGACAGACTTATGATGAAATAAACGTCTAGAAATAATTATTGATAAAACAAAGGGGAATAGAATTCATCCAAGTAGATAAGAGAACTGTATAATTGACGATGACAATATTGAAGTTTTGAAGGAATTTACGTGTCTGAAGCAGACTTGACGAAAACAATATCATGAAAGGTAACAAATGTGACCCCTGCATTATGTCCTAATATGTAAATGTGTACAAAGGAACACGAAAATTCCTCACAAAGAAAACAGAACAGATGTTTGCTGTATTTGAGTACTCAGAAGAATTTTTGGCGCACCGCACAACTATAGCACTACATTTACAACTAAAAACAACTAAAATGCTGGTTACACTGTTAACCAGGCTTACATTTAAAGGAGAATCATTTTCGAATGTTATGTCGAATGTTCTACCAATTCTACTGTGAATGTTTTCCTGGTTCTCTTCGGTTTGTAACATATAAATTAAATTAATCAGTTACGTTCTGTGGCAAAAACAAAAAGAAATGTGGACGGAGGTACCAGTGTATATCGAAAAGTTCGATTGGATAGACGGTTCTGGAGACCCCGTCACACTCCTTCTCGTAATATTTTCAGAGCTTCGTTCTGTCTTGAATTTCTGATCCGAAACATATCCCTAATTATTTTGAATCCTGGAAATTGTTTGAATAAACGAAATATTGTCGTTTTATGAAGCGCCGTCGATTAGGATATTTTGATATAATTATTTATCATGCACTTTGTAAGAATTTCACTTCGTTCTATTAGTATGCCAAACTTAAACTGTTACATATATCATAAATAAACAGAAATGGTGCAAGTATAATCAAATGAGGGCGATATTTGTCGAGTATTATTCGTTCAATGGTGGGCTGTGAAGTTTCAGACACATACATTTAGTTGCGGTGTCCCATACTGTGGTGTCCCATCTGATTGATAATAATCAGATGAAATTAAATAAGGCGAATGTGCCAAGTGGTGGACAATTTTAAAGCCAGTTTCATTAATTATTGCAGGAAATTATGATTTACGCTTTGACAATCAATCCCAAGTTGGATAATAAGGGATTAATCCGAGTAGACCCTTATCACACTGCTGACTTATAATAATGTTACAGCTGGAATTTGTCACTTTCTAATTGTCAAGACCCGTGTTGACAAAATATCCGAAATTAAGTAAAGGGTCTACCATTAGGGATGATGGAACTTTGACAGCTCATGGCAGCCACATTTGTTTACCGTTATGTCTTGTCAGTTGTTTTCCGACAAGCGAAGGTTTGCAATTAAATCATGGTTCGTTTTACGTTAGAAAAACGTTTGGAAATTGTTCAGTTTTATTACGCAAATTCGCGGTCCCCTCATGCTACTCAACGAGCAATTCAGATCCATCATGGTATTCGTCGTGCTGGTCCTTCTAAACAGGCTATTGATCGTGTTATTAGAAAATTTGAAAGTGAGTTTACTCTCCACGATAGTGTGGTGCCTGTACGACAAAAAAAACCAGAAGTGTTAAGAATAGTGCCGCCGTTCAAGCAAGGATAACCGAAAATGACAACATCTTAGTTGTTCGCCGCTTGCAAGAGTTGGCCTCTCGCCATTAACAACCTGGCGAATTTGGAGAATGGACTTTGGCTTGCATCCGTATAAGATGGTAGTGACACAAGAATTTAAGCCAACCTACCATCGTGTTCGTGTCCTGAATTTGCCGATTGGGTCCTCGAAATGATGGAAGCGGACAATGAATTTCATCTCAAAATCATTTTCTCCGATGAGGCTCATTTCTGGCTCAATGGCTGCGTTAATAAACAAAATTGTGGGTATTGGTGCGAATCTAATCCACACTTGATACATGAGAGTCCTTTACATCCACAAAAGATTACAGTTTAGTGTGGATTTTGGCATGGAGGAGTCATCAGTCCTTAATATAAAAAAAGAGGAAGGAGCCATCGTTACCATCAATACCGAGCACTACAAGGCAATGTTGGATGATTTTTTTTTTGATGGAATCGATGCGGATTCCCGAGTAAACATGGGCTTATTGCGAGCCAACTTCGGCAACTCGTTAATTTCACGAAATGGCCGCCGAGATTATGCGATTTAACTCCTTTGGATTATTTTCTCTGGGGACATGTCAAAACACAGATTTACAGCAATAAACCAGCGACTGTTGGCGACTTGGAAACTAATATTTATCAAGTCATAGTCGCCACATAGCCCGAAATGTCCGCCAGGGTCATTGAAAATTGGCACGAGCGGATCCGCGTTTGCAAAAAGAGCCGTGATGGCCGTTTGGTTGAAATCTTGTTCAAATCATAAATTTCATGTATGAATCTCTTAAATAAAGCAATCGGAATCGTTGAGCAAAAAATGTGTGTTTTATTTAATTTTAAAATTTCATCATTTATATTGGTAGACCGTTTACAATGTAGAGACTGAGTGGAGACTAATACAAAATGATGCAAAAAGAACAGACAAAACAAAGATACCAGCAGAAATTTTATGTATCGCATTTATCGCAGCAGGTTTTATTTATTGCATATACCCTTTAAAGTACACCACAAAGTACATGTATATAGCAAACAAAGAAGACAAAAGAACCATTCAAGTAGATAAAATTGTAAATATAAATGTAAAGAAAGTGTATACACAGTATATGCCAGTCTAAATGAAAATGACAATCACACTAAGATAAAATGACATCTCGCACGCAGTTACAATCGTAAGTGCAATTGGTTCCTCCAGTCGATTGATTCGGGAGATACACTGTAGATGTCACGTAAAGGGACAGGATAAGTACGAAGTGGCCATTCTTCTATTGTATATGTAGTTGATTGTGAGGCACCTCTACAGTCACTCTGGTGTTACTCGCAAACCCCACTTAAACATCATTTCTCCACATCTCCCGTGGTCTGTCCTGGGTCTATTTAACGTTACCAAACATCTTCGGGGTAGAGTGAAACCTGGAGGTATACTACCTGGGGTAATTTTCCAGGGTGTAGTAGAGATTTTAGATGTTTCCCTTCATTTGTTCCACAGCCAAGTGGGTCAAGATTTACAATTCTTCTGGTTGGTTTCGAACGTGAGTTTCTGAATGTTAGGTGAAGGATGGCACTATTGATATCTTTATGTATTAGAAGGTCTGGATTCGGCAACAGTTTTTGTATTCTCTTGTCAGAGTATCTTGCCGGCGGCCGTGAATTACTCAAAACTAGTAGCCACTGACAGAGTGTTGACCTAACCGTACCGAAGAGAATTCTCATTGTGTGATTCAATATTGTGTCAACTTTTGTCGTGTGTTTACTATGCAACCTTACATGGCTGCAGTACTCCGTTACAGAATAGACAAGCGCCAAAGCAGAAACTGAAAAACAGAGTTTTGGCATGGGCTTCCTAGCTCGTATTTGCTAATTTTTGGATGATGCTGTTTCGTTTTCGAAGTTTTCCTGCTACTGCTGTAAGGTGTTCTCTAAATGTTAATGATCTGTCCAATAATACACCAATATATGTCTATGAAGGTCTGTTTAACACCCTTTTACCCGCAAGTGTCACGTCCAGCTCCTAAGTTTTCTTGTGTGTGTTTAGATGAAATGTGATTATCTCCATTTTCGATGGATTTGATACTGTCTCCAGGAGACCAGGAGGTAAAATATTCGTTTACTGTGTTAAGATCATCGTTCAAGATTTTTTCACATACTTTAAATTCTTTGTGCTGCGCTGTCGCACAGCTGTCAGCAGCTGCGCTACCATGTCGTCTGCATAGCAGAATTTCGTCGTTGTTGTTTTGGGAAAGTGGCTAACATATAGGTAAAAAAGTAACGGAGCCAAGACAGATCCTTGGGGAGTCCATTAATGAGAGTATCTGTTCGATTATTTTTGCCATCCAGGTAGACCTCGAATTTTGTGTTATTAAGAAGTTCATTTATAGGCAGTATAAAGATATTATTTTTAATAACTTATAAAGCAATCCATACCTCCAGACAGTATCAAATGCAGTCAAATGTAGTGGTCAGGTCTATAAACGCCACTGCTGTCTTCTGATTCTTCTGGTACCCGCACTCTATATGAGTCAGGGCCAGCACTTGATCAGGCACGTAATGCGCAGCCAAGTGGGAACAGCCACAGTTGTCTGCTTATTAACCTCGATGCGAATATAAACAAATAATAAAGACAACCCGAAAGATAAATAAAATACATAATACAAAATAATTACATTTTTGTGATATTTAGTTTTCGTATATAAATTACTATTTTAGGTGGCTATGGTGGGCGCAGTAGCTTCATTATAATTCATCCTACTTATCTTACTAATTTTTTTTCGACTCATATTGCTCTTTTTCCATTAAATGTTTATTATCCCCATAAAAAGTGAAACCGTAAAAGTATCGCCGCAGCCAGAATGCTGAGAATCTTCTCTAGCCAGTCCATAATAAGCTATGTCGTTGATAGTTGATTACTATCATTAAAATCCAAAAAACATGTTAGAATTAAAAAAAAATGTAGTAACTGAAAGAGAAATAATAATTAGGCTGTAGAAAATAATGAAAAAGTCATACCGTAAAATTCCACATATGGCTAACAGTTCATTCATTAGAAAGTTTGTAAGCATACAAGGAGATCTCGTAAAATAACTAATAGATATGAAGAAAGATGGTACAAAAAGCTCGTTAAAACTGATAAATGTTTGTGGTACAAACTTATATTAAAAACTAGGTCATTAGTGATAACATTGTTAATATTATTAATAAGATGACCATAACTTTTTTCAGGAACATAAAGAAATATTTTTCTTCCTGTAGTTCTGCAGTCTCTCACTGAGCCTTGACCTCCTGCCATCCAAATCAGTTTGAGTATTGTTTTCTATTTTTTCTAACATCAGCTGGCTCAAAAATTTCGTTAAACTTCTTCCTGTTGAGCTACAGCCCGTCAGTGTACTTTGATATTCTTCAACCTTCGCCATTTTTGAAATACAGTAGTTCTACAATATATCTTCTTTGATTGTTCTGCCGCCGTGTCTTTGACCTACCTCTCTTTCTGTTACCACAATTCGCTCCTCCATGATTCTCCTTGGAATTCGATAAATTCTTGCAACGTGTTCGGCTCCTTTGAATCGCTGTATCTATAAATCTGCCATATCTAGATATTTGTATCATTGCCAGAGTTCAAAGTTATACCTAATTCTTGAATATTTATTATTACTCTCCAAAAATTCTTCTGAGTACTCTTCTTTCAAATACTTCAAGCATTAGCTCTGTTTTATTAGCAAGAAATTACTGGCTGAATAAGTGTTTTATCGACCTTGACTTTTGTGTATTCCATTTGATTTAGTTTGGATCTTAGTATAGGCTACAAGGACTAAGCTGTTTTGTTACCCTTCATAATACAATTTCGAATTTCTCCTGCGATGTTATTGTTTCCATCTATATTACTTCCCAAATACGTAGAATCATTCACATAAGTATCATTGACATATACAAAATATATATCTTTCAGTAGTAATATAGAAATTAAAATAAATTGTTTTTAGATTCGTTTTGAAAACGGGAAGTGAAGACCTCCCGAAACGTTAACGTTTAAAAGTTTGTATCTACTTCAGAAAACGTTGTATTTTTTTAATTTGTGTTCGTTAGGTAAATTTATTACAGAAAAATAATCACTGAGAAATTAGTCTCGTTTCGTTTTTAGTCTCCGTTTTATTTTTTACCCGGTGATTCTTTTATTTACATAAGAACAGATATTCTTTATATTCTTTGAGTTTTAGATAGTGGCGAAAAACTCAAAAAACAGACTAAAATATTGTATTCTTGTGTTTTTGTACAGTTCGTTTATTGTTCTTACAAATATCCCCGGTGTTTTATGTTTTTAAAGCAATATGGTCCTCTAGCTACACTTTTTCAAACGCTTCTACGAATCTTAAACGAATCTAAGAACTAACTGAAAACTGGGCTATTGAATTATATTGTCTTTTCTGAGATCTAGCTGGCAATGTATATGGCATCTGTCTGGATCGATTTTTACGGGAGCCCTGTTGCTCTTCATTTATTTCTATGTATAATCCCAGTTATCCTGTAATGATTTTGGTTAATGGTTTTTGTGTATTGTTTAGTATCATGATGCTTTTATAGTTTTTGTTTTGCTCTTCGTTGCACGACTTCAGAAATGGAGCCTGTAAATTGTTTTTCAGCAAAATATCGCACGAAGAGATTCGGTCCAGTAGATTTAGCTCACTAAGTTCGTGAGGGATCCATACATTGCATCGCCTGATCTACCCATATTTTAGATGGCTAAAAACAGCCAATTTGCCAATTAACTGCTATTTCACGAACCCTGGTGCGTGGATTTTTGTGATTATTATTTTCGGCTATTATGATCTTTATTTCGTCTGTCATCAGTACTTAAAGAACGACCAGAATGATGCTGGTCTTCTCCGCCCTGATAACCGACCAAACTCTTGCATTGTGGGCTTTCCAATAAAATCACCTCTTTAAACGGTACAAATCTTGTTTATTGTTTGAACAGCGTTCTTACCCTTTTTCAAATTAAAAAAAAACTTAATGTGATATGACTGTAAGTTATCGACTAACACTTTTAGTTTGAACCAGTTAACTGACTAAAGGCAAATCAAAACGAATCTAAATGTAAACATTGTAAATATCACATAAAATAATAATATGTATATAAACATTACGAGTCCAGCAGATATTTTTATTTATAAACGTTAAAAGAGCAACTAAATGATTTTTTTTACAAATTCGTATTAGTTACAAGATTATGACGTAATGAATCTTAAAACTCCCAAATTCGCTGATGTCATAAGTGGAAACTATCGCAACATTGATGAATTCAAAGTGAAATTTTTCTGTTATGAGAATCTCAGTGTAAATATAGTATAAAAAAATACAAATTATAATACTTTATTAAGAACACACCTAAAATTGTTAAGTAATAGTTATTTGTAATAGGCAGGTAACTGCGACATAACAGAAATACTAAAGTCGACGAAACACGTTCTGCTGTAAGGCAACACCTGAAAGGCGTTTGTTGGTTGCATATTTCGCGCCTATAGGGTGGTCAAAACTAATGAGTAAAATGAAAATTTTAAATTATTTGGATGAAACGCAGAATGGCTTCAGATCAAGTTGTGGAACAACCAATTTGATATTTACTATAAATTAACTATTGTAAGTTTGGTATTGTAATTGGTATTGTAAGTTTTAAAATGTTATTAAGGCAAAAAATAAGGAGCATTTTCAACATATTATATTTTATTATTTCTGAAATGGCAGAATGTTTCGCAGCCGCAAAAGGAAACATGTCCTGTGTATGGTTATGGTGCTGTTCAATAATGACAACACATGCTGTTCCATGTGTTGTAAGTGGTTCAGAAAGTCTCGTTAAAATAATTGAGGTTTTCAACAAAACATTTTTTTATCATAAATGCAAAGATCATTCATCAAATTGAAAATAAATTTTTAAATTTAGCACCGATGACACTCTCGCTCCAAAAATAAAAGTGACTATTTTTCAAGTCCTGGTAGATTCGTTCTTCTATATGGCTTTTAGGCTTATTATTGTTTTCTTATGCCTATCATGGATAAAAGATTACAAACGTTCCAGAACAAATCACTGTGTATGGCTTTGAACGCACTCTGGTTTGTTAGAAATAATCAGATTCATCGGGAATCAGGTGTTCCACCGATCTTCCAACTCTATCATCTCCAGCACGCAAAGTTCATACTCACAGCTTCGCGAAGCAGCAACCCACTGTTGCGAGAACTATTGGACCTCCTGCCCTAGCCACGGGACAATCCTCCGATATCTTCGTCCCCAAATTCCGGCATCAAGATCCGGGTTTCAAAATTTTCTCGAGATCCGACTTGTGTAAATCTAGCCTCTATTCGCGCACCTTTGAGATCCAGCATCTATGTCGCTGTCTGCCCGGCGTTTGCATCTATGTGCAGCATCGGCTCGGCAACCGCAGAAATAGCTGAAACATACCGATAAATGAATTGAACTTTAAGTAAACCTCCGCGAAGTTCGCCTGGACTTCGTTGCAAAAAAGAAACGCTTCAAGAATAGTCGGTTATAAATAGACATTTCCTAGGTCAATAGAGACCCCCAAAACGAGAATAATCTCATGAAATAAAGTAGGAGCCAATAGGGCTATCTTAAAAACCAGGCTGATAATATGGAAAAAATGGACCTCACAATGTTAGAAAACGTGAAAAGGAACGCCAATGTCGGGTCGGCTCGAAACAATTCGGAAGTTATACCGAAATTTACTTTTACGCGCTTTCCCGAAAAGACGTTTGGAAAGATTCGAAGTCCCGGGCAAATAAAACAATTTATGGATCTTAGTATTTATTCTATAGATTTAACATATATCTTTGACTGCAATTGTTGGTTTGTTAGCGATTTGAAAATATACTTGCTTTTAATTGTTATCTTTACATAAATATATGAAGGCTCAAAGATAAGTTCAGAATGAAAGATTAAAATAAATGAAATTAGGGTTCTTTTCGTTTTTTCCATTCGTTTTTATAACTTATTTATATTATTTAATTCATGTACGGAAAACAAATTAACGAGCCAAATTTGTAGAAAGGAATATTACTGCGTCTTTGCAAATAATCTACATGTAGCAACACTACCGAGAGTAGTAGCAATTAAAAAGCCCCATAGGATTATTTATTTTGTAGGATACGAGAAATAATATTCAAGAAAGCGCGAATAGACAAGAACAAAATTCGACTACCGATTTGGAAGGTAATCGTATATGAAAAGTCTTATACTTAATAAAAGTTCTACAGCATAATTTAATTTGTAGATAGTTGAAGGATACATTTTTGTGATAATTTGGATGAACATCAACTAGTTAAATTAAGGACTATTATAAATGAGATGGCAAAGCAGTTTTTTATGGAATTAAAACACACATCTGAAGGAGTATGCAAAAAAACGAAAAATAGAAAAGGAAACTTACTATCTAAACAAAAAGTGAGGAAAATGGTTTATTTCTATTCTAAATAAAACAAAACAGTTAAAATATTTAGTGTTTTTCAGGATTTTGGTACATTTCATGTATTGATTGAACATATTTATTTTCTAGGGTATGTTTAAACATAGGTTAGAAATTTACTATAGGCATTAAAGACTGATAGTAGGCTGACAGTGGTTCCAGGATATGTTGTGGTACATAGTGGTTTTCTAGTGGGTAGACCTTAAAGCTGAGTCCACACCAATAAACTTTTGCAACAATTTGTTTAAATTTTCCGATGAAAATATTTAGGTGTAACTTGAGTGTCTGCATTGCCACGTAGACACCCCACATACAATACATACAGCCCGCACAACGCAAATTTGTATTGATGTGGACCCAGCTTAATAGGAGAGCCCACACTTCGACTATAAAAGTTTTCCACTTAAAAAATAAATGGTTCAGGTACCGTATTTCGGAAATCTCTGGCTGGTCATGCATTATAGCTAGTTAGCCGCTTGATTTATTTATATTTACAAATATTATTAAATTAAGAGTCTAATGTGGTGGTTTGTAAAACTTGTAAAGCTGGGTCCACATCAATACAAATTTGCGTTGTGCGGGCTGTATGTGTTGTCTCAGGTGTGCCTGCGTGGCACACATATATTATTACCGCACAGCACGCACACGAACCATCTGTTGTTCACCAAACAATTAAAATAAATTGTTCCAGTGAATTCAACAGACACGCAAAATTTTATTTGTGTGGACCCAGTTTAAGACGAAAAATCGGCATCCTTCTAAAAATACTGAAAACCTTAATTAAAACAATAATGTAGGATGGGTGGATTTTTTTGAAAATATTGTTAATAGCGTTTAATGTGGTGGTTTGAAGAATCGGTGTGGTTCCAAAGTATTGCAAACTTCAATGAAAATAATCAAACTATTATAAAAACAAATATGTATGTAATTTTGGGTAGTGATTGTTTTTATTCTGAATTGATTATTAATGTAGTTTACATATTACAATCTATCCATATCATATATCATATTATCCTAGTTGGGGAAGTTTTATTATGTATTTATTTAACAGTGTATTTTTATTGAAATAAAATTAGTTATTTAAACAGTATGTATGTGTTTTGTTTTACTAATTATTATTTATATTGTTCTTTCGCCCAAAAAAAATAATTACAAAACTAGAAAATATCTTTTACTTATTCAATATGTCAATACATACGTCATATAGCAAGTAATAAACTTCAAATAATTCTAAAATATTAAATACCGGTTTTTAAATTTGCTGCTATTAACTGGGTTGAAATTTCTAATTTTCATCAGACGGAATTATATATTAAATCCTTTGCGAACCGCTTTTTCCAAAAAAGCGCTAACTAAAGTTCGGTATAAATTCCGAGCCCTATAATACCCGATAATATTCAGGTGCTTTTCCTTTTAATTAAATTAGTAACCAACAATCTTTTTTTTGCACTAAACTTCAATAATTTTGACAATATATACACAGTAAAAGTCGTTGATAGTACTTACGTGAAAATACTTTTACATAATTCCGACACAAACATGGCGGTCAATAGTGGCATTTTTTTAGTCACGTGGTTTTATTTGAAATTTTATACATTTTAATTCATTTATAATTGCAAACAATTTTTTAAAAGTTTTTTATATCGATTATCAATATTATTTTATGATAAAGTTTAAAAATAAAATAAAAAAACGATAATCATTTATTATTCAAAAACCCAATTTTAATCTAAGCCATACATGTTTCTCCTCTTACGCTTAACATGTCTAAGCCATGTTAAGCGTAAGAGGTCATGGTATATGCGCGGAGAGGCCTCTTAAACAAGCCCAAAAGCTAGTTTATACTCGAAGAAGGTTATGCCACGCATTTTAGCCAAAAAAAAATTAGTTGGTTAGTTAAAAAAGTTATTTGATATTTAGTGATAAATCACTTCGAGTTCTTCACCTCTTCAACAGAGCTTCCAATAGAAGAATTGATCTATATTAATCTAATTTGTTCTTTTTTCACCACAATTTCTTTTTCAACAATATTATCTTCTTCATGGTGATAATTTGGGCAAAATAATTCAGTTTAAAATAATTAATATATTAGTTTGACTAACTCAACTACAATAAAATTGTTTTTGAATTAAATAAGTGTATGAAAGAAATGTATAATCGAACAGGTCTCCTTGGTATTCCACATAAAGAGTTACAGTTATACCTATTCATTAAAATTCCACGATGAAAAAAAATCTAAATATTTATTTTTTGACCTTGGGCAATATTTTTTTAGCGGATTCATTTATTTAGTAGATTCAATTCGAAACTGTAGTTGTTGTTTATCATTGTAGTTAATATGTATTTAATACCTGTATGTAGTTGAGTTTTAAGACGTCAGTTAGAATTTTGGGTTTTTTATTAATTAGATGGCTTAAAATTTAATGCGACGTTACTGATGTAACTATTCCCCAACTTAAGTTAAAAAAATACAGCCATTTGTTATTTAAGTTGACATCTGAGAGTAGATTTATATTATTTGGCTTGCTAAGTCAGAAATGATAGCATATTTTATTATTGTTAACAACTTTTGTAGGCAATTGTTTTTAATGGATACATTTTTCGCAGAAAGAGTTTGTGTTAAATTTTGTCTAAAAAACGAACAATCCTTTGTTGATGCATTAAAACGGTGATTTATGAAACTGTGAAAGTGTTATGGCGATCAAGCTGAGACTTCGTATGAGACACTACATTATAACATATGATATAATAAAAGAAGAACTAGCAATACATTTAATTTTGGACACTTAAATATATACAAAAAAAAGAAAGAATAAAGCCAAATAAAAACAAACATAAACCAAGTATTAGTAAAAATAAGTATAAATATATATCACAAAGTACACATAAGCATGAGCCATGCATCAGTGCAGTCGGCGTGGCATCATTGAGTTCAAGTAGGCTACTTGGGAGACTCCTCAAAAGGCAGGAGTTCGCCAGATGGTTCATTGTTTGATGTGGGTCGTCGCAGTCACATTCAGGGGAAGTTGCCATCTTCCATATGTGCAGCATGTCATTGCATCTGCCATGTCCGGTTCTAAACCTGTTGAATCGACTCCAGGTGCTTCTCGCAAGGATCAAACCCAGCATTTCTTTATCCCGCAGATTGAAGAATTGATTGAATTGTTTTGAAGGAGAGATCAGGGAGCAGATTTTTCAGGTCCTTATGTATGAGAAATTCTGATATATTTGCATCGTATATTCTGTCCCATTGTTCTTTCGCTGCCTTCAACCTGCGCAGTTCCGGTAATATTGCTCCTATATTACACAAAAAGTGGAGCCAGGCAGTGGGTGTCACGCTGCCAGATATAGTTCTCATTGTGTCATTTAACTGAACATCCAGTTTATAAGTATGTTTATTTTTGTTGCCAGAAAGGGGCATAGCACTCTGCTGCGAAATAAACGAGTGCTAGCGCAGATGTTCGGAGTGTCTGATCGTTCGCTCCCCAGGATAATCCTACCAACTGGTGAATAATGTTGTTTGGGTTCTTAACTTTCTGTACCACCCCGGAGATATGTTGCTTGTAAGTGAGGAATCTGTCCAAGATGATGCCAAGATAAGTCGGAGTGGGATGGTGTGCCTAAGCCTTTTTCCCCCGAAAACCACGTTCAGGTCAGCATATGCCTGTCTTGTCGAGAGATGAAAAGCACATACCTCTGATTTGGAAGGATTAGATATCAGTCACCACTTCCTATAGTACGACTCGAGGACGGCTAGGCCAGTTGTGAGTTCTTTGCTACAGGAGTCATGATCCTTATGTTCTATACTCAGAGCCATATCATCTGCATATATAAATTGACGGGAGATACTATCTGGAATATCATTAGTATATATGTTGAAAAATATGGGTGTTAACACTGATCCCTGAGGCAGATCATTTTTAACAGACTTTCCCTAGCTTTTCTTATCGTTTAGGTGATCCCTCGATCGCTTATCATGTTTTGGATCGGGTGGCATATTTTTGCGCATTGGATCATTTCTTGTATTTTGAAGATAAGCCCCTTCTTTCATGTGGTGTCATAGGCTGATGTAAGGTCTATGAAGGTCGTGGCGGTTTTTAGGTCTCTTTGAAAACCTGATTCTATGTGCGTCGACAGAGCTAACACTTTTTTTTTCTTATCAAGGGGTACGTCCTTTGCAATATGTTGGAGTCTTTCAGCAACTTGATTTGGGTTGACATCAATGGTCTTTGATGGTGGAGGTACTGCTGTTCCTAGACGTCTAAGAAGTGACCAGCCCTGTCGGCTTGAATGTGTGAAGTCTATACTCTTTTTTTTTTTCTGGTTACTTTCTGGTTTTCTACGTTTCTTTCTGGTTTTATCTAGGTTGTAGAGGATTTCGCTGGCCAATTCTGTGTGGCCAGTTTCTTGATATTCTTTAAACTGTTGTTCTAGTTTTCCTGACCAACACGGTGTATATGTTTTCCGATAGCCTCTTGAAATGCTGTTTTTGCAGCGTTGTATATGGTGTCGACAAATTCTCTATAGTTTTTTACTACCGGCTCTATCGTGGCAATGTCCTTTTCCACTTTTTATCTCGGAAAGCATTCCAGTTGGCCTTTTTAAAATCCTATCGTGGGACCTTTGCAATTCTTATGACGGGAATTTGTATCCCTAGTGTGATTAGGGAAGAAGTAGACGATGTTTGCTACCTTGCTGGGAGGAAGTATTTATTATATTTTGCGTGATAAATAGTAGATGGAAGTTGTTGTTTTCCATTCAAGTAGCCAGGGTCTCACGGCTGGATTTGCAGGATTTCCCTAGTTATTACGGTGACTGATGAAGTCGGGTGGTCGGCTCCGGGCAATACCAGGTCCGGCCAATCTGCACTCGATGGTTTATACACACCGATAATGTTTCTGTTGGAGATGTTTAATTTTAGTAGCTCTGCCGCACCCCTTGGCATTTCAGTCAAAGCTTCGGCAGTGTAATTGTAGAGACCTTGTTTCAAGTACACTGCAGATCTGTACGTTCTTGAAAGAGTAAAGGCAGCAACACTGAAGCCCATTATCCTGCCTCGGCTCAGAAATTGTTTTTTGAGTCTATATGAACTTCCTGGAGGCATATAGCGTCGACGTTGTTTTTTCTGGCCAGTCTTGCAAGCTACTCACATTTGGGAGCAGATATTCCCTCAATATTTAATTGCAGTACCCTGACTGAAGGTCCGAGTACCCTTGTAAGTAGGTAAGTAGGTTCGAGTACTCATGGGGTCATAACAACGACCATTTTTGACATAATTCGGAGGAAATTTACGTTCAGTAGCTTCCTTAGTAGTGTTTCTTGGTGTTAAAGATGAACCTCGTTCAGAAAAACCTTCCACGTCAACCAATACAGAAAATATTATCAAAATGAAGGATCTTGTTTTGAGTAATCGCCAATTAAGTATCAGAGACTTTGTAGATATTACTGTTGCAGAACAACTCCTGGTTTTTACACCACGATAACTCACCATCGCACCCCGCTGTAAATCGTAAAATTTCTTTAAAAATCAAAACAAATACCGTTCCACAAGCACCATATTAGCCAAATATAATGACTTCTTCCTATTCCTCCGATTGAAGAAACAAGTTCGTGAGTTCTCTTTTGAATCCATAGAAGCCGTTCAAGAGAGTTCTCCGGCCGAAATACTGTGTGTATTATTTAAAAAGTCACCTTACTTTTTGATCAAATAGAACTTAAATATAACTGGTCGTTCAAATTGAGCGGTTTTTTTGTAATTCTTGAATAAAACACAAATGCCGTTGTGAATGTGCCTAGGTTTAGTCTCATTTCACAAGTGTAATGTATGACATTTATAAAAATGGAGTCGTACACAATACAACAAAGTTTTAAAAATGTTCAATTCATTTATAAAAATGGGTGTTCAGTGCTTATCTGAAAGCACTGTTTATCGAATTGTCCAACAATTTCAAAAAACTCGTTCCGTGGAAGTTAAAAAAAGAGCAATATATAATCGTAGTGGTCGTTCACAAGAGCATATGGATTTCGTACGTGAATTTGGACTCAGTGAATCCACAACATGGCGTATTGTACGAAATAATTTAGCTTTGCAGACATATAAGGTTCAAACAACACAGGAACTAAAACCACTAGATCATTCAAAACGTCGTGTATTTGTCAATTGGATCAAAGAATAAACAGATGTTTTTTCTCAAAAAAACATTTTTCAGATGAAGCATATTTTGAAATTGGACGTTATGTTAATAAACAAAATTGCCGTTTTTGGGATGAGGAAAATCCATTATTGATTCATGAGAAACCTTTACATCATAACCGAGTCACTGTTTGGTGTGCATTATGGTCAGGAGGTGTAATTTGGCCGTATTTCTTTCAAAATGCTGCTGGTGAAGCTGTAACTGTGAATGGTGTTCGATATCGTGACATGATAATTGGATTTTTGTGGGCTGAATTGATTAATATTGATCTGGATAATAGGTGGTTCCAACAGGATGGCGCTACACCTCACTCTGCTAATGAAACAATTGATTTATTGAAAGAAACATTTCCTGGACGAGTTATTGCAAGAAACGGTGATGTTAATTAGCCACCAAGATCATGTAATTTGACATCGTTGGCCTATTTTCTTTGGGGTTACGTGAAAAGTCAGGTCTATAAGCACAATCTCAATCGATTCCTGAACTAAAGGATAAAATTATTCGAGTCATTGGTGAGATAGAGCCGCGGTTATTCCAAAATGTCATCCAAAATTTTGACAAAAGAGTGGACGGCTGTGTTCGTTTGTGGTTTGGTAGATAGAGTCTTTCGTCTTTAAATGTCATACATTATGCTTCTATTATCAATAAAAGGTTTTTTATTCAAGAATTAAAAAATACGCTCAGTTTGAATAACCCTTTAGCATTAAACAATGTATTTTTTGTATGGTATGATCTATCCTCTTGGAATAAATATCTAGATGGTGTGTCTCAATCTTAGTATCTTCGTGTTTTTTAAAATAGTTACCGGGTCCTTCTCAATTTAATCGCTTTTATAGCTTCTGAAGTTATCAAAGATAAATTAACTTTAGATTTAGGACATCTTGAAAATTAATTATACATTTTTTCAGAATTGTCTAATCCTTTTAAGAGGACAGCTACGACATTCCCTTTATTCTTTGAATGTATTTTTCATTAACATTATTTCACTGTAGACCCGCCCCCCCCCCCCCTCACATTTTGAAGGATTCAGCATAAGTAATTTCGTTAACACAAAATTTGAGGCAAATTTTTTGTTCGATGTTTTTATTCATTTTAAAAATTGGAGAGCACACTTGGGGTCGACTAACCTAACTTACAGCTGTAAACAAACTGGTTGACAGACAGCACCGAAATTATCCTTGACAATAAGGTATAATGAAATTCAAGATATATCGTTGACCGAATGGCTGCAATAAACTGTTAACAACACCTGTCATAAACGAAACCCGGCAAAGTTGCAGGGCACAGGGCCGGACCTAATAAAATAACAGGTAAAAAGATAAAATTAATTTTATATCTGGTTTAGTAGTTTCGAAATAGTTTAGTTTAGTTCGCATTCTTTTCTTAAATAGTGCAGTTCTATAATTTCGATCGTATTTTTATTATTCCAAATGTGCCAAAAATGTAGCTTTCTTGGCAAGATAATGATCATTGTGCTCCGGTTGTGCTAATTTTAAAAGAAAACATTTATCGTCCGATGCTAAGCAAATTGTTAAAAATGTGCATGTTTCTTTATTGAATAGGGGGCTTAATCTAAATGCAGCCGCAGCAGAAACGTCTGTATTATCGAAAACGTCGTTGTCTACAGTTAAAGATACTGTGACGAAGCCAAATAAAGCCAACAAAGTTCGTAGTGATTCTGGTAAAAGCAAATGTGTTGACAGATTAGAAAAGATTAGAAAATCGTCCCATTATCTACCTTGATGAAACATGATTCGATACACATGAGACGCCAGCAAAAGGATGGGTAGATACATCAAGAAAATGCCAAACCAAAACCCTAGCAAACCATGACGACACCAAAGGATAACTTTTTGAAGATTGGTTTATAAATAGCCTTTTGCCCAATGTGCCTAAGGAAAGCGTAATTGTAATGGACAATGCTAGTTATCTATATCTATCTTATAACTGACAAGTTCCTAATGAAAATAACACTAAATTGGAAATTCAGAACTATATGTTAAAAAACATATATCGTTTTTTCGATATCGATATCGATATCGATATCGACTTCGAAAATATATATAAAATATGTGATCTTCTAGAAATATTACAGCCATTTAATATTAAAAAGGGATATGGATGTGATACCATTGCTGCCGATATAGGATATATGGTTTTACGCTTTCCCCCATATTACTGTATTTTTAATCCAATTGAGCATATGTGGCATCAGGTAAAATCCAATGTTAGAGCAGAACATTTATCCGATTCCAAGTGCAAGTGCTGCAACATTAATTAGCAAGGTTGTAGATAGTATTCCCAAAGAAAGTTGGATAAATTCGATTAACCATGTTATTAAAATAGAAGATTCCTATGTATCATTTACTAATAATATAAAATCACTTATTATTAATGTAGATCAAAGTGACAGTGAGAGTGAAACCGAATTAAATGTATAATTAAATTTAAGGTATAATTTTTATTGTACTAATAAATTCAAAATACACAAACCAATAAACAATGTTTTAGTCATACATAATAATATTAATACTAATTTAACAATATTTTATTGTTTCCAAAATTATTCAGAAATTAAACCACTCCGACTTTGGCACCTAGAGTAACTGATGATAGTAGAGATCAAAATTAGAGGATTTAGACAATAAATGTGTTGGCAAATGTTAGTTATTAAAAAGATACAGGGTTTTATTTGTGGGGTCATATGAAGTCTTTAGTTTGCCTTGAAGAAATCAATACACGAGTCGAACTTTTACAAAAAATTCAACAAGCGGCTAATGTTATTAAAACACTAGAAAATATCTTCTCAAATGTGAAGCGTTACCTAACAAGGAACCTGCAAAAGTGTACCGAGGTAAACGGTGGACACTTTCAACACCTATTGATATAAATTTCAAAAAATTGTTATTTTAAATAAAGTACTTTGTATTTATGACATCTTAATGTTTTTCCCTCGTATTCAAGGCACACTTTGTGATTTACAGATTTTTCAGCCATCGACAAGATGTGCAATGGAATATTCGAACACGAATATCGTGCAAATGGTGTGAGATATCGATAGTGACCAAGGGTACCTTTTTTACGTGTAAATTATGACTATTAGGGAATTATGATTCTATTTTGAAGTCAAAATATTCCCAGCTTTATAGTGTAAAAAAGTATGAGCGAGTTAATTCTTCACAAAGAAGTTAGCAAACGCCCTCTAGGAACTAGGTTCAAACTAGTACCAAATTCGGATTTATCACCTTTGAAAGCTCAACTACCCCAATTTAGAACCTGATATCTTCAATCGTTTTTAAATTACCTCAATTTTTCGAAAATATAGTTTCACTTTCAACAACCTTGTATCTTTTTAATAACTAACATTTGCCAACATATTTATTGACTAAATTCTCTTATTTTGATCTCTACACCAGTTGCTCTATGGCGGGTAAGTTATGGGACACCCTGTATACTGTTTTTCAACTATGAGTTTTTTTATTTTGAATTAAACATAATGTTTACTTGTCTCTTGATGCTTTTCAATATTTTGGATTTTTAGCAACGTGTTCAAGAATCGTGATGTGTAGTATTATCATATTTTGTCCCAATTCCAACCACAAAATGGTTTTGTGATATTGCAGTAATTTGACGATAACCATCCTTGACCAAACCGAGCCAAACCAAACCAAAATCATTCCTAAGGAGAATTTTGTCTGAAAATCCAATTGGTTTTTATTGAATTAATTTTATTCGACATCGTTAATATCGTTAACTCGGAGAAAATACGATTGAGTTAAACAGTCTGCCTGGCTGTACTACATCATAATAGATAGCACCTACACGCGGGTTGTTCAAAGAGTTTTTGGCTTGACACAAAGATCGCGGAAGTATGACGTTAAATGACGTGCTGCGAACTTCCAGACGCGTGCATTGAGCATGCAAGAAACATGAATTAGCCATTACATGCCAGAGACGAAGCAATGTGAAGCAGGTGAAAGTGCACCACAAAAGCCAAAACGGTTCCAAAAAATAATTTCCGCAGTTTTCTGTGATTCTTACAGAGTAGACTATGAGATGTGACTATTAAATAACGAGACTGACACTGTAAAACATTTTATTTCGATTTCGTACATATTTATTTATTATCACATTCAACATACACCTCTCCTCTATCCCTACAAAGCTCCATGCAAATCTTCCATTGTTCGAAACAGTGCTAGAAGTCTTTTTCTGTCAGCTCCTTCAGAATGCGTGCCGCTTTCTCTTTTTCAGCTTCAACGGACTCAAATGTTGTTCCTTTTAATTCAGATTTCACCGGTGAATAAAGTGGATGGTCTAACAATGGGATGCTGAACTGGACCGGAGCATTGTCTTGGTGGAGGACCCATGACTTTTCCTTCCGCAATTCGGGTCGTTTTTTCCTTATTCTTTCACGTTCGAGTTCAGCAAGAACGTGAAGGTAATAATGTTGATTGATAGTTTGACCTTCATAAACCCAGTGAAGGTACATAATTCCATGAATGTCGAAAAAACAATTATCATTACTTTGAATTTTGATTTGCTCATTCGAGCTTTTTTGGCTCTCGGTGAATTTGGGCTCTTCTAGTATATATATATATATATATATATATATATATATATATATATATATATATATATATATATATATATATATATATATATATATTGGCGCTTTGTTTCAGGATCATAAGTAAAAAACCACGATTCGTCACATGTTATTATCCTTTCTAATAAGTTTGGGTAATTTTCAGTGGCACTCAAAATGTCAGTACAAATATTTTTGCAAGCTTCTTGTTGTTCAAACATGAGAATTTTAGGCACCATTTTGGCACACACTTTTTGCATGTTAAAATTGTTATGAAAAATTTGCCGTACGCATTCTTTATTAATTCCTACAGTTTCAGCAATCGCACGAATACTTAACCGACGGTCAGATGGAACCAGATTACCGATTTTTTCTATATTGGCATCCGTTTTTGACCTGGACGGACGAGCTGGGCGTGGATCATCTTCAATGTCTTCTCGGCCATCTTGAAAATGCTTAACCATCACCGGGGAGTATTATGCTTGATTTTTGGACTAATTGAAGGATGCCATTCATGTTAATTAATGCCATCAATTTTGCAAAGTTGGACATATTTCATTTTACTGAGGGTATTAAAAAGGTGGAACGTTCACCTAAATGTACTGAATTGTGAGATGACTACGCTAGAAAATAGCAGAAAATTTATCTCAAAAAGTTTTCAAACGATCCTGGTATATTCCGCTACATGGAGAACATGTTTTTCTATGAACGGAACGAACACACCCGGCTTGCGGCGGTTTGTTGCAGTGCTCTCGAGATCTTTTAGGCAAAATTTTATCATAGATCGTTTTAAAAACGCTTTATTGATATTTGTACTTTAAATCTCAGATGAATGTATGAATGTGTGAGTAGTGAAGTTGACCTCGATAAGTCTTATGTGGCACCAAAATGCTAAATCGAGAAACAATATGGCTACATTATGTGGTTTGTACTAGATTGTGTAATAATCTGCCTCTCTTATTGGGATGATTTTTTTACAACAAAGTTGTTAAGAATGTTAAAAATTATCTCGGTCGGGCAAACGGAGCGAGACGCATTTCTAACATCCTAAACTCCAGGACGTAATTTAACAAAATACTTTTAGCATACGCGTTCATTTAAGGTATTCTCTCCATATACATGCAATAACTTTTTATTAGCCTTCGTGGCTGTTTGCCCTTTTTGAAATAATAAATCAAAATATGAACAATGTTATGCATGTTATTTCCTTTTATATTTACAGCTATGAAAAATACTCGAACACGAAGGTTATGCCAATTATTTCCTTTTACAAATGTTATATAAACAGTTCTGGACCTGAGAAAAAGACCAAAAGATTTTTGAAAACTTTTTGTTTTTCAACGTAGTCACCTGTCATTTGGACATTTGAACATATTGAATTCATGTGCTCACGGCATCAATTGGAAAGATTTTTATACCAAAAACATCATGTAAAATATAGTGCACGTGTTCTATTGAGATAAGTATGCAAGCTCGCCTAAATATCTGTATCGCAAGCTTACGTACCAGAGGCGGCTCGTGGGTTTTTAAAGTGGGAGGGCGTAGAAGAAAATAGTGCTGCTGAAGATATTTTTTTTTAAATATTTTTCATTTTTCATTCATTCATTCATTTTTCATTTTTTAAATAAATTTTCCCCTTCCTCCTTTTTACTTTTCGTGCTATTGAAATCCTATACAGGAGGTGAACCAGGAAAACATTAAAATATAGTATTGTTACTACTTACAAGGACATTGAAGGATGCGTTGTTGCTTGTTGCCTAGATAAAAGAATGAATAAGTAGGTACTTACCGTTTCCCGAAGAATAAACCATTCAAACAGTTTATTGTAATTGCATATAAATAGAGAAGATTCGAAAAAGTTTATGAGAAGTTTAAAAGTTGCCCTATTTTTACATTCTTTTTAAACTTGACTCAAATTCAACACGGGCGTGAGACGACTGTTAGTTCGAGATAAGATGACGTGGCTTACGATGGCTGGAGGTAAACATCCGATCAACGATGTAAAAATTGTGGCGAGAGGATGGAATTTTTATCCGCATTATTTGGTGTGGTGGGTCGACAGACAGTTCCCCACATTTGGAGATTTTATTTTTTAATAATATCTTAAAATGAGTTAAAGGAAAGAAACTGAACGGAAATAAAATATGGTGTTTTGCTCTGAAAAATTGTTTACTGTGATAAATGCTGGAGGGGTGGCGTCCCAACGCCCTCTCTCAAGAGCCGCCACTGTTACACACCTTCAGTGGACAATTATCTAAAACAACATTATGGATTTTGGTGATGATTTTGTTGGCCGTATCGGTTTTTGGGTGACCCGAAAATTCATAATCTTTAATGAATTTACGACCACGTTTATACGACCCAATTTATACAGTCGAAAACGAATGGGAATGTTTATTGGAGTTAAATGCGCTAAGCAAAGTTTTTATGACAGTTTTTAACTTTAGTTTCAGAAAATATCAAAACCTGTTTGCTTTGTTCGATTGCCACAAAGAAGCTATTGCTCGAAGCTATAAGCTCGATTGCCACAAAGAACTAAATGTACATGTCTGAAACTTCGCAGCACTACCGCTAACGAATCACGTTTGACAAATATCAGGATCATTTGATCAAACTTGTATTATTTCTGTGTCACGTTGAAAACATTTCCAATGACTCTCGTAAATAAATTCGAGAAAAACAAGAACGAATCAAAATCAACCTGCATCGAAAAAATAACGACCTAAGCGAATTTATTTGTCAATCTAATATATTTTTACAATCGGGTTTTTCTCTTTTTTCTATTTGCAAAATAAATATTACGTTGCTTATTTTGCATTCAATAGACGTAGGTATGTCGGCGGTAATTCTCATTTAATAAGATTTCTCGAAGGCGGCATGGTTGAAATATGCTGTTTGGTCAATATTTCAAGGCAAATGGTTTTCTGAAATGAGCACCACTAGTCTTACAGTTTCGAATGGACTTAAGCTAAGAACTTATTGCCCAAGGTCAAAAAATAAATATTTCGTTTATTAACGTTGTGGAATTTTAATACGTGGATATAACTGTTTTTGATCATATTGAATAACAAGAAAACCTGTCCAATCATTCATTATTATGATATATTTAATTCTAAAATTATTTCATTGAAGTCAAGTTAATCAGATTAATATTTTAACTTCATTTAAATAATTTTTTGTTTATAAATTAATATATTAAATCGAATAAATCAATTTTTTACTTTGTTATCTATTACTTTTATTTTTAAATTTGTGTGACTGAAGTTTCGTAAAACTATTTTACATTCTCAAACACTACTTTAAAATTTAAAAAAACTGAGTTTTAAAGTAGTGTTTGAGGATGTAAAATTATTTTACGAAACTATAGACACACAAATTAAAAAATAAAAGTGATAGATAACAAAGTAAAAAATTGTATTATTCGATTTAATATGATAATTTATAAACATAAATTCATTTAGAAGAAGTCAAAATATTAATCTGATTAACTTGACTTCAATGAATAATTTTAGAATTAACCCTCAAGAGAAGCACTTTTGCACTGTGCTTTCCAATTCAGGAGCACATGGGCATGTCATACCAATGTCCATATGTCTTTTGATTATTAATGTATTTTGATTAAATTATCCAATTTAATAATTATTTTTTAATTTAATCCTCAATCAGTATAGAAAAAGACTATCTATAGAATGTTCCAAAAAATAATACTATTCCTAAAACCATCGAAAAAATCAGCAAAAATAAAAAAAATGTTAAAATGAGGTGTTCTCTCATATCTTCAAACTATCATATCTAGGCGAAATTAATAGATAAAAACTTTCTTCCAACGGAATTTAAAAGGGGACTTAATATACTTTCAGATACTTAGTACATAATTTAGCTTTATTTAAAAAAAATATATTTATTTAGTTAGGCAAAGTTCACTGGTATGATGCTTTTCAATAACCGATTCGATCTCGCTTTCAATCTCTTTGTCGTCGAAAATCAGCTGCCTCATATAACGCTTCTACTTCAGACGCACAACGAGTACGAGAACGCGTGCTCATTTTGAGCTAAATAGAAAGTGAAAGAAACTGATTAATAAAAAAGTCTTCAATAAAAATATTATAGAAAATATAATATTTATGATTTACTTTACCCACACTTAACACTTACCTGGGTCAAGATAAACAAAAACACTATTTGTGTAAAAAGGTTATTAACGGTTTTAATTTATTGACAAAACACTGACACAACCACAGCACTGGGTGGCGTATACCCACAAACTACGGTCGCTTATATTTTTGTTAGTATTCACATCTTAAGATGGCTATGGTGGGTGATCTGTAGTAGGAATAGTAATTTTTTCTCACCCTCAAAGTCATCCCCTTAATGTGACCATTTATAAGAAAAATACTTTTAATTCATCCCCGGGTATCCCTTATCCAGTGCTTCTCTTGAGGGTTAAATATATATATCAATAATGAATGATTGGAAAAAACTGGGTTTTAAAGTAGTGTTTGAGAATATAAAATCGTTTTACGAAACTATAGTCACACAAATTTAAAAATAAAAGTAATAGATAACAAAGTAAAAAATTGTTTTATTTGATTTAAAAAATTAACTATCACAAAATAACGGACAAATCAATCAATAATTATCTATCATATTGAAGGAAACAATTTTAGAAATAACGTGTTGAGAAAAAGTTAGTGTGTTTCGAATAGAGGAGAGAGTGAGTTAGATAAAGTGTTTCATAGGTAAGGTTTTTATTTCTTGACGTATTTTTTTTCTTCTTCCTGTGGTGCTACAGCCCGTCAGTGAGCTTTGATCTCTTTAAACCTCTGCCTCAATCCAAATCCATCTCCAGCGGCCCCTTACCGGTTTTTGATGTGCGGTTCTTACACTGTTCTGTCATCGTGTCTTTGGTCTCTCTCTCTCTTTCTGTTGGCCATTATTCGTCTCTCCATGATTCTCCTTCGTATTCAACTTGCTGGGGATTCGCAGTACTTGTCCCTCCCATCTGTGCCGCCAAAATCTGCAAACATCTCTTTTATTTTCTTTGAGAAACTAGACTAGACGTGGACCCCGTCAAGTAGCCATAAGTGACTACTGATTGAATGCCTGTTTTATCAATCTTAACTTTCCTGTTTCTTTGTATAAGTTTAGATCTTAGGACAGACTGTAGGAAACCAGTAGTTTTGTTAGCGTTCATGATATGATTTCTGATGTCTCCTATGATGTTGTTTGCTTCCCAGATAAGTAAATTCCTTCGCCACTTCAATGTAATCATTTTTGTTTTGCCAGCTCTTTGGGCTTAGTCTCTCTTAATGAACTTCTCGATCGTGTTAATATGTTTAGATCATCTGCACAGGATCACGAAGGCAGTGTACGAAACGAAAATAAAATGCATAGAGGAAGATCTAGAAAGAGCTGGATTGAAGGCATTAATAATAAAAAATAGAGTCGGAAGGTATTAAACAGTTGATACAGGATAGGCAGGGATTTAGAAATAAATATAGCGTTATCCAATAAGAGTGTCAGAACATTAAAATGAGGCGCAATGATAACTACAAGTTATAACCCTGTAATTATTTTTATTTTATCTTAAAGAATAATTAATGGTGAAAAATAAGCGATAAATGTGGTGAAAACGGCAAGGAGGCAATTATATTAGACAGTTGAAGCATCAAGGCAGAGAAGATAACGGTTTTAAAGCGATCAAGTCACGGAAACCTTATCCCATCTTCCGGCAGTGAAGTTTCGCAGTTATTTTAGAAAATAACCTCGGGTGGATGGAGGGCGCGAATTTCGAAATTTCCTTAGCTGCTTTCTCAACGTTCAGCTCGACCACAACTGATGACGGTTTAAGCCAGAAACCGGTCTCGGGAGATACTTGCATTATTATGTGAGCATGAATGAATTTTCCTTGCTTTTTGAATATTTTTAATATTCTCCACATGGTCAACTTTTCACGGAGAAGGTAGATAGGCTTAAGATTAAAAATAAACTTCTGTTTTAATGATCTATCATTATGCTAAGAAAACTGAAACTGACTTTTAGAGGATGACAATTAGAGGATTAGAGGCCATCAAAATGAAAAGTCGATTTTTGTTAAAAAAAGTCATGTATAATGTTGTCTTGCCCGAGCAACCCAATGTTGCTTATTTTCTCTAGGTTTCTAGTACAGATCTAATTTTGCAGTATACGAATATTGTTTATACATTAATTCTAGTGAAAAATGAAAACGCCTCTGTTGAAATAGGATTAATCACGCCACTTTTTGCCTTGAACAGTACCATATACCTAATACAATAATAACGAAAAACGAATGTTTTAAATTGTTCCAAGTTTTAGATTAATCTAGTAAATTCAAGTTACAGACTGGTAATTACTGCAAATTTCATAATAGTACACTATCGTTAAATTTTAATCAGTTAGGTTAAATAAGGTCAACAGAAAAAATATAATTCTGTCTTAAAGGTATTTTGAAATTAACAAACTAATAAAAAAAGTAAACTTTCGCGATAGAGAGCTAAATATTACGTTTACTCAATTTCAACTTGACCTGTTATTGGCAAAAGTTCCTTTTGTCGTGATTCGTGACCCGTGCAAACCCATCTATGACGGATCGGCCATTGAAAGATTAGGCATGACGCTACGTATAAAATATAACCTTATAAACAAATAAGAACGTGTTCTTGGTTCAATTCGAACAGACGAAAAGGCATAACGGGATTAGTATTACGTAATGTGCTTACAGTACATTTTTTATCGACCAAATCGTGAATTAATCATCCTGATTTGACTATGGCGCGTTTTTAATTGACTAATAATTGTTTATATTAGTCTGATCAAAAAGTATCATAACATATTTATTTAAATAGCCTTAATTAGATCTTTTGATGCTTTTGGACTGATCCAATATGGATCAAAATAGTACTATTTTATACTTTTGATCTGAAAAAATAACAAAAATATTTTAAGATTTGTAACATTAGGTCCTCAATAAATGTATCGGCCTTTTTTGATTACCTTTCACATTTATTTATATAAAAAGTAATATAAACTTAATTTTCGATGTCAGTTCCCCTATCTTCTATAGGTTTTCGTCATTTTCCAGGCAATTATCGTATCTCAGATCGAAACAAACTTAGTGGTTTTGCTCAGAAAAGATGAACATCCGAAGGGGTCAAGCCTGGAGAATATGCCGAATGCGATAAAATCCCCCAATCTACCTCGATGATGCAAATCGACCTGAAGCAAAATGACTTCCCTTCTTCCCTTGTCACTATAAGGCCTTTTTTCTTCCAAAGCGTCATTATCACGAATTAGTTGCTGCTGCTGATAATGGTCAGCAGTGGCCGTTTGGTGAGATTGTCGCAACTCATAAAGCACGACGCTCAGCTGACCCCACGATATACACAACAACACTTTTTTTGGCTTTGATATTTGGTTTTGCGATGCAGGATGGCTCATCTGGATTAACCTACCCCTTTTACCTCTCTGGATTATCATAGAGAATCCACTTTTCGTCATAGATCACAATATTATGCAGGAAGTGCTTTATCTTAAATGACAGAGCAATGACAACAACATCAAAGCGTGCGATCTTATCAGCTGTGAGTTTAGAGGTGACCCAACGACTTTTCCTAGCCTGTGTAAACATTAATTTCCTTCCCGAGCTCTAACAGTGTACGATATAGATTTCCTTTCAGCAGTCCTTCCAATTCGTCTTTCTCAACATTTTTTACTCTCCCGGATGCTCTGCATCATTTAAGTACAAACTTCCCCTTCAGAATTACTGGAATCACTTCTTACAAATATTGTAGAAACAGCCTTATCTCCCAAAGCGGTACAAGTCATGTCCTGGGCTTCCGCAGCATTTCAGTTGAAAGGGTGATTTTTTCCTGTGTCTGAATTTCCGTTAGTGGTCGTTGTTAAGCAAGCTGTGAGTTTGCGAGCTTCTAGTGTCAAAATTATTCAGTATAGTCTGGCAAATCATCATGGAACATTAGAGCAACGCTTGCAAATTGTCGAAAATGTAAAAAAATAACTATTAATTGGCCACCGAGGTCATGTGATTTAGCGCTATGTTAAATCTTTGGTATTTGCCGATAACACAGCAACTACTGATGTCTGGGAAGTCAACATAAGTCGGACAATTGCGGACATAAGAGCCCAATTGCTTGAAAAAGTGGTCGGAAACTGGATTGATAGAATGCGCTTTGTCAGAAGTAGCCACGGTGGATATTTGTCGTAAATTGTTTTCAAACGTTAATCCCATTGAATGTTATTTCAATTAAAGAAATAGTTTCAATGGATCTAATTTGCTAAACTCGAAGAGAATTACCACTAAACACTAAATTACTTTTTGAAAACTTCTCAACGCACGTTTCGCTAACCATGTTAGCATCATCAGGAGATGATTTAATCTGATTAACATGGGTAGCGAAACGTGCGTCGAGAAGTTTTCTAAAAGTGATTTGGTGTTTAGTGGCAAATCTTTTCGAGTTTAGTAATTCACACCGAAGGTTTTAATAGAAGAATTGCATCTAATTTGGTTGTTGTCACCCTGTATAACAAAATAGTTGCCATCACTTTTCGCGGCCGATGGAACAATTTTCGCCATTTTTGGAGTTAATTCACAGTCCTTTCCCAGTTCACTGTTTCGACTGTGCCTTGATTTCAGGAGTGTAGTGGTGTATCCAAGTTTGATCTACAGGTATTTATTGACGCTAAAGTTCCGATTAATTTCATTTGAATGTGGTTTCGATTAATTTTATTTGGTTGTTCATTTGAATACGGTTTTGGTCCTGAGTGAGTAATCGCGTCACCCAACGCGCGTTTAACTTTTTCATGGCGAAATCTTCAGTCAAGATATGACAAGCTTGTTCTTTCGAGATGCCCACACCCTCTGCTATATCTTTAACCTTAATTCGACGATCATCTGGTACCATTTGGTGAACTTTTTCAATGTAACCGGTAATAGTTGCAGTTTTTGGCCTTCCCGAACGTTTATCGTCAACGAAGCTGGTACGATCACGTTTAAATTCGGGTGTCCAGAATCCCCGCCAACAGCATCCATCTCAGCTTTAATTTGCGTAGGCGTATTGCCTTTCAAATGCAAGAATTTAATGACCGCTCAATATTCGATTTTTTCCATTTTTACGGAAACACTAACATGAACTGACATAAATGATTATTAAATAACAACTGAGGATTTAATATGGCTGAAATTTTCAAGGTTATTTTTCAACTCATGTGCAATTGTATTACCGGAACTGGCTGTAAACTTTTCAAACTACCCTCGTATATAGACCTAGTAAAAAATTGAGAGAGGTTGAGATGTGGAATTACAGTATCTATCTTTTTCAAAAAGGGTTTTAATATTCATTTTTTAAACAACAATTTTATACAAAATATTGCAGACCTGAAATACAATTCTTAAAAATAAAATGTTTCTTGTTTCTGTAACGTGGTAAATTTCTATTTACATTTTTAATTAAGTATTTCAATTAGTTACTGAGTTTTATAATCAATCGTTTTTCTACCGCACCCAGTAGATTTCTGTTCAATTTTAAGTTTTTATATGAATATCTATTAAAATAATGTTAAGAAATTGATAAAATGTGTGGCTTATATCTCATGCGTTATTAACAATTTTAGCATGACTAATACGTGTTGAAATTCTAGAACTATTTCTGATTACTATTCATTTATTATGCGATAACTTTAATAATATCACTGCATTGTTTGATTAGTATAAAACATTTTAATTTATCTTATTCATTTTCTTATCAAATTCCACTATAAAGTTTTTTTGAACGAGATAGTAATTAAGTATAGTAAAAAGTAACATTCGTAATATATTATTTTATGTACGAGGTGTGCAAATAAAGTTATAAGACTGGTGGCGTAGTGTTCGATCAGAGCCATACTGTTTATTTCCCTTTCACAACGAATTTCAAATCCTTACATTCATTTAGTGGGCTATAGCAATTCTTTTCGCGAATCGGCTTTTCCTAGGGCGTTTTGAAAAAGAGTGACGAGTTACGGTATACTCTAGAATGAGGGTCATTTTTCAATCCGCTCCAAAAAGTCAAGAGATGTTTCCCTCCTTTTTCTATTTTCGCCGCAAATTTTCTTCATCTCTAATTCAATGGTCAAAATCAGATGAACGGTTGTGTGAATCAAATTGAATTCTTCTCCGATTATTCTAGCCGTCAACCGTTAATCAGTATGCACAAAATATCTGATTCTGTGGACATTTTCATCAGTTCCTGTAGTTGAAGGCCTTCCGTTGCCAGGTTCATCTTCAATTAAGTCTCGGCCTTGTGAAAATACCTTAAACCACCTGAAAACCTGTGCCGAAGGCTCAAACAAAATTCTATAACAGATCGTTACTCGAAATTATTGTCACTCATTTTCAGGCGCATTAGAAAAATCGGGTTCACGAAAATAATTATTAGGGACCATTAGTTGACTCTAGGAGTTCAAATTCATACTGTAGACCCATCAAATGTTGGCCGGTCTCCCCTCGAAATGGAAAAAGTCGATTAATGCGCCGTGCCAGACTGCGATTTCAATTAATGAGTTTTTGGAAAGTAAAAGTATTACTGTTGTTCCGCAAACTCCTTTATTCACCAGATTTGAGTCCTTGTGACTTTTTCCGTTTCCCAAGATTGAAAATACACCTCAAACGATACCATTTTGGAACATTGGGGAACATTGAAAATGCGGTAACCGATCAGCTGAAGGCGATTCTAGTATCTGAGTTGAGTTGAGCACTGCTATGAAGAGTGCACACACTGTGTGGTAACTATTTTGAAGGAGACAATGTAGAATTGTAATTTCCATTGAATAAAAAAAATTAAAAAAATCAATTCCATTACTTAATTTAGACACCTCGTAGTTATCGGTTCGTAATTTTTATTTCCCTTTTTTAGATTATGGATCGCTTTTCCAGTGATTTAAAATTTTGGGTCGTCAATACATAAAACTCCTCGGCAGATCATCCATTCAAATACTAACCGCAGTATTTGAAAAACATCTAAAAAACATTCAGAATTAAAGATATTTTCAATAATTTGGTCTATAGTAGATACCGTCCTTTTACAGAATTTGTATCAAAATGTATGTCCGAAATAATGATATACAACATGTTTTATATATCAGGTTTCGTTAATATACGTTTATCTAAGATCAATATCCATCAGGTCGAATTCTGTATTTTTAAGGAAGAACTTATTACTGCTCAATAGTAGTAATAAGTGTGAATTTAATGTGATGATGAATTTTTTCAGGTACCAAAAAACTACTGCCGACGCATACCATTTTCTGACCATTTAAGTGTCTAAAGCACCTTATATATGATATTCATATACACGGTGTTATCAAAGTTGAGTCATTTATTTTAACAGGTTGTAGAACTCTTAAAAAAAAGTGATTTTACCAAAAATCATTTATATAAAAGTTAAGCAAAATAAAGAAATTATTAACAGTTACAAAATTTACACACCTGACTTTTTGATATTCTCAACTACTGCGTTGTAGAACTCGAAGAATCGAGTTCAGAAGTCAATTTAGCAAAAATCATTCATATAAAAGTTGCAGAATAACAAAAACAAAAATGTTACATGTTACAAAAATTGTTCAAAATTGTCACCATTTGTTCGGTTAGCACAAAATTTTGCTCGGCGACCCATGAGTAACAACACAAGCGTTTTCAATGCGCTATTGTAGTTCTTTTTTGACATTATTTACATCTTCATCATGATAAACTAACTTTTTTAAATAGCCCCACAGAAAAAAATCAAAGGGTGTTAAATTCGGGAAGCGTGAGGCCAAGAAATGGGTTCATTGCGCCCTATCCATCTGTTAGGAAATTTATTATATAAATGTTCGAGGACTTCTTATCTAAAATGTGGCGGAGTGCCATCACGGAGAAACCACATATTAAGTTTAATATTTAAATGAACATCCTGTAATGAATGTGGCAGATTGTTTTGAAGAAAATCTAAAGAATTTCACCTGCTAGTCGACCTGGAAGAAAGAAAGACTCAATAAGCAATTCATTTACTACGCTAGTCCAAACATTTACTGAAAATGGGTTCTTTTCATAGCATGTGAAGCATAGAATCCATAGCATAGAATTCATAGCATAGAATTTTCTATTGCACAAAGATGGTTGTTGTGGAAATTCTTTACTTCATTTCTTGTAAATGTGACCTCGTCGGTAGACAAAATAAATTTGGTAAAATATTTATTACTATTGTACTGATGTAAAAGCCCACTGACAAATTTCAACTCTTCTAGGATAATGTTCGGGTTGTAACGCTTGTACCCGTTAATAATGATGGGGATAAAAGTGTTCTTGTCATATCTATACCATTTCACGTGGAGGAGGTCTTCAGACCTGACATCCTCGTTGTGCATTTAAGTACCCTGTGTCGCGAACTTTTGTAACTATTTTTTAATAAGGCTGCATTTTGTTGGCACTCCCCGTAAGTTACTATTATGTCCACTAGTTCATTGTTTTCATAAACGTGTGGCATTTTAATTGCAGAAAGTACCCAAAAATTAATCACGCACTATTAAGGATTTATTAGCACTGGTCAAATCGAACATCGCACTTAAAAGAAATATCTAATATCGAAATATCTAACAAATATTCTTATATCTAAGAATACAAAAAACTAGTTATGCCCAGTATCAACAGTAAACAAATAATGTATGTGTTTACAACGCAGTGGTTGAAAATATCAAAAAATCAGGTCTGATTTCAAATTTTGTAACTGTTAATAACTTATTTACTTTGCAACTTTTATATAAAGGATTTTTGGTAAAATTACTTATTTTTACGGCTTCTACAACCTGTTAAAATAAATGGCTCAACTTTGAAAATACCCTGCATATTTACTTTAAACAATGACTACAGCTGTGGATGATTTGTTTCTTTAAAAATAGCCGGTCGCGGTGGTCTGCCTGGCAATCCAAAGGTAACTGGTTCGATTCCAGCGCTCGGATTGGTGTTTTTCCTTAATTCTTCTGTCCGTCTTACTTTCTACCCTACACACACACTTATATACACTCACATATACACACACACACACCAACACATATCTACACCTAAATGTCTATGATTGTTTCTAGGCAAAAGTGCAAAATCCGACAACGAATTACCCCTCAGTCACGCCAGTTAAAGGCTGGGTAAGGCCGGATACCTTCTGAGAAGTGTTCTGCGTTGGTCACTCGCCAGTCGGTAAGCTTCTTGATAGACTGCTAGGTAGGCACATAACCAAGGATTGCTAGCCTGAGGGGGGTGCTGGCCTGGGTTTGTCGGTAGCTAATGACCGTGTTTCGGAACCCACGTTAAGCTGTAGGTCCAGTCACTAAATAGCCTTAGATGCTGATGCGCCTCTAACCGTAAATCCTATCCTTTTCTTTCCTTTCTTTAAAAATAATCGTTAGAAAAATTTTTCAAGATCTATAGTTTTAGAATGTGATTCAAGTCTATAAACATATATTAGGCAACAATAAAAAATAATAAGACCCGGTATACATATTTAAATCAAACTGAAAATTTTCTCGCTGTATGGAATATCTTAACCACAAATATTAATACACTTTTTGATTATTTATATATTTCTGTATGCGATTGAAGAAAATGTGGCAAAGTAAAAGGTTTCATACAAATTGTTTTTAAGATATTGGGCGGTTTTTTTCCTATGTTATTAAACTAGTATTTTAACATCTCATGACTTCGAGTACCACCTCGTTTTAGACAATAATCCGAATTAGAAAAGGTATGAACTATTAATATGAAAGAAAGGTTAATGTTTTCGTAAAATGGAGTAACGACTGGATGTTGTTGCTTCTATCGTTATGAAGACTTTCTTCTTCTGTATATTCTCCCTTAAGCTCAATACATTTTTTCTGCGGTTCACCAATTCATTATTCTCCACATTCAATTCTCCACATTCAAGCCTAATTCCTTTTTCAAAATAAGATACACCCGTTCAGTTGAGATGTCCATGGCCTTAGCAATTTCACTCAATCAATTGTCTGTCATCCATAATAACATAGAATTAATTATTTGTTCAGTAGTTGAACTTATTGGACGTCCAGAATGAGGATCATCATTCAGGCTTGTATGACCACGTTGAAACTCACCCGCCCACTTGTAAACCATTGTTTTTAAAGGAGCAGACTCCCCTAATACATTTACCATTTCACTATGAATTTCAATGCCTTACATTTTTTATACAAAGACTTTAATCACAGCACGATTTTCAGTATTTTCAGTTTTAAAGAGTAATACTGATACGTTTACTTTAAGCTGTTGTTTTTACGAATGTAAAGTTGTTTATACGAATTAATTGACAGATTGACTTGAAACTTCACATATGTTCATATGAAGGACAAAACTTCAAAATGTAGTAGATTATATAGTTCTTTTACTGCTCTATAAGTTTCGCTCCGTAAACTTTTCAATTAGCCTAGTATATGGTGGTTTGAATACGTATGCTAGTACGAGTTTGTGGTCATCCTAGAAGAATCCATTGATAAGAAGAAGGCGTCTTAGCTATATGAAATCGACATGAAAATATCCGGCATGTGTGTAGTTTTTCTTGCATCTACAGGTCGAACTCTATGGAGGATGGCTATTCATCGACATTTACTTGCGATAGGAATGCGCGCTTATCGTCCTTAGAGCGCACCACAAGACGTGTAGCTGAGAATGGCGCTGAGTTAGAACTGAATAGGACCTGAAATGGAACTTATTTCCTTTAATGATAATTCCAAATTGTGTTTACGTGATCGTGACGATACATGCCTCGCACAATTATAGAGTGTGATAATATCCGTGTTGGACCTACTTATTATTAATTGCTTTGTATCAAATGTAAATGGTATTTTTTAATGTTTTAATCATTTTATAATGTCGTCATAATACCACATTTATTTTTAAAAATCAGTTAGAGAAATAATTTGAAATAATATATGTTCCCTTATTATTGTCCGTTAGTAAAATGCCTAAATTCTGTATGGAAATCATCATATAGAGAATCATCCAAAATCGCGTGTCCGAAACAGTTACAATGTTAATTAAAGCTAATGATCTATTTATTAGTTATATTCCTTTATTATCACAAAATGTTTTTTTATTACAGGATGTTGAGACCAACTTCTCTTCTGATATGCTACGTGTTTACAACGCAAGTTTTTGGAGATAAACTTAACGTGGCTTATCAATGGAAAACTGTTGAATTTGAATTTCCATCGGCGGAAGTGAAGCAGCAGGCGCTGCTTTCCAAGAAATATATTCCGGAGAACCAGCTGCCATTAGGAGTGGAGGTTTATGGAAATAGGCTGTTCGTCACATTACCCCGATGGAAATATGGTGTGGCAGCTTCATTAGCTTATATAGATAGAACAGACGGTGAGTTAAATAGATTTTAACCAGCTCTGTAATTTGGAACTCTATAAAACGAAGCTACAAAAAATATTTTTCGGTTTCTATTTTGGAATTTCGTTCAGTACTGAACACACGCAACTACAATTTTTGTGATGTTCTTGAAATAAGTTCCTATTATACTACTATGATCAAAAAGTAAGGTGACTTTTGTTTAAACAATTCGCACGCTTTATGTATCGATAAAGCTATTTGCTTTTTAAGTTGGTATGGTGGTCCTTGACATCTGACAGAAGTTTCATATTATTTCGCTTGTTAAGTTAGAAATTATAATGTTTTTTGTAATTGTTAAACAAACTATTGCAGATTTTTTAATATGGATAAATTTATAAAAAAATTAAATTTCGTAAACTGATGCAATAAAAATGTTAAGAAAGTGTTACGACGATGGAGCTATGTAAAAAAAATGATTAACAATGAATCTAGTTCAGGGAGATCTTCCATGTTAACTAGTGAAGAAAAAAAAAATCAAGGATTGTTCACTGAGTAATAACCATTTATTATTATTATTCACGTATGGGCCCTGGTGGACCACGCAAAGTACAGTTAGAGGCGTTTATTATTGTTAGCCTTCCATTGCGCCCATACTGATTTCATTCTTTCACTATAAGCTTGTTTCCTTTCGTCAGACCAAGAGTAGGTCATCCTACACTTTTCTCTCGGGCCAACTTCCCAAACTTCTCAAACATTGACCTTGTGCCTGAAACAGTTTCTATCCTGAATTTCACTTTGTGTAATATTTGCTGATTTTAGGTCCTCTTTAATTCCAGCAACTATTTGTCTAGTTAGCCTACTCGGATTCATCCGTTTTATGTGTCCGTAAAACTTAAGTCTTCTTTTTCTCATATCGCTATGTATATCTGTGTGTTGTTTGATTTCTTAGTTTTCTCGAAGCCGGTATGTTGTGTTATTTATTTGTCGGTGCCTAAGGTTTTCCTTATAATTTTTTTTTCTTTGTTTTCAATCGCCTCGATGTCTGTCTTTCAATTCAAAATGAGTGTTTCTGCACCATATAGACATTCTGGCTTAATAACTGTGTTGTAATATCTGGTCAATATTCAGGGCCGATTTTTTTACACGCCACTCCTATATTACTTTTTCTAGAACACAGTTAAATAAGAGTAGCGAGGGTCTAGCCTGATTCCAGTTTTAATTTCGAAAGGCTCTGAGATGTCACCCATGAATTTAACTTTTGGCCTTGTGTTAGTTAGTGTTGTTTTAATAATTGCCAGCGTTTTCAGATCTAGTCCTTATTCTTTCAAAATTCGGAGTAAAGATTCGCTGTCAATAGAATCATATACTTTTTTGAAATCCACAAATATACAGACGAGATTTTTATTGTATAATTTTTGATGTCTTAGGATCAACTTTAGATTCAGGATCTTTCCGGGCAGGATCTGCCCGGTCGAAAACCTACCTGATATTCATCAATTTCAGGTTCTAACTGTCCCTGTGCTCTGTCTAGTAGACATTGATATAGAATTTTGTAACAAACTGGGAGAAGAGATATCCCTCTGTAATCGTTTACATCCGTTCTATCTCCTTTCTTATGTAACGGATGGATTAGAGCATCTTTTCAATCTTCCGGAATTCGTTCGGTTCACCAAACTTCTTGTAGAATTTTGGATATTTTCTTGATTGTATCTGGACCGGCGGAGTTTAAAAGTTCAGCAGTGATTTCATCTTCACCAGAAGCTTTGTTATTTTTAAGTCGTTTGATTTGCCATTTAATTATTAGACATACTATACAGGGTGATTCACGGTGACTGGTAAATTAGACGTTTAGGGAATAATGCAATTAATGCAAAGATATTGGTCTTTATTTTAGTAATTGGCCACGGCCGGCTAGGGTGACATTACTTCTAAACAAATATTATGAAAATGTATGTGTATGTGTGTTTGACATTATTAGTTTCATAATTCCAAATTAGCGTATTTAAGTAGTAACTGTCTCAGTAAAGAATGGAAGGAATTAACACACATCGACAAAATTATCGACCGCATCTGCAGACAACTTTAACGCAATGTATCCTAATTTAGCACGAATGAATAAAATAAAATTCAGACGGATTTAAACAAATTTTATACATTTTGGTTTTTGAATGTGACCAAGCCAGTAACATCTGATAAGGATAACGAGATTAACATTCTCGTTTATTTTAGAAATTATTACTATTACTACTATTAGAAAACATTTTCCTCAACTGAAAAACACGGCATGTGCCCTTACAAATTTTCTAAAGCTCAGTTTCTCAAGCCAGACGACTGTCCTCAAATAGTTGAATTTTGTGAAAATTTAATTTGAAATTTTCATTTCCAGGAAAATACACATTTTTTACAAAAAATAACCTGGAATCAAAATATTGTCACTTATGGCTCAATAAAATCGTCATTAAACTCAATCAAATCGTCATGTTTAATGTTTTTTGTTTAATCATGGACGAACAAATTCGTTACTTTATTTTCGATGAACAGTTAATTTCATGAATGTATCTAGAAATAGTAACAACAGTAGTAGAGGATTTAACAGAAAACCTTCCACTGTTTAATACCAGTTTGATGGTGCTCTAGTACCTGCACAGAAGAAGTAAGAAGGCAACTTTATAAACTATTCCAAGACCGGTGGTATAATAGTTTGGGTCCGTGGAATTGCCCACCGAGATCACCCGATTTAACTCCCCTTGATTTCTATCTTTGGGGTACTGTAAAAGACAATATCTACAAAATACCAGGAAACACTAGAGAGGAGTTAAAACATCGGGTGAACCAAGCATTCGCAACCTAAGATCCTACTGAGATAAGAAGAGCTGTCACGGAAAGGGTCTATACTAGAATGTTGAAGTGTTTTGAGGTAAATGGTCATTGTTTTGAACATTTACTATAAAAATAGTAATTGTTTACTAAAATAAAATAAACCGTTATATTTGCTTGAATTGCATTATTTTGGTTTTTTGTTTATGAGTCGCAAACCGTTAAAAATAGGTATATCATCACTTAATAGTTAGTTAAAGTTAGAAATCACGCGGAAGCGTTTTTAAAAACTTTATTTTTGTTTTTGGGTAGTACAAAGAGTAACGGTACTATTGACAGTTAACTAAAGATTGAATTTTGTTTACAATTTACAGTAGTTATATTAAAATTAATGTTGAACTAAGGGCTGTGTCAGCAATGACATTATCTGCTGGGGTTAACTCATCTGGTTGAGGTGCAAGCTGGCGATGTTTCATAGTCATATAACTAGTCATATAACTAGTTTTAGATACAGAATTTATTGCTCTTTTGAGCTTCACTATAAAATACAGGGTGTTCTATTTAAAACTCCTACATAATATGAATTTTTAAGTTCTACCCAAGGTCACTATTTTGTAAACACCCTATATGCGATAAATTAAGTAAGCCTCATGTCATATTGTCATAAAACAACCTATTAAGGAAGAGTATTCAAAAATTTAGGTATCTAGCTATACTTGTTGTAAAAAAGAAATATTCAGGGATGTTTGTTATCAAATTTATTAAAAAATATTTTTTATTTCCGAAACGGCTCAAGATAGGTATAATATAAGTTACATAAAAATGATTCAAAATGATTCACAGAATCCAGAAATGCAATAACATATAGGATATTCTATTTAAAAAAACGAGGTTCGAATCAGCTGTCAGTAGATCTGGTAACACTGCAGCGCAGAAAATATATTAAATAGATAGTTCATATTCATTTACATAAATATCCAAAATTTAAAATCATTACCCCCAATAGTTCTCCGTAAATGTCTAACGTACCATCCACCGTGAATCACCCTGTATATATATATATATATATATATATATATATATATATATATATATATATATATATATATATATATATATATATATATATATATATATATATATATATAGTGTGTCGCATTTAAGATGAAGACACTCCCACATTTTCGCTATTTGAAGGAATACAAATTTGAATTTTTGCACAGTCAGACAGATTGATGGGTGACGTTTTTTAAGATACTCAACGGAAATCTGAACTTTAAACTAAGCCTACTACGAATTCACAAACAGGGTAAATTCTCGATATTTTGCTTCGCGTTAGATATATCGAAAAAAGTTATTAGGTAAAGTTGTTCAGGCTGTTATTCTAACCCCATATACCCAGTTTCATGACAAAATTCGCATTTTTAATATTGTCATCATTTTGGTCTATATACAAAGTTATTACAACAGAATCGTAAAAGAATCGAAAAATGTATTCGAATAGACGGAGGACTAGTTGTAAGAGATCACATTTGATAGTTAATTATTTGTATTAATAAATTATGTTATATACTATATACTTTTTCCTAAATTTCATCAATTACCAAAAATGGTTTTCCAATAATAATAACATAATAATTTCTTTGTAAGTGCTATTTATTTACTGAAATATTTGAATACATGACACTATTGACAATGTGTCAAGTTTTTACTCACCATGACACACTAATTATCAAATTAAACAAATAAACTTGTAATAATTTTGTGTATAGACCAAAATAATGAAAAAATTCAAATGTGAATTTTATCATGAAACTCGGTATATGGGGTTAAAATAATATTCCAAACAACTTTTTCTAATAACCCTTTTCGATATCTCTAACGCGAAGCAAAATATTCAGGATTGACCTTGTTTGTGAATTCATAGTAGGCTCAGTTTAAAGTTCAGGTTTCAGTTGAGTATATTAAAAAATGAGACCCATTCACCTGTATGACGGTGTAAAAATTCAAATCTGTATTCCTTCAAATAGCGGAGATATGGGGGTGTATTCATCTTAAATGCGACACACTGTATATATATATATATATATATATATATATATATATATATATATATATATATATATATATATATATATATATCCAGTATCGGACATAAGTGGAGCGACAAATAAAATTTTCAAATTACAATTAACAGAAAATCTTTTATTTAAGCCAGTATAAACCCTAAGTAGGACAGAACTAACCTAATAAAAAAAAACTATTAGTTCTTCTTTTTTCATAACAGATATACTAGGCTAATTAAAAAATTCGCGGAGTGGAAATTATAAAACAAGTTTATAGTTGAAAAAATCACATTATTCTTCCGTATAAGCTCAATACATTTTTTTCAGCGGCTTTCCCAATTCATTTATTCCATCTCTGAAGTGATTTTCTGAAAGTCCTGCAAAATACTCATCTACGGCTGCTATAATTTCTTCATTTGATGAAAAACACTTGCCAGACCTCTGTGAACCGGTGCATTATATAAATTTGTCGTCCATGAGTTTTCATAAATTTTCTGTCGAATTTAAATCCGGGGATTAAGCTGGCCACTTCAATAATTCAATGTTGTACTGTTTCAACCTATGTTTCCCATGTTTTGAAGTATGTTTTGCGTCATTATCGTGCTGGTAAACCCACTTTAGAGGCATATTTCTGGTCTTGGCCTTTCGGCAAAGGGTAGCATAACATTTTCTAAAATATCGACATTAACAAATCCATCCACAATGCCCATAATTCTATGAATTGGACCAATACCTCTATATGAGAAGCAACCCCATACTTTAACGTTCCATGAAGTAATTTTTCTCGGTCTTTCCGATTTTGTAAGCTTCAGTATGATCCCATAACGAAAAAAAATTGAATAGTTCGCGGAACTACCGACTTAGATGGCATTAAACGTTTGGAAATTGAACATTGCTTCTCACCATTTTTACAAGTTTGTGCCACTCGATTTTTGAGATCCACGGATATATTAACGTCAAAAGTCATCCTGCAGTTTGCAATTGCAACTAATAAGAAATGTTATGTTAATTATATATAGTTCGAAGCTGTCTACCAAGAGAGCAAATATTTGAAAATGCCGGATGAGATTTGGGCGAAACGTCATCAAGAATGGGAAAATTCCTTAAAGGAATGGATTGACACCCGGAAGAAAAATTGTAATATAATATATATATATATATATATATATATATATATATATATATATATATATATATATATATATATGTATATATATATATATATATGTATATATGTATATATATATATATATATATATATATATATATATATATATATATATATATATATATATATATATATATATGTATATATATATATATATATATATATATATATATATATATATATATATATATATATATATATATATATATACATATCAGTCTTATATTAAAATGGGAGAAAAGAAGAAATTACATCCAGAAGTGGAATCCATTAGAATAAGAGAAGTATAGTCTTTGGTGAGACTGAAAAAGAGTTAAAGAGTTAAATCTATACATTAATCAATTAACTTGAATATATACTAATATTAAGATAAGAGTTAAGGATTGTAAGAAGGGCATCGTGTTTCAACATGACCTTCAATCTAATACAACTTGAATGAACTTGTGTTGAATATAAGTAAGTGAAAGAGTCTAAAAAATCCGTTAAAGCGAGCGAACTGTGTACAATATATTAGATGAAATAGCTTTCAAAGCGAGCAAATAAAGTACAATGTTTAATGCGGAAGTGATATATACGTCGTCATCAAAGCTTATTAGTCAATTACCTTGTGTCCGTTGGAAAAAATAAATATAACAGCAAGTGTTACATTTCAATTCATTTTTGAGACCTTGTCAACATGTTTCTGTCCTTAACATACTTTTTATATCTGCATTATTCTCGAGTAATATTATGGGGGAACGTTAGATTTTTAATATTCACATTCAACTTATTTTTAAATATATAAATGTAGAACGAATGTTATCGATATTATACAGAGATAGTACCAGTTTTAACAAAAAAACAAGAGTATGTTTTATGAAGCAGTTTTGCACAATTTTTTCGAAAGAAGTGTGAAGTAATAAAATATCTTATAATTGTTATAAAATGTTTGACGCTTAATCTTTAATTTTAGTTCTATAAAAATAATTATTACTAACCAGACTTGACTCTTAGTGACCTTTTCCTTCTAATAAATCTGAAAAATGTTCGCTTACAGTATTACAGAATCTAAGTTAGAATACAAAGAGTTGTACAATAATTTTTATTATATCTTGAAGAACAAATAATGACATGTTTTGAAAATAATGACGTTCAAATGTTCCCCTCGGTTTCGTCTGATGAAATGCATTCTGAAGACCCAATTTTCGATTATTCTTTCATACATATTATATGGTATATTTTCAGTGGTGTCCTGAATGTTTCGTTTAAGGTCAAAAATTGTTCTGGGTTTATTTTTTCGCATGATCTTGGCTAAAATGAAAATTCTTGGACAATCCTTGATCAATGGCCAGTTGACATTACTATTTCATGAAGTGATATTACCATCTAGAAAACTTTTCTTGCATTAAATCGATGGTCTGATTGTTTATAGCCCACAATGTATCAGTTTATTCCAAAAATATTCCTCAACATATTGTACATTCAGTAACACGATTTCCCTCATCGTCTTTAAAAAAAAATAAGATCCTATCACTACTTCATCCCAAAAAACCAGACCTCACTGCGACTTTCTGTGAACAATGAGGTAACTTATGAATGACTTGATGATTTTCATCGGCCTAAATCCTGTAAAATGAACAAACATTTTGCAACAATTTAAATTCAAAAGTAATTTTTTTAAAATTAGGTCTATATATTGATTCCACCTAATGAAGCTAAGGGATATATATGAACGACATTATTTTCAAAACTGTTAGTGCTTGTACATAGTGCTTGTTGTTCTTCAAGATAAAATAAAAATTACCAGATTATAACTTGTAGTTATGATTTGTACCCTCATTTTAAAGTTTTGACACTCTTATTTAACAACCCTTTAGCTAGTGTAGTCTTAATTGTTACCATTGATTTTTGTGATTCTCTTAGCTTCGAGGCGATTGTCATGAAATTTAAATCTTAAATGTATTATTTCTTTTTGATTAGAAATTTTGTTAACTACGTAATAACTAAATATTTTTTAATTATCCTCGTATCATATAATTTGTTGGAGTTACAATAATGTTACATTTTGTGTTGTTACAGCGCCAATGGATTCACCGAAATTAAAACCTTATCCTAACTGGACAGCGCACGCCCTTGATGGAGGTGTACCAGAAATCGTTTCACCATTCAGAATTCGAGCTGATCAATGTGGTAGATTATGGGTTTTAGATACCGGTTTTGAGGTAAGGAACCTTGAGATATACAGACTGAGAGATATGAAAAAAAGTATTTATAGGTAGTACAAAGATATATATATATATATATATATATATATATATATATATATATATATATATATATATATATATATATATATATATATATATGGGTGTCCAGAAATAACGTCGATTTATTTTGGGAGATGACTCTAGGGCTTAAAACATAAAAAAGTTCTTATCAATATACTCTATTGTTACGCCACTGACGAGAAGACACAGAAGACAAACCTAAATAATTCTTCAAAATTGATCCAAATTATATTCCAGTAATATTTACAATATATCTAATACTTAGTCGGTGATTACTCGGTATAAGAGCCTTGATTTTGGTAATGTTTTCTTCACTGGTTGGCGTGGACAAGACCTTCTTTCCGAACTAGATTTATCTTCAATTGCTTCTCTAGTTCTAAAATCTTTGTACCACTTGTAAACATTTTGTTTTGATATATCTTCACCGCCATAACATTTTTCTGGCATTTTTAATTCGTTAGCACAAGAAATTTCGTTTTCTAGTCAAAATTTAATTCAAATCCTTTGACACCCATGTATATTTATATACATAAAATAAATTGACGTTATTTCCGGACACCCATAGATATATATATATATATATATATATATATATATATATATATATATATATATATATATATATATATATATATATATATATATATATATACCGTTTTTGTATATATATATATATATATATATACATATATATATATATATATATATATATATATGTATACCGTTTTCCAGAAAGCCGACTTTTTCTAAATCGATGCACGATTACATGAATATCGAAATATATCTTAATAGTTAAGTATACGGCTGTCTTTGACGTTTCGTAGAACTGGACCATTTATGCAATAAAGTCCAGATTTTTTATTTTTAAACTGCAAAACGGTTCATTATTCCTTCGAAAAAATGGCAAATATGCATTTTATGGGAAGGCGAATGGGAACGCGTGTGTAGCTAGAAGAATGCAGAAGCTTTTCCCGGAAGAATGAGTTTTAGAAAATGTAGCAGAAAACCCAGGAATAAGCGTCAGGCGAATTGCTGTTAAAGAAGGTATTCCTAAAAGTCCTGTGTGGGAAATTGTTAGAGAGCAAACACTCTATTCATATCATTTGCATAAAGTTCAAGCCTTAAAGCCTGATGACCTGCCACAAAGAATCCAGTTTTGCCAATGGTTAAGGGAGCAATTGCGTTTAAATGAAAATTTTCTAGAGAACATTCTCTTTACAGACAAAGCTATGTTCACACGGAACGGAATTTTTAATTCTCACAATACTCATGTGTGGGTGAAAGAATGAATTTTTCGAATCATGCCATCAGAACAAGTTTTCTATCAATATCTGGGCAGGTATACTAGGGAATTTTTTGATTGAATCGTTTGTGCTTCCCAACCGTTTAAACAGACAACAATATTTGAACTTCTTTGAAAACCATTTGCTGGACCTAATGGAAGATGTACCATATCAGTTCAGATATGGCATATTTTTTATGCATGATGGGGCTCCGCTTCATTTCTCTGTAAATATAAGAGCGCATTTAGATCCATTATATCCAGGATGATGGATAGGACGTGGTAGACCTGTGCATTGGCCACCATATTCTCCAGATTTAAATCCTCTCGATTATTTTCTGTGGAAATACTTGAAGGTGTTGATCTATGCTATCCCGATTGGCACTGTAAAAGAATTCGAGCAACGTGTATTTACTGCTTGTGATTATATCAAAAATAAGCCTGGTATTTTCGGGAGGGTAAGATCTTCTATGATGAAAAGAGGGTGCATTCGAGGGTGCATTGGGATGAATGGAGATCATTTTCAATATCTGTGGTGAACAAGTGCTAAATGCTTAGTAGTATTTAGTCTTGTTATTGTTGGCTACTAAATAGATATTTACGTACAAGGGCGCCTATTTAATTATTAAGATGCATTTCGATATCAGTCAGTCAGTTCGATATCAGTTCGATAAAAGTCAGTTTTCTGGAAAACGGTCTATCCTCACTAGATGAAATAAGAAGACCTTTTTTACCTAAAAATCTTTGCGACTCAATAATTTGATTTAAAATATTACAAACAAAAAGTTATTGCAGCATTTACCAAGGAGACGCCCCTATGTGACGCTCCTGACTAAAATATTTAATTATTAATACAAAAAACGTTTTGCCATTCCAACTTATTGAAGTATATCGAATTTCATGATTTTAGCATAAACCGTTTCATAGTTGCCGCTTTAAGCGGCAACTGTGACTCTATGACTTTTAACTGTAGCCCCTTTAAGAAGCAATGTTTAGGGTATACACAGGTGTCCGGAAATAACGTCGATTTATTTTGGGAGGTGACTCTGGGGCTTAAAACATAAAAAAGTTCTTATCAACATACCCTAAACATTATTTCTTAAAGGAGCTAGAATCGCTTAAATCGGCAACTATGAAGATGGATTTTCGCAATGTTTTCGAAACGGTTTATGCTAAAATCATGAAATTCGATATACTTCAATAAGTTGGAATCACATAGGGGCGTCTCCTTGGTAAATGCTGCCATAACTTTTTTGTTTGTAATATTTTAAATCAAATGTTTGAGTCGCAAAGATTTTTAGGTAAAAAAGGTCTTCTTATTTCATGTCGTGAGGATAGACCGTTTTCCAGAAAACTGACTTTTATTAAACTGATATCGAACTGACTGACTGCTATCGAAATGCATCTTAATAATTAAGTGGCATCCTTGTACGTAAATATATATTTAGTAGCCAACAATAACAGGACTAATTACTACTAAGGATTTAGCACTTGTTTATCACAGATGTTGAAAATGACCTCCATTCATCTCAATGCACCCTCTAATGCACCCTCTTTTCTTCATAGAAGATCTTACCCTCCCGAAAATACCAGGCTTATTTTTGATATAATCACAAGCAGTAAATACACGTTGCTCGAATTCTTTTACAGTGCCAATCGGGATAGCATAGTCGAACGCCTTCAAATATTTCCACAGAAAATAATCGAGAGAATTTAAATCTCGAGAACATGGTGGCCAATGCACAGGTCTACCACGTCCTATCCATCTTCCTGGATATAATAGATCTAAATGCGCTCTTACATTTATAGAGAAATGAACCGGAGCCTCATCGTGCATAAAAAATATGCCATATCTGAACTGATATGGTACATCTTCCATTAGGTCCAGCAAATGGTTTTCAAAGAAGTTCAAATATTGTTGTCTATTTAAACGGTTGGGAAGCACAAACGATTCAATCAAAAAATTCCCTAGTATACCTGCCCAGATATTGATAGAAAACTTGTTCTGATGCCCTGATTCGAAAAATTCATTCTTTTGAGAATTAAAAATTCCGTTGCGTGTGAACATAGCTTTGTCTGTAAAGAGAATGTTCTTTAGAAAATTTTCATTTAAACGCAATTGCTCCCTTAACCATCGGCAAAACTGGATTCTTTGTGGCAGGTCATCAGTCTTTGAGGCTTGAACTTTCTGCAAATGATATGGATAGAGCGTTTGCTAGCTAACAATTTCCTACACGGGACTTTTAGGAATACCTTCTTTAACAGCAATTCGCGTAACGCTTATTCCTGGGTTTTCTGCTACATTTTCTAAAACTCGTTGTTCATTTTGTACAGTTTTGGTGCTCCGGCTTTTTCCATAGTTATGTTTGGAAGGCATGAAAGATCCCCTTCTATGCAGGTTTGTAAATGTTTCTGTTCAAGTATGTACTCTTCCAGGAAAAGCTTCTACATACAATCTTGTAGCTACAGACGCGTTCCCATTCGCCTTCCCATAAAATGCATATTTGCTAGTTCTTCGAAGGAATAATGCACAGTTTTGCAGCTTAAAAATTAAAAATCTGGACTTTATTGCATAGATGGTCCAGTTCGACGAAACGTCAAAGACAGCCGTATACTTAACTATTAAGATATATTTCGATATTCATGTAATCGTGCATCGATTTAGAAAAAGTCGGCTTTCTGGAAAACGGTTTATCCTAACGAGATGAAATAAGAGGACCTTTTTTACCTAAAAATCTTTGCGACTCAATAATTTGATTTAAAATATTAAAAACAAAAAAGTTATGGCAGCATTTACCAAAGAGACGCCTTTGTCTGTGACGCCCTTGACTAAAATATTCAATTATTAACACAAAAAACGTTTTTCCATTCCAATTTATTGAAATATACCGATTTTCACGATTTTTAACATAAATCGTTTCGAAAATATTACGAAAAACCCATCCTCAGAGTTCTCCCTTTAAGGTGCTCTAGCCCCTTTTAGAAGCAATTTTTGAGGTTTGTCTATAGGAATTTTTTTATGTTTTAATCCCTATAGTCACCTCCCAAAATATTTTGACGTTATTTCCGGACACCCTGAATATATATATATATATATATATATATATATATATATATATATATATATATATATATATATATATATATATATATATATATATATATATATATATGAACATTTTTGTTGGTTGCTTGACCGGGAAGGTTGCTTCCCGTCGGATGACGTATCGGATGACCCGTCGGATGACGTAGTATTAGATTTTCTTGGACTGCGTCCAATGAGACAACAGTAGCTGAGTGTCATCACACACCCAACCTTTGGGTTCCACAATCTCATGTGGAACACACAACGCAGGATGTTGTCTCCGCCTAAATGAACATTTTTGTTGGTTGCTTGACGGGAAGGAGCCCCACCTATCCCTTCAACTGGATGACATATGTTTCGTCTCTCGAGGTTCAGACTCATCAGGACGCCGACATACACCATACCATCAAGAATAGGGAGACCCTATCCACATCCAACAACCCATGTTTTCGCCGACTTCCCGTCGGATGGCGTATATATGTAGTATTAGATTTTCTTGGACTGCGTTCAATGAGACAACAGTAGCTGAGTGTCGGCGAAAACATGGGTTTTTGGCTGTGGAATGGGTCTCCCTATTCTTGATGGTACGGTGTATATCGGCGCCCTGATGAGTCTGAACCTCGAGAGACGAAACATATTTCATCCAGTTGAAGGGATAGGTGGGGCTTCTTTCCGGTCAAGCAACCAACAAAAATGTTCATTTAGGCGGAGACGCAGGTTGTTGTGTATTCCACATGAGATTGTTGAACCCAACGGTTGGGTGTGTGATGACACTCAGCTACTGTTGTCTCATTGGACGCAGTCCAAGAAAATCTAATACTACTAATCGAACTAATCTAATACTAATCAAATATATATATATATATATATATATATATATATATATATATATATATATATATATATATATATATATATATATATATACCAAGTGTCCCATTAAGGATGGATCGAAACTATTTATCCCACAACTTTGGGGAAAAAAATATTATACTAAAACTGACCGTGAGAAATTCACCAAAAATATTTTTAAGCTTCTAAAACGACCGCGAGAGGGCGTGACGAGCTAGACATTTTAAAAAATCATTTTTATGTATTTTCATGTGTTAACCGAGTAAGAAAAATTCTCAGTTATAATTAGCAAACTGTCTCCTACAACTTTGTTTTATGACATTTTGTCGTAACTTCGCGAATAAAGAAGTGGGGGACTTTTACCTATTTAGATAAAAAGTCGTCTAATGTCCGTTTGTCTAAACCGATTTTCCTCAATTTGGATTCATTTAAAAGGCAATTGCTGGGACAATCAGATAATCTGGGAGATAAATTATTTAGTTTATAAATGAAACCGCGAGGTGGCGTTACATTCAACAATAGCTTTTTTGAAGTTTTGTTCAGTTTTTTCAAATGGAATGGTACAGCTTTTATTACATGGTTAGAAAGGTAATTTAACGAGGAATCATCCAGTGAAAACCCGAAACCGATATCTCTGACATGTCAAGAGATATTTCGATTTTTCTGAAAAAATCAGTGTTTTAATTTTTACCGTAATATTAAGTTAAAAATTGGTTTTAATATGGTACAGCTTTTATTACATGGTTAGAAAGGTAATTTAAAGAGGAATCATCCAGTGAAAACCCGAAATCGATATCTCTGACATGTCAAGAGATATTTCGATTTTTCGTAAAGTGTGAAGGAAGGCAAATATTAGGTTAATATTTTTTTAACTTAATGCAGGTAGTAGTGAAATAATAACTGATTTTTTTCAGATTTTTATCAAAATCAAGGCTCTTATACCGAGTAATCACCGACAAAGTATTAGATACATTGTAGATATTACTGGAATATAATTTGGATCAATTTTGAAGAATTATATAGGTTTGTCTTATGTGTCTTCTCGTCAGTGGCGTAACAATAGAGTGGCAGGATGAACAAAATGGCAGGGACTTCCGCCCGAAGGAACTTCCCGGGCTGAGAGAGCCGTGAGCAAAAGGGGATCCTAACAGTTTTTATTATAAAATTTAGTAAAAAAGAAAGACCCCACTACGCACACATCATTTGATTGTTATAAGAATTGGTTGTTTGTGGCATCTATTTTTTTCGATATTGTAGTTTTTGTTTTATCGGTTTATCGGATCCGCAATCAGTTGCAAAGTTAGTTAGTTAATTGTGGAAGTTAGGTAACAATATGTCTAGTTCTACAAAGTATCTAAGTGGTAGCGAAAAATGAAAGGCGAAAAACGAAAGAGAAAGAAGTTTAAAGAAAAAATTAAAAAGTTACCTAAAATGAATCAGTACTTTAAGAATGATTATTTTCTTGACGAAGAATCAAATGAACAGTGCTGCTGAAATGAAGAAAATTACGTGACTAAAAGTGGCACTATTACAGAGCCCGACAACAGTGAATATCTAGATCCAGAGCAACCACAACCAGGAACTAGCAAAACTCAAAATGAATAATTTTTTGATATGGAAAAAAATTACATCTTTGCCATATGTTACTGCTAAGGGTAATTTTAAAGAACTAAATGATTAAGTGAAACGGTCTGTGATCGAAAACGGACACTGCAAACCTAAAGGCCCCTTCTTAAAATACAGTAATATCAATGACAAGATCTTGGAAAAATATTATTATATTTTTTCTAAATTTGACGTAAAACTAGAACGTACATGGCTGTCCTATTCTCTGTTGCTTCAACTATGTTGCTTATTCGCAAATAGGGCATCTAAAAATATATAAAATATTTGCATAGAAGACTATGACTATTGGAAACATATTGTAGAAACCATAGAAAGACACGAGGCATCGAAAAATCATTTGCATTCATGTCTTGTATATCAACAATGGCGATTACATGGAACACTAGAAGAAGAGAAAGAGTCGATAATCAAGAAAGAAAAATCTTTCTGGCACCAAGTACTAACTTGACTTCTTGATATTATTCTGACACTTTCAACCTGTAATTTAGCTTTTCGTGGCGTGGAGAAAAAAAAAGGTATACAGCAATGATTCAAGTCTAAGAGAAATTAAGTAAGCCAAATGGCCAGACAAACTACTTAAGTCTAAAAATACAAAATGAGCTCATTGTTTTTCTGGTTCAAAAAATGGAAAACGCGATGGTAAATGAATTAATTACCGCACCATTTTACGGCATTATATTTGAAACGATTTAAGATAATTCGAAAACAGATCAATTGTGTGAACTTCACTCTTACTGTGTGATCCAGAAAGATGAAAATGAAACTCCAAAGGCGCTCGTAATTCGTCATTTTTAGGATTTCCTGAATTTAAGGGTCAAACTGCTTTAACAATGTCCAATTAGATTGTAAAATCCATAAATGACAAAAGTATTCCTCTGAATAAGTGCCGTGGATAAAGCTATGACGATGCCAATAACATGAAAGGCACTTATGGTGAAGTGCAAAAACTCATAAGATATATCGAGCCAAATGCGACGTATGTTCATTGTGCTGCTTATAGTTTAAAAGAAGTTATAGAAATGTAAACATTTTTTTAAACTTTGCAACAAATTTATAATTTTTTGGGCATAGTATCAAAGATGGAAGATATTATCAAGTATCATATCTAATAAAGAAGAGGAATCTTCAACTTCGATAACAATAAAAACATTAAATCCAACTAGATGGGCAGGACGTTTCGATGCAATTTTTGCTTCAAAAATTCAGTTTGGTTTGGTATGGTTTGTTGAAGTTCAAAAAGCGCCTAGGAAAATTATTCTATTAAATTCCAAAGTAAATGAGAGAAATGAAGCTATTTCATTCTCATTATGTTACTGGTTTTTTATTGCAAAGTTTTACAGACAGACCATCGACGCGGCCTCTAAAGCAGTTCACTCTAAAGCCATCTTTCAAATGCCTCAAAACTTTTGTAAGTCTGTCTGGAATAATTTAAAAAGTATCGACATGAATTTGGAAATTTAAAATTGCAAGCAAATAGTATAGCAGAAAAATGATCTATCAACCCTGAATTTCTTAAAACTCGCCGGAGGAAGGTGATACGTCATTTTGATGAAATTTTCGAGGATGGATATCTCCAAGATCTCGAAAGCTTGTTTAAAGTGAACGTTTTCTATCGTGTATTGGACATCATCATTAATCAACTGAGATCGCGTTTCCTTGGAACGAATGAAATTGTTTTCAATTTTAGTGTCTTGCAATATGACACGTTCCAAATTTAAATGATTCAATTTATTGGAAAAGGCTTTAGAATTTCTTGATTTATATAAAAAAAGATATAGGGGAGAATCGCCGAATTTGGACCACCGTCTAAATTCGACCACTACTCTATCTAAGTCGGATAACACATATATGTTCTAATGTGGGCACTATATTGAACATTATCGTAAACCATGTTGCTGCAAAAAGTAGTAATGCACTACATTGTTTAACAATGGAGACATATGAGAATTAGTGTTTTAATAGATCTGAACTAAATAATTTAACAAACAACGAAACAGTTTTGGTCATTGTTAAAGTAAGTAACAACAAATTGTATTACATATTTTAAAAGCAAATTTATTCAGGTACAAATTAGTGTGACAGTTTTATTACCACAAGTTAAAAGTAGGGTTATGTAGTATATTTTGGCATTATGAGTCAAGTTGCTTAGATTGGACCATATCGCAGTTGCCCAAAATGGACCGGTTCAATTTAGGCAACCCTGATAAACTACAATTCCGAATGAATCTTCTATGTCTTTTAGGGTCCATATGGCTAAAAGAGGACATTACGGACGTTATTCCGAAAGTGATTTATTAAAGGCTGTTGCTTATAAGATTGGTGATACTGGTTTGAACGAGTGTAGTCGTATTTATCATGCACCTAAAGCAACTATAAGGAGATACGCGGATAAAAAACTACTAGTGGAAATAAAGTGAAAACACTTGGTAGACAGTCCACATTTACTAAAGACATAGAAACAATTCTAACCAAACATATTCTTCAACTTGAAGAATGTTTTTTTTTTTGGTTTGACTATCCGAGAAGTGCGAAAACTTGCTTTCGAAGTTTTGATATCTAAAAAAAACTGTGGACGAGTTTCACCGCAGAAACTATTTTTAATGTCGACGAATCGGGATTTTCGACAGTACAAAAACTCTACGAAAGGTGGTTGCTTGTAAAGGTAAACGCCAAGTAGGAGGCGTAACAAGTGCTGAAAGTAGCGTTCTCACAACTATGGTAAAAGGTTGGTTTAAAAATTATGGTTTAAAAGAAAAAAAAATCAACGAAAATCTTCAAATTGGGGCATCCCCGGCAAGCTTTATTACTATATCAGAATCAGGTTACATAAATTCCGAATTCTTTATTGAGTGGTTGAAGCATTTCAAAAATCATGTAAACTGCAATCAAGATAAGAAAGTCCTTTTACTGCTTGATGGCCATACGACTCAAAGCAAGAACTTAAACGCTTGTACCTTTGCTAGAGAAAATGGGATAGTATTACTGCAGCTGCCTGGGCATACCACCCATCATTTGCAACCTTTAGATATTACTTTCTTTGGGCCGCTACAGAAATATATTGTTCAGGCGCAAGAACCTTTTCTTCTTCAATATAAACGTGATAAGATATATCAAACTCAAATTTCTAAATTACTAAATGAAGCATATGGCAGAGCGGCAATTGTGGCAGTAGCTGAACATGCCTTTCGTGTCACTGGTATTTGGCTAGTTAACAGACATGTCTTTCAGGATCACCGGTTTGCACTATCAGATATGCTACAACCTCAACATTGTGGTAATGTTAATGAAATTGAAATAATTACTGGTAATTCAGGAAGTACGTCAATATCCAATGACAGTGAAAGCGGCAGTGATTCCGCGGTTGTATATATTGCTCAGGAGAAAAAGCGTAAAAACTTTGAGGACACTCTTCATAAAATATCACCGCTACCAACACAAAATCCACAGCCAGGTCCATCGTCTTCTCGAGCATAAAGAAGTATTGCTCAGAAAGCACAATTATTATCAACTATTGATAACGTTCTGGATTAAAACGTCGCATCGAAGAAAATATTGGAAAGAAAAGATGTGGTAAAGAAGAGAAGATCAAAAAGAAAAAAACAAAGAATACAAATTACATGAATTTGTACCATATGTGGTAAAATAAGGGAAGAAGAGATAATTCAATGCATTACATGTCACGCTTGGGTTCAGACAAAATGTGCTGGTGTGAGTCTAAGGAATCAGTGGTCCATCGCACGACACCGGTTTCCTTGGATGGACCGAACACTCAATTTTTAAAAATTAATTTTTATGATAATTTAAAATAATAAAAAAATAAAATAGTTATATTAGTTTGAAGATTACAATTGTACAATTAGTTTCCACCTAAATGTTTTTATTAAAAATGTTTTTACAAGCTCATATATAAAAAAATGTTTAAATGGTCCAAATTCAGCAACTCTCCCTATCTGTCTCGTTTGTCAAGAAAATTCTCAGTTTTCGATCCACTTTTAGACACGAAATAAAGTCATCTTCTATAGAAGAACTTGCTGATTAATCATAAAGAATCATTTTGAATCATTTTATACCTTCAAGCGTTCGTGAAGTGAGCACTGCATTTCTGGTATTTGTAACCATTCCTGCGACTGCGGCTAGTGCCGAGTGATCATTTTCAAAATTCAAATTGATAAAAACTTATTTAAGAAATTCTATGGGACAAGAAAGGTTGACCAGTTTGACCAATGACAAAATGTACTGAATGATAGCAGTCTATGACTGACATTTACATTTCAAACAGTGTTGCCGCTCTTACTTTTCTAAGTTCTGATAATCTTATTAGAAAATTCTCTATAAACTTTTTGGATTAATATTTACTTATTTTATAGGGAAGTCTAGAAGATGAGGACAGACCTGAAGGAAGATATTTAAAAAATAGCAGCATATTAATTTACGATCTATCCAATGATGCTCTCTTAAGAACTTACACGATTCCATCCGATCAAATGACAGAAGATTCGCTATTTGCTAATATCGCCGTGGAAGATGAAGATTGTGATGTACGTCTAAAGTCTTTTTTTCGATTTGAAATTTTTATTATTGCTTTTTGTTAGAATTCCTTTGCCTATTTGGCTGATTTGGGCGGTCCTGGATTAGTTGTCTATTCCTGGAAGGAGAACAGAAGTTGGAAAGTGCAACACAACTTTTTCCATATAAACCCATTAGCTGGAGATATGGTTGTTGCTGGGGTTGCATTTCAATGGACCGATGGTGTTTTTGGCTTAGCTTTGAGACCAGAGAAAGATGGTTATAGCACACTGTTTTTCCATCCAATGACCAGTTTTGCTGAATTTTCAGTTAGTACAAAGGTATGTTATTGAAAATTTTGACAGTAAAATGCGGTTAGTTTTATTATACGTGGTGAGTTACGGTAGATACTTTTTTGAAGCAAGCAGTCCTCTGTTTTTGTTTCAGAATTATTTATTGGTACAAAATTACAAAAGATTTTATGATGGTTAGATATGAAAAATAATGTTAAGTGATAACGATTTCAACAAAAGCAACATTCAATTCACAGATGTCACGATCAGATATCATGCGATTAGAAAGTATGGCTTGTGCAAGAGATATATTTAGGTTCTTGCCTTAGAATCATACATTTTAATGTAAAGATATGTGTTTATTATCACAGTTATTCAATTTTTCTCGTAAGTCATGAATCCACGATGCTACAAGTACTAACAAAATACCAAACTGCCAATCCCCGAAACCAAAAATGAGGAAAATGCGTTTCTTCTTTCACCATCAAGAGTAAAACTTCAGCTTCTTCGAAAATCGTGATTTTTTCTTCTGTAGCGATTGTTGATGATACCCTTTAGTAACTCATTGCACAATAACAAATTGTTGAATTATCAAAGTTCAATATCAGTTCGACCAGTGACGTTGACGAGGCACCTCAATATTGTTTGTCTCACCCTTTCCGCATTTTCTAGGGCTAGAGCAGTTCTATTAGAATCTGGTGATTTAATCTTCAATAGTATTTATCTGATCCGAAATGAAAATCCTATTGCAAAATAGTGTTGCAAGTTAGAATATTCCTGTGACGCTCGGTGTTGAACCAGAGACAAAAACGATACTGAATTTGTTCAATCTACTTATTTGATTTTATGAAAGTGCAGTAGACAAACACACGGTGTCCCAACTCCACAAAGAAAGGATGTTAACTATAATGTGTGACCTAATATTTTCTATTTTGAGACAAAATAAAAAAATATAGATCATAGCGACGGTAGCTGTTCGCTGGGAGCACCGGGAAGAAGGTCCAGGATAGAATGAAGCTACGCGACAAAAAAGACACCACCCGGTTCGTTAATATATCTGATATTTAGAAAAGACTCTGGAACCGGGAAGGGGTCTATCTTAAATAAAACTATTTAATGGATTTTATACATTTAAAGATTATATTAAAAGATGGAAAAAATAAAACTATTAAATAAAAAGCACTGGAAGGTTTAGGGAAGGTGGTTCGCTAAACCTTACCGTAAAAAAAAATAAACAAATTGCTCTAAACTACACCAGCTGTTCTCTATGTCTCTGTATTTATAAATTAGAGGTTATTAACTCTATTCTGACAATAGCAAAAAGAAATATATAACTCAAGGGTAATCAAATATGGTCAAACGGCAAATAGATAATTTAAAAATTGGTAACTGAGCTCTTTATCTGAATATAAAAATATAATAAAAATGTGTTTGTAAAAAAAATGGTAACTGAGATCTTTATCTGTATATGAAAATATAATAAAAATGTGCCTGTCTGGCCTTATTTCCTGATTGTTCCTCTTCTTGCCTATCCCGTACTGGGTGTCCAAAAATCCTGAGTACGACTACGGGCAATCAAGTATCCCTATGTGGGGGTCCCGAAATAATCTGGAACCTGACTGACCAGTTACTGTGCCATGTGGCCCCAAAAAGAGTAAGGTTTCGGCAATAGTCGGACTCTGAAATAGGTGGTCTTTCAATGGCCTGGTCTCTGTTGATCGGATTCTCTGCTGCCGGGTCGTAAAACCCTCTAAAAGAATATCAAAAAAAATAAGCCTAAGCATGACTTGGTCATCAAACCTACGTACCTCTGTCGGAAGGGTAAGGCGCGAAAACGTCCGCTCACCTAGAGATTTGGAGTTAGACTGTCTTGGCCTTGTCCTAATGATACAGGAGCTCTTTCAATTAAAAATTCATCCGAAATAACCTTACCAGTAGCGATCAAGAATTTGTGAACACTACAAATGTCTTACTTTAGGAAGTTGAATGCTACCTACTTCATGTTTCTACCCATCCTATCTACTAAGTGCTATAAATTTTAAGAGCAACCAATAGAACGATTCCCAATAAGAACGATACGATTTGAATTTGAAATAAAACACAGAAAAATCGGCCAAATAATGGTGCTCATTGTTTTTATTAGATGGTGTATTTTATGCCATTAATGATTTAAACAAAATATCGTTCAAGTGACTACCTCGACCCTTCTTGCACTGGTTAATCCGATTGGCCAAATTTTCGATGACTCGGTGGAGCATATCAAGTGGCATGGCGACTATGGTTGCTGGAATGTTGGCTTCAAGTTCATTAAAAGTATTGGGTTTGTTGGTGTAAATCTGTGATTTAACATAGCCCCAAAGAAAATAGTCTAAAGGTGTTAAATCACAAGATCTTGGTGGCCACTTGCAAGGGCCATTCGGTGAAATTACCGATTCTCCGAATTGATTGCTCAATAAGTCCATCGTAATGCATGCTGTGTGGCAAGTCTTATTGAAAATATAGTTCGTTCGCATCAATTTTCGAAAAAACAAAATCGGATAACATGGTATGATAACGTTCGTCATTCCCAATGACGGTCCGTCCGGCATTCTTGAAAAAATACGATCTGATAATGCCACCATACCATAATCCACACCAAACAGTAATTCTTTTAGGATGTAATAGGGCCTAATTAATCATTTGTGGGATTGACTCTCCCCAATAATGACAATTTGCTTATTGACGTAGCCGTTTAATCATAAATGAGCCTCATCAAAAAAGCTGATTTTGCGATGAAAATCCGGATCGTTTTCCATTGCTTCCAACGCCCAATCTGCGAGCTTTTGAAACTCTTGAAAGTCGAACTACGAAAGTCGAAAATTGATAGTCAGTTGGCTTAAGTTATTGCGCCAATAAAATCTTGTATGGATGTAAACCGAGATCCAAACGCAAAATACGCCAGGTGGTCATCCTGAATAAGCCCAACTCTTGAGAACGACGCCGAACAGACACATAATCATTCTCGGCAATACTTTCACGAACACCCGCTATATTTTTTTCACTACGGCCACTATGAAGTCATGACGGTGGCTTTTGGCCACGAAGACTAAACTTACGTTCAAACTTATCAATATACGATGGATGGCTTGATAAGAAGGAACAGAATGACGACCGTGTTTTGTACGAAATGCTCATTAAGTAGCAACAAAACTTTTCGAATTTTGATAAAATGTTTGGACAATTTCCAAACGGTGTGGCAACGAAAACTTCTTCGTGATGAAATGGCAAACCTTACTGAAAAAAATTGACAGCAAATGTCAAGAATTGGATATCAAATATGGCCGCCACTAGCTGTCAAAATCTTATCGTTCTTATTAGGAAGCATTTTACCTATCCACTCGGTCAATATTACTTTTGTTTATTCTTAGCTAAGTGTTGTTATTGGGTGATATCGTGATATATATGTATTTTGTTGTCTTTATGTTCATATCCAATCCGTAGAGCTTGCTGATTCCTCTTATCCTTTCCGTCATTCTTTGTTGGTTCTCGATATTCTTCGAAAATACAACTGTCATCGGCCATACTTTATATTACCCTAGTTTATACATTTTAACCTTTTTTATATACCCCGAAATAAATGTATATACACATGTTAACCTGCCTAAAAAGAAGTCCCATTGTAGATTCGTTAAAAAGTGCATATCTTCATTATTTTGGATTTCCTGTTGCCAACCAAGATAAAAAGTGGGCGCCTCAAGTGTTTTGTGAAAGCTGTAGAATTTTACTTCAGTAGTCTTTTTAAAATTATTTTACTTCAGTGGTCATCAGAAGATAACGTATACCTTCCAGTTAATTCACCAATGTTATGGAGAGAACCTAGTAATCATGAAAATGACTGTTACTTTTGTGTTATGAAGACAGTGGGATATAATACAAAAAATAAGGTGAGTATTGTATATGCCGAAATTCTGTCTGTTATTAAGCCAATTTTACATTCGAAGGATCTTCCATATCCAATTTGTCCTGGTAATTCGAGTCAATATATACTAGAAGATGACAATGAAAGTGATGTTGAAACTAAATTGATTTCTAGTGATTTTAACGATTTCTCTCTTCAAGGAAACACTCCACATTTAATTAACCAAGCCAAATTAAATGCTCTTATAAGAGATTTACAACTATCAAGACCTAAAGCAGAGCTTGCCTACAACAACGGAATTTATTAACATCAGACACGAAAGTTTTGAAGGTTTCGTATGGGGACTATACCCTATCTAAGACCTAAGTATTTCGTTAGGCCAAGAAGTTTAAGAGTCGACGAGAAAATGTGGTAAATGTAAGTCAAAATTGACGTTCCTGCTCAACTGTCACTGCCGTCAACATTGATACAGTTCCGACCTTATCAAAGGTGATCGGCACCTCACTATTCATGAAATCGCGTTAAAGATAGGTATTAGCTTTGGAAGTGTTCAAACATTCATCATAAATCATTTTGACTTCAATAACATCTGTGCCTGATGGGTTGCCGAAGTTGTTGATCGAGCATCAAAAAAAACATCCAATTGCAAATTAGTCTGACTTCTGGTTCGATTTCGGCAAGAAGGAGATACTTTTTTGAAGCGTATCGTGACATGTGATGAAACTTGGGTGTATTATTACACTCCAGAATCAAAAATGCCGAGTAAGGAATGGCGAAGGAAAGACGAAACCTGCCCTGTAAAGACCAAAATCCGTCTCTCAGCCGGTAAGGTTCTCACGACCGTTTTTTTCGACTGGAAGGGAGTTTTGCTAATTGATTTTCTACATCATCCACGTACGATAAATGTTGCCTACTGTTGGAGGTAACAGAATCCGCTTACAGGAGCAAAAGACGCGGTGTCCTCATCAGAGGCGTCCTCCTCCATGATAACGCCACGTTACATACAGAGGTCTTAACCAAGGAAAAACTGGAGAATATGCATTGGGAAACCCTTGAACACCCTTCATACAACCCAGACTTGTCACTCTGTGATTTTTTTTTATTGCGCCCTTGAAAGATGCACTTGGAGGGGTACTATTCGACAACGATCAAGATGCTGAAAACTTCGTGCACCATTGGCTGATAACCCAAACTCAAAGTTTCTACGGGCAAGGACTTCACAAGCTTTCAAACCGCTGGGAAAAATGTGTAGAAGCGTGGAGAAGATTATGGCGAAAAGTGATCAATAGTTTTTTTTGTATTATTTTATAAATAATAAATATGTATAAAACAATTTCAGTTTATATTTGATTCACCCTCGTCTTAAGTAATTATCATTGTTATTTACAGCTTTTTACCAACGTAGTGGTAGGTCCATAATAATTTTGTGCCAAAAATCCGCATATTTATTGTTAAAATATGTCAATACAATTTTCGAGGGAGCTGAATAGATGGTGGTCTGAGGCAACAAAACCCTCTCTGTAAACGGTACAAATCTTGTTTTTGTTTGGACAGCGTTCTTGTCCATTTTGAAATATAAAAGCATAATGAATGTGAACACGTGAATAATACGTAAATAATCATTACTAATCCAACATAGATTTGTGTTTACCAAGTGTTAAAAGAACAATAAATGGAAAATTCGCGCGAACTTTTCGGACAAGCCGACATTTTGATTTGATTGTATTGCATTTGATTATCCTTTTTTTTAACATTTTACTATTATTTTAGATTCTTCGCGACGAACAACTAGCCAAAGACCCTAAAAATTATTACGAATACAAATTTCTCGGCAGTCGTGGACCCAAAGGTCAAAGTGGTGCCGCATTCCTCGACAAGGAAACTGGAGTTCTCTTCTACGCTTTGATCCACCTAAACGCCATTGCCTGTTGGCGTACGACTAATCCCACCTACACCATGGAGTCCCAAGGCAGAATTTACATGAACAACGTCACAATGGTCTTTCCTAATGATGTCAAAGTAGACAAAGAAGGTAATTTGTGGGTGTTATCTGACAGATTACCAACCTTTATCTACAGCAAACTGGACAGGGATGATTACAACTACAGAATCATGACCGCAAAAGTTTCTGATGCCATTAAAGGTACGGCATGTGCATCAAAACTAAATCCTGATCCAGACATCATGAACAAAATCGCTCCAAAGTTGATTGGTGGCGATAAAATTAAGTCCAGAAATTCTGGAGGTTGGGTACCTACACTTAACGTAATGGTACTAACAGTTGCACTGCTAACGACAATGATGAGGTAGTTTATTTAAAGTTTGATTAATATTTTCAAAACGAGTGATAACTAGATAGTGGATTTGTATTAAATATAAGATCTGACAAATAGGTAAGAAATGACAAAGTTTTCAGGTATTTATTGAGAATACAGTAACCAGCAAAAATATTCCTATACTTTAGATTAATCAAAAACACGAAACATTTTAAAACATGACTCAAGGAATTGCTTGTTTGCAGTTTTTCTAAACATTTCGCTGGAATATTAGGATAATTAGGATTATAAAAAATATATTCTGAGGTTTGTGGTTAGAACGCCTGAAACCGAATGTTGAACTAATTAATGAATACATTATTCATGAAATAAACGTTTCAAGTAACTTTTCATCATATCTTTAAATGGTTGTATATACAGGTATCCAATGTAATATTCTATTACAAACACTGTTATAAACAAAATATTAAAAAAATAGTATAACAGATTATACACAGATGACGCCTGATGTTTCTTTTAGCATTTTTTCAAATTGTCGCTCAAGTATCTTCTTTAGTAGCCCTTTTGCACCCAGTTCTGTTTTCTATAGTTTTCTATTTTGAATTATCTGTGACATTAAGGATGCGAATGCAAATATATGACAATGAGTTTTTGCATCCTTCAGGTTCCGTGAAACAGACCTTTCTAAAATGAAAGATTGACAATTATACGTGAAAAATTTCATTCAAATGTATACCACGACTGTCCATTAATTTGAATCATACACATTTAGGACAGATATTTGTGTACTGAAAAGAATTCGTGAGTTCAATTAAGGTAGGATTTTTATGTACTATGATTCAAATATCTAAATTTTTATTAATGTTTCAACATCTTGCTGTAGTTATTGTACAAATTTCAGTTTTTGGTTTGTGGCTTGTTGGTATAAAGTTGGTTTTTTCAAAAACCCTACCACAAAAATATAACGATGGTAAAACCTATGATTTGGATGGTAGGTCTAATAGGTAGGAAGGTACGAAATCTGAATTTCTTAAATTTAACATCATCATTAGCCCGTGTCAATCCACTGCAGGATGAAGGCTTTTTCAGCATGCTTCTAACTCTCGCGGTCCTGAGCTTTCCTCTCGCCACGTTACATGGCCTGCCCACCTCATTTTAATTCCTTTATTCTTCCAATGATGTCATTCACTTTCGTTGGTTCCCTGATCCATGTGCAGGTCTTTTTATTCCGTCTAGTAATGCCAAGCATATTTCTTTCCATTCCCTTCTGCGCTACCCGAAGTTTTTGAATTGATTGCGATGTTAGTCATATATAGATCACTTCCATATGTCATAACTGGCAGGACCAACTGATCAAACTGATCAAGACTTTTCTTTTCAGGCAAAGTGGTAGTTTGTTCTTAAACACTATGTTGAGCCTGTCAAATGTCCACCACATTTAACGGACTCCTGGACGGTATCCCCTTTCATCATCTGCCCAAGATATATATATATATATATATATATATATATATATATATATATATATATATATATATATATATATATATATATCTCTCTTTTTCAATCGTTTTCAATCTTTCATCGTTTATTTTCAAGCCAAATCGTTCTCCAGCTCTTTGCAGTTCTTCTATGCCTTTTTGCAGATCCTCTGGGTCTTGTGAAAGAAGAACGATATCATCTGCGAATCTAAGATGGTTTAGGTATGTACCATTGATCTTTATTCCATCCTGCTCCCAATCCAGATTACGGAACACTTCTTCCAAGTAAGCTGAGAAAAGAAGAAGCGATATTGCGTTACCCTGTCATACACTCCGCTCTACATTAATTCCAACCTCAAGATCATCAATATGCAGTGTGGCTGGAGCTTCATCATATATTGATCCTAGTAAGTTTACATAGGCTTTCTCTACACTTTGGTTAAGCAATGCATCCATTATGGCCTGCTTTGAGATTGAATCCCATGCTTTTTCATAATCGATAAAAACCAAGCACAAGCACAAGTCAAACCAAGTGGCATATTGTATTCGTTGTGTCTTTCTTTAGCATGCTATAGAACCTGGATGTGATCCATTGTACTGAATCCACTTCTGAATCATGCCTGCTCTTTTGGTTGTGCGTCATTAAGTTTTCGTAATATTCTTTTAAATGTTATCTTGCTGAAAACTTTATACACCACTGATAGGAGGTTCATTGGATGGTTATAACGACATATTTACGATCAATTCTTCTATTGGAACCTTTGGTGTGAAACACTAAACTTGAAGAGATTTACCACTAAATACCAAAACGCTTTAGAATTAGGTTAAATCATCTCCTGATGATGCTAACATGGTTAGCGAAACGTGCGTCGAGCAGTTCAAAAAAGCGTTTTGATGTTTAGTGGTAAAACTCTTCAAATTTAGGACATATTAACGAATTAATTCATTGTGAAATGACCTTCATTACTAAACGATATTTCGTTGTTCAATAAACTATCTACAACATTGCAAATAGTTGCTTACTATAATTTTTTGGAAAAATTGAATTTTGTAGAATTGTAAATTTAAATATTTATGTAAAATTCTCCAGTCATAAAATATGCTCAATATTTGGGTATGAAGTGAAATTCATGTCAGCTTATTTTTAAAACTTTTAGATACAATGTTTTTATTTCTGTGGACAGAGTTTAGTTTATCCATCATTAATAATTAATAAAATAATTAATTAATCAAAGGAATTTTGCGAAATATAAATGTGCATCCTCGACAGAGTGACATATAATATTTGAAAATTCATAACATGTGAGCTTTATACATCTGGACGTCAATCACGTCTTTTGGTGATTATGAAGCTTGTAGCTTGTAATTTCAATTATTTTTACTTATATATATATATATATATATATATATATATATATATATATATATATATATATATATATATATATATATATATATATATATATATATATATATATATATATATATATGTACTCCCCAGAGTTCCTAGTAATTCGAACATTACAGACGATATATATGTATGTATGTATGTATCAGGAGTTTAATATTGAAATTCCGTACGCTATTTTGACCCACCTGTATACTTATCATTGTTCTGTAACCAGAAATACATGCTTGCGAAAACGGTCTTGTCATCACACACATTGTTTATCTTTGATTTTTCAGTCTAATTTTCCATTTATATTAATATATGATTTAACAAATTTTCCTTGAAAGTGATGTGGGACTTTGTGGAAACTATCCTTCATATAATTTTAGACCCAACACTGCAAATTAAAGGTTATAAGATTTACTTCAATAAATCGGTATTGTTTTTTTGTTATAATATGGATATGTAATTTTAATGATTGACTCGGCTAAAACTACAAACAAATAACTAAGTTAAAAATATAATAATAACTAAAAAATGGAATAATACAATTATGTTAGTTTTGTAACATTACAAACACAATCAATCATCATTCGTATATGTGATGATATATACGATTGTATTTTATGTCTTTTTTGCTTTTATCCAGGGTTTCCATTCCAAAACCCTCTCTCATCGGTTCTCCTTGCCGCCATATATATGTTTCATTTCTCCTTTTTAATGTCCCTGTCCCTTAAAATCACGCTTCTTAGTTTTATGTTCTATGCACAATGTGAAAAAAACATGCATTGCTGAAATGTTCTTTAAGGCAGCTTTAATGTTTACAAGGCTTTCACAAGCAAGCAAGGCAAGTCACAATTAGTACGTATGATTTCTCTATTAGTGCCATTTTGTACAAGTATTTAATTATTCTCTTGATACTTCTTGTGGTGCTACAGCTCGTGAATGAATCTTAGTCTCCTGCAATCTATGATGTGCAGTAGTTCATCAGCATTTCTCCTTACATTGTCCTGTCATCATTTCTTTGGTCAATCTCCTTTTTCTGTTAATCCTCCTAATCCTAATCAACCTATAATAGAGGATAATACGAAGTATGAACTATTTGTTCGTAATAAGACCGAATCAATGAATATTTGTGCTGGTTATTGTATATTGAGAATGATCGATCAAGAAAGAGTAAAAAGTGTAAAACATACATTGCAGCGATTAAATGTTTAAATTATTTGCTAACAATTTTTTACGTTATGTTATTGCTTCTTGTTTACCTTTATTGCTAATAAAATAATATTTAAAATATATTTTTTATGTATATGTAAAATACTTGTTCCTCGACATATTTCGCGATATAAATCAAAGTTATTTAATTATTGTAACATATTTTCCTTTTAAATTTTAAACTAGTATGAAACCAAACCAGTTTTTAATGTTTTTGCGCATTACAAAATTATATTTATTAAAATATACGTACTTAGTATTATTTATGGCAAATAACTTGTAGGTAACCAACAGTGCAAATGTTTACAGTTTACGTCGTTTTCCATACATAAATTTGTATTCATGTAAATAGGAAGAGTTAATATATTTTCCCAGTAATATAAGCAATAAATAAGTACTTAAATATGTGTTATATATATACCATAAATTGTATATAATTTAGTACTTAGAATTAAAGTTTGTTGCTAAGATAATTAATGTTGTTTTATTCATTGATCTATTAACTATTGGCTTGATAAGTTTATTTAATAAAAATATTCGGTTTATTTTTGCTATTTTTTGTCGGTGCTATTGCGAAAATAAAGTTTCACTTAATTTTTCCGTAAGCATATGTTTGGATAACGTCAATTTTATGCTCTGTGAAAATGAAAGATACTAACGCTCCTTACCAAAACACTCATTCCTATAGGGGTTAAATTTAATTCTGAAGTTCAGAAGTCCATGGTATCTTATCTGTTTTATACAAGCGTAGAAAATCATCGGATATTACAATTAGCGAAAACACCATTGCACTGTTTTCTAAAGCTACAGTGAAAACTATTATGTAGTATAAAATCATATATTCAATTGTCGTAAAAGTACTGAAGCTGTAGATGTTCACATAAATTAGATGTAGTCCTGTCAGAAGTTCTGTCCCTTGTACATAAGTGTGTAGTTTATTGAAAAATAAAGAGGAATTGCGTGGAATATGCCGCGAATACAGAAACCGTGAATACGGAATAAAAATTTCTACGAGGTTATAAGGGATATGTTCCAAGTTTACAAAAAAAAAGTAGACAGCCATGGGGAAATTGAATGATATAAGTTTATAAATAATCATTTTGCAAAAAATAACAAAACACGTGTTTTATTTCTGAGAATTTAAACCAATAAACAATAATTTTGAGAAATTCAATTTAATATAAAATTTTTCATATTTTAAATCCGCAACAAAAATACTATTGAATAACTAGAAATCTGTTTTACCACGCTAGTAAGATAACTCCTAAGCCACTATGAAATATTCATTGCACGATGTATTGCAGAGATTAAATATTAGAAAAATAAATAATATCAAATTTTTCAACGCAAATATTGATACCAATATTGGAAATATTTGAAAATAAATGTTTTGTTTTCGTTATCCATTTTTCTACATAAAAATATTAGCGTATTAAGTACTCACTGTTGTACTGCACAGTGATTCTACAATTAAACAATTAACATAATGATTATCTAAAACAAAATTTAATTTACAACACATTAAAACACATTTAAAACACAATTGGCGTCGCCAGTCTGACGCAACACGTCAGTAGCATGTCAATGACGCGAACCCATAAATTTTGTCCTGACCGAAAATCGCTCATCGCAGCTAAAGAAGTTTTCACATATACATTTATTGAGAGATTTTTTAACAATATTAATAGAATTATTATCAGGCCTAGGCAATGGTTTAAAGGATTTAGAAATTTGTTTTTGTTTTGCCGTTTTTAAAATATTTTTCAATTCGGATTTATATTCGGCTGTGGCATTAATAATTTGCCTATTAAAAACAAGACTTCCTTTCATAGACGGACCAGTTTTTATGAAGAAATCACAAAGCTCATTTGCTATTCGTAAACCTTCACTCAAGTTTTTAAGTTTAATATCACCTTTTCAGTGCTAGTTGAAGCTTTCTCTTTAATGGAATGAGGATTAAGCATTTCTTCCAAGTCCGTTTTAGTCAAATCTTCATCTTGCGATTCAAGCAATTCTTAAATGTCACTTGATTCTATCTGTTCGAAACCATCTTGTCCTATGCCATTTACAACTTGAGCAATATTTTCAGTTAATGATTGAATTTACACGGATTCTTCATCATTACCGACAGTTAGATCAGGCCACAGTTTTTTTCCAGCATGATTTCAATATGTATGGCTTCAGCTCTTGGAATGATTCTTTTATGTTAATAATTTGCTACGGCAAAATTTTTCCAGCATTACATAACATTCATATTAGGATCAAATTCCATGATTTCTAGGATGATTTTAAAAGTTTGTTTAATGTAATAGAGTTTAAAGACTTGAATTATTCCTTGGTCCATAGGTTGGAGCAAGCTCGTCGTGTTAGGAATCAAAATTTAGATTTGGTACCTTCACGAGGGTGACACGGAGCATTGTTCAAAACTAGAACTGCCTTGAAATCTAAATTATTTTTCTATAAATAAGTTTCAACTTCAGGAACAAAACAATCCCAGAACCAGTCACAGAAAATGACACTTTCTTGTAAGCGTTAACGCTTAACCCACCCTTTCTTGTTTTAACGCCAAAACATTGGTAGGTTGTTGCACTGAGCAGCAGTGCAACTCTATCTTTTGCTGCCTTAAAACAACGGGCGGACTTTTCACTTTTGGATATAAATGTTTTTGTTTGGCTTTCTTTTCAAAAACAATCCAGTTTCGTCTGCATTCAACACTAGTTTAAGTTTGTATCCACCATTAGCAATTAACTTTAAAAATTCTTCAGGGTATGTTGCTGTTGCAGGTGGAGCTTCTCCAACAATTTTGATGTTATGTAGTGGTTGTCAAACCTCGAACTTATTAAACGAACCTTCCGATGCTTGAAATCCTCCATCCGTGTTTTCATCACCCGGTTCTTTAAAATTCGTAAAAACGTTTATCTTTCCCACGGATCATAGCACCATTTAGAGGCACTCTCTTTTAGCTGCAGTCTTCAATTAATAATGTTAATGCAGCTTCCATTTTTTCAATTGCTAGATCACGAACAATTTTTGCTGATAGTGAGGTTGAAGCTGTAGAAGTCCTTATTTTGTCTTCTGATTTCTTGATGGATCGAAGAGTTGGTTCATTGACATTAAAAAAATGTGATATGGATGCAAACGACTCGCCAAGGCGTAAAAGGTTAAGCATTTCTATTTTTACCGTAAGCGGCAAGACGACTTCTTTCCGTGTAACTAATTTTAATTTACTTTTACTCGACATTATAAATCGCGAATAAAGCAGAAGAGACACATGCTATTCACTCAACATTATTGCGACGAATGGCAAGTTGAAGCAATAAAACAAAAGATTCGGCACCGATCGTGCGAAGGCAGCTTTCATCAAAAGCCATAGTGTCACGCAAAACCCGGCGGCGGCCACTTATTTGTCAAAGAACTTTCGGCCAAGCGGCAATAAAACTTGTTTGTATATAAATATTTTGATGCCTGTTTGTTCTGAAAGGCGGTAACTGGTAAATAAATACATATTATTCTAAAAATACAATATGTATCATTAGTTTTGGATCCGCGAATAAAGAAATTTTCCGCCGCGAATACAAGAAGTGGTCACAATTTTTTAGTATACTGAATACTGAAACCGCGACTAGAAAACCGTCAATAAGGCGCTGTAACTGTATTATATTTGTTACTTCTGAGGGAATTCAAAAATATAAAACCTATTCGAAATGTCTACCCGTCCCTTTTACACACTTCCACGATTTTTGAAGCTGCTAGTCTCCTCTCCTTTTTGAAGCTGCTAGGCTAGTCTCCGCGGTGAAGATAGGTCTTCTCCTCTAAAACAGCCGATAGTTCAGTATATTGAGGTACGAACTTTCTGAGGACGAATCTTTAGCAAGGATCATCTCATGCAAATTTGCCTCCCTCTAATGCTGTGAGGATTTCGCATGATCGGCTGGTGCAGAATCTTGCTAAAAGATTCAATATTTTTCTGTAAATATGGTGTTACTAATCTACTTTACTATCTTCTCCCAAAACATCGCTTTGGTAGATTGTTGCATGCTTTTTGATCCCTTTCTAGCAGAAATGGAGTAAAGTGACGCATTCGTACAATACTCCCCATCAAACTATTACTAACGCCGGATGGTGACCTTCCACTGTCGTTTTGACGTTTGAATTTCTCTTCAGCAATGAAGATCTTTCCATCTGTGAAAATAATTTTTCTATATTCTCTGTTTGCATGCGAGTCGAGAAGTTTAAAAAAGTGATTTGGTGTTTAGTGGTACATTTCTTCCAGTTTACATTAGTTTAGATAGATATTTAGCTTTGTAAAATAAACGATTGTGTGACACTTGAAAACATTCTAGAGCACCTTCGCTCGGTAGGACCAGAATTTATGATTTGACTATCTATAGTAAAATATTTCTAAGAAAAGTGATTTTATGTATGAAATGTTGAGAAATAAGATATTACTGAACTGTACAGCGGAAAACGAAAATATAAATAATTCGGAATACAATATAAGACATTTATTATTTTTTTCATTAATTTGCTTGTACACCAGAACAACTCAATTATTACGTAATTAGTTTTAACATTTTAAAATTAGCAACTGCATTCCTAAGAATAGAAATAATTTGCTTGGAGACAAATCAGGTTTATATGGGAACTGACGATCGACCACCATAATGCTTTGTTAACCAATAAATCTCATACAATTATACATTTTTCAAAATTGTTCGTTTTAACTGGATTAGATTGTACGGTAGATTTTAAATTGTTAGTGATCTGATCTATGAGCTTACAAAGCATATCAACGACCATTTCGTAGAATTTGAAGCACTTTTTGGATATTTTCTTATGAACGAACTGAACAAGAACCGAACAGCCATTTCCATTAAACAGATTGTGTACTGAACCTAGTCGAACTTCGATTTTAGACGTTTAATTACCGAGATGAAAACACACCTTGAGCTCTGGTCAATATTTTTTAATTTCGCGGTCCTCAATTTTAAAGATTTATTGTATTTTTCAATGTAGTCACTTTGCAATTGAATACATTTAGACCAACAACGTTCCACCCCTTAATACTTTCAGAATAATGCGATTTGTCCAGCAAGTGAGTTTTTGTCCATCGAGCCATTTCTTTAGGTTTGACAAGAAGATCTAATCATTGAGAGCCAAATTTGACGAATACGACGTGACGACTACACTTTAAAGTGTCGATTGTTAAATTTAGGAGCAACAACTTAAGACGTGTAATCAGGTGCACTATCGTTATGAGAGAGGACTGTCTTTTTAGCCATATATAGCCGTTTAGTATGAAAATCAATAGTGATCAATAGTTGGTCCAATAGTGAAGCGTAATAGCCCCTAGTGATTATCCTACCCTTTGCCAGGTATTTATGGCCTTGTGAATATTGAACCATTTTTGCATTATTTGCCACACTTTCACTTACTTCCACTCACTCTTTGAAATGGTACTTCATCTCTAGCATTCAAAAGCGAATTCATGTTTCATCTAAAATTATAAAATGTCGAATAAAATCAACAATATCGTATTTAAGTAAGTCTGAACACTCTTAAGAAGTATTCGTACGAATGCGAATATTGGACAGATCTAATATGCATCTAGAAATAATTTTGTTAAGATTAACACAATAACTGGTTTGTTTTTTTAATGATACTTTTACTGTTAATCGAGAGACCTTGAAATATCGTGGAGATAGATTAAAACCTTGATTTTTTAAGTATCCACTAGACTAGATGATAATAAAATAATATTGGAAAAATTATTATACGGGACAGAAATATTATATTTAGAAGGTCATTTAGAAAGAGATTTTATGAAGTGAGTAAAAATCAGAAAATAAATAATTTCTAATATACGAAGGTTGTTTGAAAAGATCGCGTCCTAACAAAAAAACTCAAGATTTTTGGATGTTTTCACTTTTCCGGGTAGTTACCTTTCAATTCAATATGTTTAAACTTTTTAATACTCTCAATTTATATTGAGTATCGTAATTAATACCTATACGTATACGTATTTAATCGTATTATACGATTTTAAATGATAAACTTACTACTATTACGAGTAGTACTTTGTTTTAGAGGGTTTAATTTCAACAAACATATAGGCATATAAAAAGGTTCAATTTCAATTTAAAGGGTATTTCTACTTGGTTTTCAACTATATAAAAAGAGTGCTGCTAATTTCAAACAGGATTGTACAAAACTGATGATTCACACACAATCACATGAAAATTGACGCTTCTCAAGAGTTTCTTTGAAGTTTTATAACAGTAGATGAAATATGGATTCACCACTATATGTCAAAGACGATGCAACAATCCAAACAGTGGATGGGAGTAGGTAAAAGTATGTGCAACAAAGAAAAAACGATTCCATTAATGATGAGGTCAATGCTGAGACTATCCCATATTTTGCTGTTTTGGAAAAATCGTTTTATTAATTTTTATGGATTCAGCAGTTGCTGCCTTGAAAAACATTGTGCTTTAAAAAAACTTGTAGCTTTTTAATGTTTCAAAGGTTTATTATAGATTTTGCTCTACATATGTATCGCCTTGTTAGGGCTTTCTCAAGAGTAGCTTGAACTAATACTAATGGTCAATCACAGTGTTTCCAAGTATACAGGTAAAATTATTTATTTCTTACTTTATTTTGAAGTAAAAACTTCTTTAGCTGCGATGAGCGATTTTCGGTAGGGACAGGGACTTATGGGTTTGCGTCACCGACATGCTACTGACGTGTTGCGCCAGACTGGTGACGCCAATTATGTTTTAAATGTGTTTTAATGTGTTGTAATTTAAATTGTGTTTTAGATAACTATTATTTTAATTGTTTAATTGTAGAATCACTATGCAGCACAAGAGTGAGTACTTTATACGCTATTATTTTTATGTAGAAAAGTGAATAACGAAAACAAAGCATTTATTTTCGAATATTTCCAATATTGGTATCAATATTTGCGTTGAAATTATGATATTTGATATTATTTATTTTTCTAATATTTAATCTCTGCAATACATCGTGCAATGAATGGGTTAGGAGTTATCTTACTAGCGTGGTAAAACAGATTTTTAGTTGTTCGATAGTATTTTTGCCGCGGATTTTAAAATTAAAAATTTTATATAATAAATTTAATTCTAATTTATAATGAATTTAATTTCTCAAAATTATTGTTTATTGGTTTAAATTGTCAGAAATAAAATACATGTTTTGTTATTGTTTGCAAAGTGATTATTTATAAACTTATATCATTCAATTTCACCATTAAAACGTTACAAAAAAGTATTGTAATATAATTAGTTTTTCTAAATGTCCATTTTCTATATTTGTTTTGATCCTCGATCTTATGTGAAAAAAAAATTATTTATTTTTAAATTATACATTTAAAGGATAATTAATTTAAAAATAAAAAATAAACAGTTATTTCAAAGTTTCAAGTTTTCACTTCTGTCGGCAGTTCCCATGACGTTTTTACGTCCACGTTTTTACATACACACGTTTTTAGGTCATTTGAATTCCACAAACAAAAATAATTAATTCACTATGGAGACTGGACTTAATGATGAAATTAACTTCCTAGATAAAAATTTAAAGAAAATATCTAATAAATTACAATTTGATATATACAGAAAACCGACTACAACGGACACGGTTATACACTTTAGTTGCAACAATCTTGGCAAGTTAAATTATCTCTTTTTCATAGTCTAATACATAGGTTAGTTAGTTTTCCACTAAACAAAGATAATTTTATTGAAGAGCTTTATACCATTAAACAGATAACAAAAAACAACGGCTACAAAAAAGGATTAATTGACCAATTGTTAAAAAATAAACAAAGAAAGTTGAATTTACAAGAATTCTATAAATTGTAATTGAATAGCCCGGTTTTTACCAGCCGATATTTAGGATGATTAAACTAGACGTTTAAAAAAAAACAAGAAATAAAAAATAAATAATTTTACCCGTATACTGGAAACACTGTGTTTGGCCATTAGTATTAGTTCAAGCTATTTATTGAGAAAACCCTAACAAGGCGAAATATATGTAGAGCAAAATCTAGTGCGTAAGCGTATCATTTCAAATTCTAGTATTTTCACAAGGTTTCAAAATGTTTCAACTGCGGAATCCATAAACATTAATAACACCATTTGTCTAACCCAGCAAGATATGGGGTAGTATCAGCATTGACCTCATTATTTGAAGTGGACCTTCGTTCACCGAGCCATTTTTTTAGATTTAGGAAGAGGAAGTACTCACTGGGAGCCATATCCGGCGCACTTGGATGCTTTTCAAAGCGTAGGCTAAGTTTTGCCGTAATAACTCGAGATGTATGTGTAAGCGTATTATTGTGAATGACACCATCAAATTGATCCAATAGTGAAGCGTAATACTTCTTGGTGATGGTCCTACCTTTTGCTAGGTTGTTTAGGATTACCACTAAACGTCAAAGAAACTCTTGAAATGTGTCCATTTTCATGTGAATAAGTGTGAATCTTCAATGTTTGTACAATTCTATTTGAAGTTATCAGCCAGCTTTTTAGATAGTTAAAAACCAAGGAGAAATATTCTTTAAATTCAAATTTAATTTTTTGTTAGCCTGTTTGCTTGTTGAAGTTAAACCCTTTAGAACAAAGTTGTATTGTAAAAACCAATGTACAAATATTATAAACGTTTGGTCATATTTGCATAAAAAATTCTCGGTCTGATAAATAAAGGCCGAGAATTTTTTTGAAATACCTTAATACAGCAATATTATTAACGGTGCTATGGCAGGAAACTAAAGAGCTGTCCAATAAGAGTGCCAGAATTTAAACATGAAGCACAATGGTAACTATAAGTAATAATCCGGTAATTTTTATTTTATCTTTTTGAGCAAATAATGGCATTATATTCTGAAAATGATGTCGTTTTAATGCCCCCCTCGACTTTGTCTTGCAGAATGCATTCTGGAGACCCAATTTTCGATTACTCTTTCACAATAAATCGATTGTCTGGAGAGATGTGTACAAGCCTCACCGTCTTGTTAAAAGAAAATATTATTGATTGATTTGTCCGTTACTTTGTGATAGTTCATTTTTTAAATCGAATAAAACAATTTTATATTTAATTTAATTTTTAATTAAAATTATTAATTTAATTAAATACTTTACTTTTATTTTTAAATTTGTGTGACTATAGTTTCGTAAAACGATTTCATATTCTCAAATACTACTTTAAAACTATGGTATTACAGCTGTTTATCCTATGTACCTAATTTTACACTTTTATTGGGGTTGATTTTTTACAATATTTTAAATAGTGGGGAATTTCTGTCTAGACGGGTCTTTATTATATTTACAAATTTCAATAGCTTCTAAAATATTTAATTCTTTGCTTTTTTGCGCTGTATGTAAAATTTTTAAATTTGTAATCTCGGGAAATATATGTCCGGTATCTGTGAAATGGTTCGCAAAATTAGAATGTAGTTTCTTTAATATGTACTCAGATTTGTGTTCTTTGAATTTCGACCGGTTTGTCCCACATATCTGTACTCGTTGCAACTTAACATATAAACTCCAGATTTTATATTTTGTGATATTTTATCTTTGGCATTAAAAAGTAATTTACTGGTTGACTGAGGGGTTTTAAACACTATTTTCAAATTATGTTTCCTCAAAGAGCGAGCTATTTGTTCTGAAATTCGACCGAAATTTGAAATTTTACAGTACCTTTTATCATTTGTTTGTTTTACTTTTAGGTATCCTTGACGAATTATTAATTGTTTCCGTTTTTTATTTATTAGGTAACTAATTTCTTTTTCTTTGAAGCCGTTATTTTGTGTTATTAGTTTTATTTTTTGCAGTTCTATTTTTCTATTATTTTCAGATAGTGGAATTCGTGAAAGCTCGGTGAATCATCGACTTATATGCTACATATTTATGTGTAATGGGGTGGATTGATTATTTTGTAATTGTTGTAGAGTATGTGGGTTTTTTATAGATATTAAATTCTAGTTTAATATTTTGTTTGGATATTTGCGAACTAATTTTGCGAACCATTTCATAGATACCGGACATATATTTCTCGAGAATACAAATTTAAAAATCAAAAAATTAAACATTTTAGAAGCTATTGAAATTTTTAGATATAATAAAGACCCGTCTAGACAGCTATTAAACTATCAGACAGATCTCCGAAATTCTCCACTATTTAAAATATTCTAAAAAATTAACCCCAATAAAAGTGGTACATAGGATAAATAGCTGTGATACCTTAGTTTTAAAGTAGTGCTTGAGAATCAAAAATCGTTTTACTAAACTATACTCACACAAATTTAGAAATAAAAGTGATAGGTAACAAAGTATAAAATTGTTTTATTCGATTTAAAAGAAAATATTGTTTATATCCACATTTATCTGTTCAGACCAAAAATCTTCTGTTAGCATATGTTAGCATATTTCTATAACGTTCACTATTAGCACTAACATGATTTCCATTTTAGTATTTAAAAAAAAATGGTCTTATCACTCATTTAGCCTAAAAACTACACCAAGCAATGATTTTCTGATGATGAAGTGGCAACTCCTGAATCACGAGGATTTTTATAGGTCCAAATCTTTCAGTTATATTTGTTCACAAACCTATTAAGTCAGAAGTGTTTCGTCGGAAAATATTTTTTCCCCAAAGTGGGGATAGCCTTACAACTTCCCTACAGTCCAATTCGCTAATGTTCATCGCAGATGAAATGAATAAATACAGTCTATGAATGGTATTTACATTTTAAATAATGTTGCCGCTATTACGTTTCAAAGTTCTGACACACTTATTGGAAAACTTTTGATTGCTCATTTTTATTTACCTAGATGTGAATAGTATTTCTCCGAATTAGTGGTTTAGTTTTCAGATAACAGCTCACAATAAAAAATTCCCTTTCAGTCCCAACTAATGCATAGCATAAACTTCTTCGAATATAAAATGGCTTGTCTACTGGTTGAAGAGGATTATGTCTTACCCTCAACATTATGGAACACAATTTATTTTTGGTCATCTGAAACCACCCGCTTTAAAAATGGATCAATTTCATTGCGTTTCAATAGAGAATCGCAAGCAAATTTTTATCCGTTTGTTTATGTGGCATCTATATATCGGCCTTATTAACCATTCCAAGTTGAAGTAATCGTCTTGATACTTGATTAGTTTATTCGAAGAAGTTCACGGATACCTCGAGTTGTTCTATCACTTCCAATTATTGTCAATATTTCGTTGCCATCAGCTGATCGACTAGGATGTGGTGCATTACTAAGATTAACGGCTCCCGTACACAGCACATATCTTTTTTTGAGAAGCATTATTACCTTTTCCGAAGTATTAAAGCATGATATGAGAATGCTCCTTATTTTCAGCCATTTTTAAGGCTTGCACAAAATGAAACTAATGAACTATTTGACTATTAAACTAACAAATAAACTAATAAACTAAAAAGAATTAATTAACTCAACTATCACCAAATAACACAATTTTTCTCTTTCAAGTTCTGGTTGAAATTTCTTCTCTCAAACATTAAAACTTTGCACGTGAGAAGTTGATAACAGTGCTTATGCAATATAACGTCAAAAACAGAACGTACTTATGCATCAATCCAATACAGTACAACAGGATAAATAAAATGAAATAAAATTATTTATCTTGTGAACTAAAAGCATAATTTACAAGCTATTAATAGTACATACGATAAAATTTGAGATAAACTCTTCTGATTCGATTAAAACAATAAGTGTTTTATATAAAATTATTACTTAAATTAAAAAGTAAAGAGTAAGATTTAATAAAATCCAAAGTAACAATTATGTAGTTAAAGATATTCCCTCGCTTTCAACATGATCTTCTCCCACTACTAGGTGTATACATTAAGTAATGAGACTGCTAACATACTGTTCGATTTGGCAACTCTGTTGGCTTTCTCTTCACCGGAGTGGTAGGCCAATATTTTATGCGCCTTTAGTACGAGTTTGAACATCCTAAAGTAAACTTGATGCTCCGTAACAATTCTTTTTGGTGTGCTACGGTGCGCTATCAAGGTTTGTTTCAGACTTAGTTACAACGTGACGGAAACTTTTGCAAATGGCCCTATAGACTACCTCCTTAAGGGGCTCCTAAATACACAGCAACATCATCCTGAAGAACCTACCTCGTTTGGTTTCAACTTCTAACCTTTGGTTTTGTTTCTCCGGATGATTAAAAATATATTAAATAATATGACACTTCAATTCTTCTATTGGAACCTTTGGTGTGAAATATTAAACTTGAAGAGATTTACCACTAAACACCAAATAATTTTTTTTCACTTCTCGACGCACGTTTCGCTAACTATGTTAGCATCATCAGGAGATGATTTACAGAAATGAAAACATGGTTAGCGAAACGTGCGTCGAGAAGTTAAAAAAAAGTGATTTGGTGTTTAGTGGTAAATCTCTTCAAGTTTAATGTGGCACTTCTTACCGCGACTATTAAGTTTGCCAAGAACATGAACATCTCGTGCCACCGACGATTTCGGAAAGTTGAATTCAGAGATAATCTGCTGATTGATGGGTCTTCAATGGCGTCGAGCAGATGTTGAAAACTTAACTTAATAAGCAACTTTGAATGTGACTAATCTCTTTAGATGGTATCCCCTTCATTAAACATGCCGACAAGTTCAAAGTAAATTCAACCACGAGAAGTTTATAAATTTTGAATTAAGAGGGAAAATCCCTTTAGAAATTTCAACAAATTGATTTTTTTTTCTCATTCCGAAAATATAATATATTGAGAGTATACTGGTAAGAGAAAAAATAAATATATTAAATATTTACGGAGTTATCGCACATACAGTCGAGCCCGCATATCGCGACCCAGACAGCTTTATCAGTATCTTGGCCTCTGAGATGCCCAAACGAAGAAGTGAGTGGGTCACTGTCTAACAGAGACAGAGAACGAAGAGTTCTGCGAATGTACAGTACTTAACCGATGTTAGCACAACGAATGCACTGCTTCGAATGAGCTCAGAGGGGTTAGGACGTTAGGCTACTGCACATCCAAACCTTAGTTGCTGAGCTGTAAATATCTGCAGGTAAAAACTGCTATTCAATTATAATATGATCTAATCTATTACCGGGGTATTTTGGAAATTTAGATATCTTTTTTGTATTCTTATATAATATCGTTCGAAAAATTCTACAAAAAGACATCAAGGTAATCAGTTTACTGATAAACACAGAGAAACTTTCGGGCTAAGTACAAGTGATAGTGCAAATTTATTTGTGTGTATAGTGCAAGTATAATTATTAGCGCATATGCCAAAGTTTTCGCCGAAACCACCGATGAGGCGCGAGTAACGAGACAACCGGAGGAGTCTTTCTGAGACAAAAGCAGCTCGTACAGCCCGAAAAAAGTAGCAGGTTGAAAAAAAAAACTGCTTTTTGAAGGTTGAAGTTTGAAACAGCTGAAGGTCTATTATATACACCTGGATTCGCTGATTCATCGGTAAGTCACTAAAACTAATCGTTTTATCGTACTGAAACTTTACATTACATGATATACCTAAAATTTTAAAGATTTCGTGTAAATAAATTACGTTTTGGGATAAAAATGTCGAAAAAATAATACAAACTTTGAACATTTTTTGTTTTCAAAGCTTACTTAATTTTTAATTTGATACTTTTTTATAGTTTTATAGGTTTATCCTTTCCGAGCATATATCAGAAACAGAAATAAATGTTTTTGTGTTTCAGATAAATAGAAAAAGTGACGAGTGCAGCACTTTTGGACCTCCCGCCAGAGACGCCCGAAAAAAAAATACTGAGCCGCTATTTTATAAAAAAAAAATTAATAATTTTATAATCTTTAAAGATCAAATAAAATGATGTTAAAATTTTAAAATATACAATTATTTTATCATCTTTAAAAACACGTCTGAAAAATGACTCATTTTGAGGTGTCTAAGGACCAGTTTTACAATGCAAGAATATACCAGGTATAAGTTATACTTATACTTATACTTATACCTGGTATATTCTTGCATTGTAGAACCGGCTCTAAAGGGATCTCCCCTCTTAAACAGGATATTAACTTAATTCAAAAATGTAATAGTTTTTATTTTGTTAGTACCTAAATAAAATCATTTGTACATCCGCCTTTAACTGCTTTAAATATAGCCATCCTTTTACGCCACCCTAAAAATACAGCCCTTAAATTTATACTAAATTAACTGTCAAAAGCTCTTTGTTGAAATATCCGTTGTATTCTTAACGATCAATGTGATTGCGCAGCGTGCTTAGATTCGATGTGCACTAGGACAATATCAATTGAAACTTCTTGCACTGGCGGACATTAAATAATTTGAACGAAATCCGAATGAGGTACCTTGAACTTTCTCTCTCCTCTAAAAAAAAAAATTGTTACCACCTCTGATTTGACCAACTTGCAACTATAAAAATAAATATAATTTTAAAACTTGGCTTTTTCATTTTGTAGCAAAATTTACTTTAAAAATACTAGGGTGTAATAAAAAGATTCGCGTTTTAACGGGTTTTTCAAATTGAGCGGTTTTTTAAATTCTTGAATAAAACACAGATGACGTTGTCTAGTTCTAGTTTCATTTCGGAAGTGTAAAATTAATTTCAGAAGTCGTACACAATACAACAACAGTTGGAACTGTTGAATTATTTATTATATATTGATTTAGTCCGTGAAATTGTTGCTAAATTTCCATTAGTCGATATTTACAACAATTTGGACTGAGTGAATTTAGCTTTGAAGGCATATTAGATTCAAATAGCACAGGAGCTAAAACCACTGGATCATTCAAAACGTCGTGCATTTTTCAATTGGATCAAATAACAAACAGATGATTTTTCTCGAGAAATCACCTTTTGATATGAAACACATTTTGAAACCGATGGGAATATTAATAAAGAAAATTGGATTGGAATTGGCCAAATTTGGAGTGAGGAAATTCACGATTGAATCATGAGAAGCCTTTATATCCTGAACGAGTCACTGTTTGGTGTGCATTATGATCAGGAGGTGTAATAGGGCCGTATTTCATTCACAATGCTAGTGAAGCTGTAACTGTAAATGGTGTTCGATATCGTGAGATGATAACTGAATTTTTTTGGGTTGTATTGAATAACATCGATCTGGAGGATATGTGATTCCAACAGGATGGCGTTTTACCTCACTCTGCTAATGAAACAATTGATGTATGGAGAGAAAACTTTCCTGGACGAGTTATTGCAAGAAACGATGATGTAGGCTATCAAGATCATATGACTTGACACCGTTCAACTATTTTCTATGGGGTTACATGGAATGCCCGGTATATAAAACAATCCACAATCGATTCCTGTACTAAAGGATGAAATTATTCGAGTCATTGGTAAAATAGAACCACGATTATGGCAAAATGTCATCCAAAATTTTTACAAAAGAGTGGACGTCTGTGGAGCCGCAAGAAGTGGTTATTTGGCAGGTATTGTCTTTCGTGTTTAAATGTCATATACTATGCTTCAATTACACAGGTCGACAAAGATTTTTTTTTGTTTCTGTTCTAATGCTTGAATTCTGATTCTAGACATCAAAGGTTATTTAAATTTCCATTTTTAGCTTTTAAAGTTTGCTTTTGTCTGATTTACGTCTGATTTACGTAAATTGATTTTATGAGTAATAGATGCCAGCATTTTGATCAACGCGATAGCAAATTGCATATTATTTGTGAAGGGCACATCAGTGAGTGTTTACTTGTCTATCACAGCTGTAACAACCGCCCTTGTGTATTACTAAGTTAGAAAATGGCGTGATAGTGTAAACAAGATGTTGATTCGTTCTATTTTATTTGCGGTGAATTTATTAAAGTAAGACGCAAAAAATATGCTTTGGTAACAAATTTGAAGCTTTGCGAAGCTTATTAAGCCTATTTTAACCTCAAAACCCGGAATCAAGATAAAAATTGGGTACCTTGCTTTGCCTGTGTTAATTTCAAAAATTCTTTAGAAGGTAAAAAACAAAAATTTTAAATTTTAAAAAATGTCGAACATATTAATATTCTATTATTCTATTAATAGTATTCTATTAAATTACATTTACATTACATTAATTATTAAATTGCATTATTATTAATTATACATTATACATTACTATACATTACATTACAATTATACATTACTATACATTACATTACAATTATACATTACATTAATTATTAAATTACATTTATACACAAAACTTAAAGTACACTAGTTGTTTTCGTTATTTCTAATCTGGTATCGAGAAGAAAAACGTCACATGAAGTTTGTAGTACCAAAACTTTGGACGGAACTTAGTGATCACGTGCAAGATTGTTATTTTTGTATCGTTAATCCAACTAAGCGTCGATCTGGTAAAAATGTTGAAAATATTTTTTATCCTGATCTTCCTTTAACGTCTTCTCCGATAACCCATGGTGAAAATTTACCCGTTCCATCTCGTTCAGAATTAAATAATTTCGGAATTCAATCGTCGCAAAGTTCAACAGAATCCAGTACACCGCTTACCAACATTGATGGTAGTGAATTAATTCTAAAGTCACAGAGTTTTGGACCACATTTTATCAGTTCAACATAATTCAATGATTTAGTTCGAGACCTAAACCTATCCACGAATAAAACAGATATTTTAGGTTCACGATTGAAACAGTGGAATTTGCTTGAAGATGATGTGAAAATAACTGATCAAAGAGAGCGCCATAAAATTTTTTCATGTTTTTTCACCAAAGAAGCCGGACTTTGTTACTGTAATAGCGTGACTGATTTGTTCGAGGAAATCGGAATACCATGCATACCTTCTGACAGGCGGCTTTTCATGGATAACTCTTCTTCACAACGGAAATCTATTCCCTAGTCTTCCCGTAGCACATTCTGTAATGCTTAAGTAAAGTTACGTTAGTGTGAAAATGGTACTGGAAAAGTTAAAATATAAAGAATACCATTGGCCAGTAATCGGCGGTTTCTAGATAGTTGGTTTTCTGATGGACATGTCAGGCGGGTATACTAAATACCCTTGTCACTTTTGCTTATGGGATAGCAGAACAGATTCAGTACATTACCGCCGTATATGGCCTGATAATATATTGATGTCGCCGTTACATATAAAATTAGGCCTAATTAAACAATTTGTAAAAGGTCTATATCCAAATTCTGAAGCTTTTGAATATTTAAAGGGATTTTTTCCCAAATTATCTGAAGCTAAAGTTAAAGCGGGTATTTTCGTCGGACCACAAATAAAACAAATAATGAGCAGTGATGATTTCATTGACTTTGAAAGACCCTTAAAAGGGGACCCTTAAAAGGGTCTTGAAAGACGCAAATTATTTTGTTAGGCCTTAGTATTAATAGAATCCAGCGCTAACTTATGAATCATGAATATTAATTATGAATAGATGTCAGCGATTGACCTACAAAACAATTTTAGTGGTGCGCTACTAATCCCGACACTTTTTTATTTGAGTAATATATAATTCCAACGTTTGATAGACGAGGCATAAATGAGTTTACAATACGCTTACGCATAATTAGTTTATTTGTATGGATCATTGTCGTATTAATCGTTGGTAAAACTTAGTGTAGTAAACAACCAATTTTGATGTAAGTAAATACCTAATATTTTTATAAGAGGAACACATTAAGACAAGAATTAATTAAAATAACGTTTCGTCATATTTCAATAAAACTAATACATATACGCGGTACTTATAAATCAATTATGCTTATGATAAATTATGTAAACAATGCACTCTTGTTATACCATACAACTGCTGATTGATATGATTTTGTTCTACTTTAGTTGAGTTTAGTAACTGGATAATGGACATGGGGAAAATATTTACATCTAGTTTAGGAATTAAGTATCCAACTTTGCGTGATCACCCATTACACCCAGGTCAGTATGTATCAAATATTATATTTACAGGCTGATCAAATAATTTCTAACCAGAAAAATAGATAGTACTATTAACAGAAAATAAAACAGTATTTTTTTGGTGCGAATACAGGCCATGTTAATATAGTTCCAAATAAAACAGTATCCTAGAATGTATTAACATTTTAATAAATGTAAAAGTACCGGTATTACGAATGTGTTAAGATAGGTAACTTCATTTTATGCAACAGAAAATACACTTAATTCTTGAATGATTTTGATATTTTGATCAGCATGCTACGAATAACACCTTTTCGATTAATCAGTCTTAGATGTTTTTGAATCAAATCCATGTTTAGTTTATAAAACTGAGGATAATTTTCAGTACTTTGTAAGTGAATAATTTCTGTAAAATTCAACCATAGTGACAGTAACACAATTTTAGAGTGACTGAGGCCTGGTTTTGAAGTGGGAAAAGGTCAATTCTTCTATTGAAACCTTTATTGTGAAACACTTGAAAACTTGTGAAACAAACTTGAAGAGATTTACCACTAAATACCAGGTCACTTTTTTGAACTGCTCGACGCACGTTTCGCTAACCATGTTAGCATCATCAGGAGATGATTTAATCTAATTCTAAAACTAAACTATGTACTATTGATATGAAAAACCCTACCTAACAAAGCGTGTAAAAATCTTGATAGGCCCTTTATCTCGGTTCATCATTTTTTACATTTTTCTATTCCTCTATTCCTATCCTTTGGTTTATACACAACCTTAATGTCCACTTTTTTCAAAATTTTGTCTAGCCTTCTTGTTAATTCGGCATCAAATGGTATTACCATGATTTTTTTTGTGTTCTGATCCTTTTGAAAAATCGAAGATTCTTTAAATAATTTTCTTAACTTATGTTTTCTAATTAATTTATCTACAATGTTCTTATTATAATCATTCACTTTAGATACCTCCGTAATTAATTTTAATTCTTTGTTATATTTATCTTTATTATATTTATCTTTATTATTATCTTTATTTAAAGGAAAATTAATTGATCTATTTACCATAAAATTTAAACTAGCCATCTTATTTTGGAAGCTATGATTTGAATCCTTAGAAATGTATCTCGAAGTGGTGCTGTTTTTTCTGAACATGTGGTGGTGTTTTTTCTGAGTACATCTCCTTAACAAGATAATTTTTGAAGCAAAATTATTTTCAGCTTAATAACAAGTTTTATGAACAACAAGAAGGAACGGCAATGGGCAATCCTCTGTCACCGTTCTTAGCCAACTTATTTATGAGCAAATTTGAAACCGAGGCAAAAGATGAATTCAGTTACTTTCCAAAGGTATGGTAAGATATGTGGATGACGTTTTTGCCATTTTCGATTCGAAAAATGAAAATTTAGATGATTTTATTAAGAACTTAAATAGTAAATCCCAAAATATAATATTCACGCATGAACTCAAAAACAATGATAGTTTACCATTTCTGGATGTTTTAGTCAGTAGGAATAATAAAAATAGGTTAGATTTTGATATTTTCAGAAAAAACACCACCACTTCGAGATACAATGTCGATATAACGCTGATAATTCACCATTCCTGCGCGGCCTTGGTGGTCTTCCAAAAAAAAATGGGGCGATTCTTCCGGATGCCGACATTGCGCCTAAACTGTGACGTTCAGGCTATGCAGAGACCTTTCATTTCTTTTTACGGTTTTCTCCACACTGGAAGATCTAAGAAGAATGTTTTCCACACCAGTGGCGATAATATTGAATATTGATATGGCCATTATGGTGGAATTAAGCCTCATCGGAGAATAAAATATTGTCGACTGCTGGAAATCGGCTAATCATTTCATTGGTGAATAAAAGTCTATCAGAGAGATCCGTTGGCTTCATTTCTTGTACTAACTGAATGTTGTACGGGTTTGGTTTGGTTTGTTCCGAAGTTTGGTCGTTAGCGCACGGACGCTTTCACTCTCTCAATTTTTTCATCAGTTATCGCTGACTTTCGACGACCAGGGATACGTTTATTTAAGGTTAAACCAGTTTACCCAAACTTACGAATCCATTGCTTAACCAACGAAAGGCTGGGATATTGTTGAACATCAGGCGCGCAATAGGGGCGGAATTGTTGCTGTAATACTCGCACATACAATACTCGCGCTTCTCTACCATGTAGCGCGGCATGGCGACTAAATTTCCCTGAGCTAAACTATCATTTAAGATCGACCCCACCTTTCTACCTCTCCTGCCAAATTTTCTACAGAGCAACCATACATTACCAATTTTTTGGGCCACCCTGTATATTGCCAAGCCTACTTTAGTACAGATTTTCATAACTATGTATTTTGAACGATAACCAACCTTAATTTTTGAAAATAACTTAAAAACAATGATAAAAATTGTATAAAAAATCACACTGGAAAAATTATTTGGTCCCAAAAATCATTTAAACGTACATTAAAATTTTCAAAATTTAGTTAGTATGCCTAATAATTTAGTAAGCTACTGTATGTTAACCTTTATTTTAGATCATAAATCTTAACCTTTCCTTGAGTATTTTTTTGCACTAAATATTTCAATAACAAACTAAACGTTTAAATAAATATTAAAAATATTTTTTTAATACGCCGTATAACAAAAATAGATTCAAATATTTTCAGATCATATAAAGGATATATTGGTAAAGAAAAATGCAATGATTAATTTCATAGACTTGAGCTAATATACGGTAATGATACAAAATAAAAATCAAGTTCAAATAAATAAATAAATAAGTCAATAGTCACGCACTCTTGACTCAATAGTCATTCGTGACTCAATAGTCATTCGTGACTCAATAGTCAGGCACTCTTTCAAAAATTATAAGAAACCATCCCTTGAGATGCGGAATTTAGGTGGTGCACGTAATTGCACCACCTAAAGTGCAAGAAAAACTGAGGGAATGATTTTTTTTTCTTTTTTTGGGGTTTTCGCCACGATCTAAAATTCAAAAAAATATCAACAATATCTGTTCTTATACAAATTTATTACAGGAATCACTAAGAAATATGTCTCCGTTTTGTTTTTTGTGTTTTACCCAGTGATTCTCTATTTACATAAGAACAGATATTTTAGATCGTGGCGAAAAACCCAAAAAATTACAGGTATGGGCCTGATATATGTTTCTTATTTAGATATTTAGAAAGTAAATATATTAAACTACAACATTCTGAAAACAACTTAACATTTCTTTACAAATGTAAAGATTTTGACATAGTACCAAATGGTTTACGTTTACATATACCACAGCACAGAAGCATATATCTTTTACATAGGGCTAGTTTAGCACTTTTAAGAGATTGCATTCAACATCACATATACACTAAACAACAATTAAAGACTGACATTGATAATACATTACAACAAATATACGAAAAAGTAACTGAAATAGATTTTAATCATCATCAACAATCATTTATTATAGCGTCTATTTCCGTTACATACATCATTCAATATCCAAAAAAATACTCACATTAAGAAATTTAAAAATTTAATTATTGAAAATCATGGAATAAATACAAAACACGTTAATACACATACAAACAAAAATTTCATTAATAAAACTGTAATTAACTTTTCAAGTGAAATATCCGAACAGTATATACTTTCTAAAGGAATAAATTTTAGACATTATTTCGGCAGTAGAGTTTGTTGCTCAAAGATTACCTTTGGAAAGTGCAAATGAATACAGAATCAGATTAAAACTTATCTTAGACCATTTAAAATCATATTAAATTTATACCATGAGGAAAGGTTAGCTATAGATAAATTAAAAGAGATAAATCTAATAAAATATTAGCAACAATTTTTTTTGAGTTTTAGATCGTGGCGAAAAACTCAAAAAAAGAAAAATATATATGAACACGCCACAACCATTCAGACAATACTTACAAAAATTAAAGTTAAATCAACCTTATGGAGGACAATAATGTGAATACACTAAAAATAAATAATATAAAAATATGTTGATTTTTAATAAGTGATATAGTAATAACGAATATATAATGTACTAAAAATATGTAGAGACCGCGTTAATAAAACATGATGACTATAATATTTGTCAAGTATCTTTCATTAGGGCGTGTTGCGGAGTTTTAGAAGCGTGCGATTAGTTATTTGTTAATGGTGATTGAGTAAAACAAACAATGTTTTCGGACGGACATACAAAACGAGTTAGATTCCACTTAGGTTGTGAATGTTGTCGTACACCTATGTACATGAAACATGGATGCACAATTACACATTAGAGCTGAAGCAGCAGATCAAACAGTGGGAAGAAGCACCACAGGAATCTAACACTGTCAAAAAAGTCATAATTAAGGTTTTCTGGTATTATCGTCGACTAGTGCTTATAGATTGCCGGGCAAGAGGCAGGATCATCGCCAGGAAATATTACGCTTCATTGTGTAATATTGTACAATTGTACATTGCGTATTGTACATTGCGTAATTGATGCAATGCCAATTGCCAAAAAGAATCTTGCCAAAAAGAAACCGCTCCTTCACCACAATGATGTATCCGCACGTGCATCTTTCTGTACGAGAATTCACTTCAAATTAAAATCTTGAAAAATATGGTGGTATATGAGGCTTATATTTGATTAATTAGAGAGCTAAAACTAAAGAGAGATTGAACTAGAGCTAAAAAATACTAACAATATCATTGCAAGTAATAGAATTTTAAAGTCATATTAATTAACATCATATATTTTAAGGTGTTAAATGGTTAGAGGGCAAAAACAAAGATGATGGTGCAGAGGGTTTGTGGAGAATACACGACAGTCTGTATGATTTAACAGATTTCATTAGACTTCATCCAGGAGGATCTGACTGGATACATCTTACCAAAGTATATTCAAATTATCAGTCTACTCTTTCAATCCTAAAACCATGTTTTTAATTTCAGGGCACAGATATAACTGAAGCGTTCGAATCCCACCACCTCACCTCAAAGGCTGAACGTCTCTTGCCAAAATACTACGTTAAAAGTGCAAAAACATCAAGAAATTTTCCATTTACCTTTCATGAAAATGGTTTCTATAAAACTCTAAAAAGAAAAATCGTCAAAGAATTGGAAACACTTCCTAGAAAATCAGTAACGAAATCGAAGATTTTTACTGACTCTTTACTAGTTTCTTATTTAAGTTTTTTCCTCGTGGCTGTGTACTTGAAAAGTTTTTTCTTTGGAGTGATATCGGGTTTGAGTTTGGGTTTCCTTACTGGAGCGGCCCACAACTACTTCCACCAAAAAGACAATTTTAGAAGATTCTATTTTGATATGTCGATGATGTGTTCCAGGTGTGGTTTTGATGCTCCCTCAGTTATTTCTAGATGTTAGTATAATTTTTTACAGAGAATGGAGAATCAGTCATGTGCTGAGTCATCATATGTACACCAATACGATAAGTGATCTGGAAATATCTAATGTGGAACCGTTTTTCCAATATCTCCCTGGAAGAAAGAACTTTTTTGTGAGATATGTGTCGTGGATTTACGGACCAGTTATATATGCGGCTATGTTCCTAGCTTCATATATAAAAACGTAAGAGCCAGTTACTTCAAAATGTACAAATAAGTCTCAAAGTACGATATTGTAATGTGCAGTGGTATTTTTCATACATTTTCTTGTTACTTGGTAACATTCAATGTTACTTGGTAACTAATATATAACGGATGTAGCGTGTCACGCTACCATTTTAATTATTTATAACTTTTAAAAGAAACAAGACAGATTTTTTTTCATAATATGTTTATTTTGTCTTTAAATTTTGGGTTAATTAATTTTTGAAAACTATGACAATCAAATGTAAGCCATTAGGCCATGAATAAGCCATTAAGCCATGAATTACGGTTACAAATTAAAATCAAATTTTTTTTATGTAAACTTTTTTTGTGTTTATTTGACACAAATAGCATCATGTTTAGGTTGTTGTTAAGAAGCCTAATTTTTTTAAACTCAAAGTTGTACTTAAAAAAATTGACATCTTTGGAAAACCGAGGAAAAATATACACCGTCATCCAATGTAAAATGTTACAAAAAAAATTATACAAAAGGATGTATTAAACGAAATTTTAATTCTAAGCTTAAATATAAAAGTTAATTTGTCATGAACAAGAAAAATTATTAATTTTCTAAGATAGGTTCATAAAAATAGATACTCTTATTTTACAAACTTCAGTAATTCCTGAAGATATTTTTTCTTTTCGTCAGAGATATATTTCATACGAACTCTTTCAGTTTCAGTATTGTCAGGTATTGATGTTCTATTCTTATTTTGAAGGATATTAACTTTTCTAAATGGAAACTTTTAACCATCCCTAAATCTCAGTGGTTCATTAAGTTCATACTTTTTTCTATTAATCAGGTGAAGTAACTGTGGTAGAAGTACTGTGGTAGATCACTGATCTTTCTAAAATGTTGAGCCATATCAATGTCCTGATTGTCGACTAGCCTTTGAAATTATTTCTCGATACTTATCTGGTATAACTACAGTGTCGTGTTTTCATAGTACCTTTTATGTTCTCCCAAAATATCTATCGGAATCCAAGTAGGTGTGGCCAACTTCTGGAAATTTGTGATCAATACAACGAAAGTATTCCTTCAAGATAATATATTAGTAGAGGCAAACCATGTGAAAATTCTTATTTTGACCAGCACATAGTTCTGATCAGATGATCAAGTGGTCTTTTCCCACGATACTTTCGTCTACTTCAATATATCTCAGTAGAGAACTACATATTTCCACATAACTTTTGCTGTTTCTTCGTTCGCTTTGAGCGCTTTGTTTCCTGCTGTGTAATTTTCTTTGTGCTCTTCGTTTGCCTCACTTGCATCACAATTAGTACATGTACCACTTTTTGAGTTTCCAAATGATACATTTTTTGATAAAGTTTCTGTTGATTACATTATTACAGAGAAATGTATTTTTTATGTGAGTTTTTGTTTATAGAATAGTGGGACTAATCCACTGGAAACCCCTTTATATGTGTCATAACAAAGTCTGGAAGGAAGGGCTGATTGTTTTGTGTTTCTCGATTCTGGCAGATATTTTTCGGTTTATTTGTCCGATGTAGATTTTGTTACAGCCTGAGCATGAGATGCGGTAAACTCCTTGGTTTTCTAGTCTGACCTTGTCTTTCGGGTTTTCCAAGGATGCGCCTATTGTTCGGTGAGGTTTGTATGCTGTCCTTATTTTATGTTTTCTTAAAAGGCTTTCTCTTCGGCTTGTTCTGTTTTTTTTGTGTTTGGTGTTGTTGTATTGCCATGGTTGATTGTCATTTTTGAGTAGCCGTTTTGTTTTAGAGTGTTCGTTATGTTTTTGAGTTCTGCCTGCTGTGCATCGTTGTCCGTAAGGCGGATGGATCTTGAGATTAGGGTGTTTACTACTGCCTGGATTTAACTGGGGTGGTGGTGTGACTGTGCGTTGAGATATCTGCTTGTGTGTGTTGGTTTTCTGTATACCATGTGACGTAGGCGCCCTTCTGTTTTTTTTGTGACTAGAACGTCCAGGAACGGTAGCTTGTTTTGTTCTTCAATTTCAAGTGTGAACTGTATTTTTGGGTGTTGGGAGTTCAGATGTTCTAGTAAGTTGTAGAACTCCGTTTTTCCGAAAGGTCCTATGACAAATATGTCATCGACCTATCTTTGCCAGAACTATGGTTTGAGAAGGGCCTTTTCAATGGCCTGCCTTTCAAAATAAACCATGAATAGGTTTGCCACAGCAGGAGAGAGGGATGACCACATTACTGCGCCTTCAGTCAGACGGTAGAATTTGTTATCGAATAGAAAATAGGACAATTCTTTAGACAATGTCTTGCGAGATCCAGAACGTGGTCTTCAAAGTTCTCGTTCTCTGTAATTAATTCTAATGCGTCGTCTATTGGGACGCTGGGGTACCGCGTCCATATAAACATATATATATATATATATATATATATATATATATATATATATATATATATATATATATATATATATATATATATATATATATATATATACATTTTTTCTTAAACAATACCTTATACGTTCATCCATTTTTACATTTTGCTATTGATTCTAAACATATTTTGTGAAACAAGTCCTATACCTGAATCCAATGGTTTTACCAATATCCGCAATTTTGTAAATAATATCGGAGTTGCAGACTCTATTTTGCAGTGTCAAATATCATTTATTTTTTCATGTAGGATCATCATTTTTGGTAGGAATATTAGCGAAACTATGAACCGAAACCACTTTTTAATCAACTTTGTAAAATATTGATTTTTTCTATTTATTAGATATACATATTCTTTCATATTACTTCCATTTTGTGAGGCGGTATGTGTAGGACGTTTTACACATTAATGGCGAGTTTGTAAAATTCCTTAAGAGGCACATGAAAGCCTACTATTTTCCCAGCAGAAATGCCTTTTTGTGTTCCTTATTTGAAATAAGCATATTTTTGTGAGATACATATCGCCCCCCCCCCCCCTCCCGATCTATCTAATGCTGCCTTGTGTTTTTTCCACGTATTTGGATGGCGTTTTGGTTTGTTGGAAATATTATCCTTGGGGCGAAAGATTTTTAATTCCAATTTCTTCTATATTGTTCGTTCGATTATACATATCAATAACTGGGTTATCAACAATTATTTGTCTTCTTTGGTGCTTGTTGAATTATCAATAACTGTATTTTTAACAGACATTTTCTTTTGTTTGGCTGTTCTTTCAACTTCAACAACTTTAGACAACAACTCAACCCTCTGTATCACTAGTATCTGAAGAACTGCTTGGGTCTTCATTGTTGGGCACGTATTCAGCGTCTCCATTGCTGTCTGAGAGGTCAGAATCAACTGTTTTAGATTCTGAAAAAAAATCTATATTCTAAACCCCATACTCTATGTTGTAACTTTTATAAATGTTCACAAAATACTATAATAAATTGATTGACTGATAGGTAAACAATGATGTAGTTTAAGTGGATGAACGATCTATGTGCGCTAAATAACACCTTCAATCACGCAACCACTTAAACAAACAATATTTATTGTGGATGAATGTGTTATGTGCCCACATCACCTTCTTCCATTCTTTTATTGAGAAATAATGTAACATACTCCCTTCATTCATTAATAAATTAGCAATGCTGTTACAAATCTCAGTGATTTAATGGTGCCAAGTGAAGACTGGGTATATAACACCTGCATCCAAGGAAAAAACATATTTTTTAAAAAATGTTGCATAGTACCTTCATCCACTCGTATCTTCAGTTTTATATGAAAATGATGATGAATATCAATTTGATGGACCTGGTTTATGATGGCATTACAGCATTCTAATCGGTTATTATTATCTGTAGCTAACAGGAAACAATTTGAATCTCGTAAGGAAATATGTAAAAGTCAGTGTTCAAAATTTCGCGTGGAGAAATTCATATTTGTGCATCATGTCGTCTAATCGACTTTTCTCGACATGCCTCCACATTTTGCAATATTTCCAATATGTGCAATATTTCCATAATAATGGGGAATTAATTTCCTAATATGGGGCCAGTTCTCAATTGTTTCGAAATCTTGAAATTGCCCAAATAAATGATAAATTGTCGTTTTCTGTGGCGTCGAACGATTAGGATATTTTCGCCTAAATTAACGTTTAGTAACAATTGATTCTTTTAAATAAAAACAATTTTACAAACAAAGAACAATAATTTTACTGCGTTCTTTTAGCATGTATTTATTCATAATAAAATGTGCACCTCTACGCCACACTACAGCCCAACCTACATTATCACTTTGGGTCATTCGTTACTATTACTAAATACACAGATAGGCTAAAAAGAAATAAAATATTCGCCCAACCACGACTGAATAACGCGCCAATATTAACATGAAAGTATAGAACACCTTTATCGAAGCGTTTAAATTGCTGGAATTAATAAGATGCTTGTTAGATAAGCTCTTTTTTTAGTCCTGCCTTTTGCCAGGTAATCTATGCGCACACGACGAGAATTCCAAAAAACTGTAACTCCGGCATTTCCTGCAACTGGCACGGTTTTCGTTTTATTAGGCGCACTTTCAACTACTCTCACCCAAGCCTGGGAATAGTCCCAGGCAGCTTCATCTCTTACATGCAGTCAGACAGCTTCATCTCTTACATGTATAGGTCAATATATTTCCAAATCCAAATCCTAAACATTCCTGAGAAGTCTTCATTCGAATGCTTTTTTGGCCGCATATTAACAAACGCCTATCGAGCAGAAAGCTTTTTCATACCCTAAATATCGTATAAAATGTAGTGGATACGATCTAGCGAGATGTTTACATCGTAAGCAAGGTCGTGTACCTTGTATCCTTCTATGAGGAACCAGATCGTATATCAATACGCAAGAATGTACAATTCGACCACGAACCATCTCTTAGACGTCATTTCTTAGAGACCACGACATCATTCCTTAGTCACGTCAGTTCGAGGCTGGGTAAGGTCGGATGCCTTCTGGGACGTATTCTACGTTGGTCACTCACTAAGTGGTAGGCTTCTCGAGATATTAGAAGATTAAGCTTAAACTACATATTTCTGTAGTTTCTCACTACATCTTTCTGTTTGTTCACTTAAAGGCGTTGCTTCTTTTTGTAAAAAGGGGAGATAAGGTAAATAAGTTTGGGAAGCTCTGGCCTAGAGATTAGTGGAATTTTATTAATGGTATAAATTTATTACATTTGAAGTCCTGCCACTACAACTTGCTCAGTTCTTTGCCATGTTGTTAGAATTTTGTAATAGAGAAATATTTTATATACCAGAAATATGATCAAAAAAGCATCAATAAAAATAATTAGATCTTGAAAGTATTTATTGTATGTGAAATAATATTCAATGTCCGCTGCGTCTACTTCTGACAAAGCGTATTCTGTCAATCCAATTTCCGACCAGTTTTTCCAGTCCGCAATTGTTTGAATTATGTTACTTTCCAAGGTATCAATTGTTGCTGGTTTATCGGCATATACCAAAGATTTAACATAACCCCAAAGAAAATAATCTAAAGATGTTAAATTACGTGACCTTGGAGGCTAATTAATAAATGTGTTCCTCGAAATAATTTTCTCACCGAGTTGTTTCCTCAATAAACCGATTGCTACATTGGCTGTATGACATGTGAAGTCATCCTGTTGGAACCACATCTCCTCCAGATCAATACAACTCAAATTCGGAATTAAATAATCATTGAACATCGCTCTGTAACGATCCCTATTAACGGTAACGTGTTTTCTAGATTGATTTTAAATAAATACAGCCCAATGATGCCAGTGGCCTACAATCCGCACCATACGGTGCATTTTTCTGGATACAACGATAATTGTTGGTTTATTTTTACTCCAAAGGCGACAATTTCGTTTATTAACGTAACTACTTAGCCAAAAATGAGCTTCGTCACTGAACAAATTCTGGGTCAAGTTGTAATTGATTTTGAGCCAATTCACCGAACGTACGACGCAACCGATGGTATTACGGCTTGAGTTTTTGGCCATCCTGCAAGACACCAGACCAAAATCTTTTCGCAAAATTTTTCACGTATATAACAAGCCCCAATTTCCTACAAACGGTGACGTATTGAAAATTTGGATCTTCATCAACACTGCCAGCAATGCGATGCGAATATATCGCTCGGTTGGGCGATTGGAATTCACGAGGTGCTCTATAAGTTTGAAGCACAGAACACTGATTTTGATATTAAATTTGCAAGCGTTCTTCAGATGTTTGGTAATTAACTAAAATTTTTTTTCTGATTAATATTAAGACTTATTAGTACAATTTTAAAATAAAACATTTTGTTATATTTATATTATGTAAATCTTTTTTAGTGCGCCTTTTAATGACAGCAAACTTTCATTATTTTTACCATTTTCGCCTCTATTACTATCATGGATTTTAACTAAACAATCTCTTATATTTTGTATCATTATGTTTTTCTGGATCATTATCATAGGAAGCATGCATTTTGCAATAATAGGCTTAAACGCAGCCCATCATCATCCAGAGATTTTTCATGATGGAGATACTACTAGGTTAGTATCTAAAAATATATCCAGCTTCTTTTTTACATCTACCGATTTTCAGACCAAAATCAGAACTTGACTGGGGAGTATATCAATTAGATGCTGTCATGGATAGAAAAGATATCACCGGATCGCATTTCTTGGTTTTAACTAGTTTTGGTGATCATGCCCTTCATCACTTGTTCCCTACATTGGATCATGGTATTTTGAACGATCTATATCCAGTGTTTATACAGACTTGCAAGGAATTTGGAGTGGATTGGAAACTAGAGTCACAATTGGATTTGATAAAGGGACAGTACAGACAGCTGGCTAAAGTTTTGCCCAATAAAAATCCACCAAGGAAAATGTTAAGGACTAGCTTATAAGTATATTATGTAATTTTGACTATAAAAATCTCAGGATTACTGTAACTTGTTTCCACTAAATACTTTTCGTAGTGCTAAAATAAACCAATAGTTTTCTGTCTTTTCTTTAAATACTAGGATGTAACAAAAGTATTTGAGGTAGGGTAGAGCGGGGCAAGTTGTGCAATCAAAATATCTGAAAAACTAAGCAACCTACAACAAAAGTGTAAATGACGAAAAGCAGGAGTTATGGGAGAGGAATACATAGCGCGACTGCCAATTGCTGTCCGGTGCTCCGATAAAATAAGAGAAAGCTTTGTTTTTTTTTCAGCGTAAAAAAATATTACGGGTCACCATAATTTTTCCACTATATTCGTATAAAAACATTTAACAGGTCCACTGCCGCCGATGGCAAAACCCGTCACTCACGCCATTAGTCTGGCGCCAGTGACGGTATTTACCGATATTTACATCGGTCATTGTGGTACGTTCTGAACAGTTTCTAAAGTGTAGTTTTACGTGCGCGGTTTTGTTTTTTTTTGCTTTTTTTAATAAATATTTCGTTTCAATATGGAACAAAATATTAATAAACCTGAACCTGGACCTGATGAAGAGTTGCGCTAGATTTTAGAAAATAGTGATTTCTTCCCAAAAAAAAATCTAGGCAAGAGATGTAGATCCTGCAGTCTTGAAGGCAAACGAACGGACACCATTTATGAATGTCCTGATTGTCCTGACCGGATAGTGGATATCCGGTATATTGTATATCAGGATATTGTCTCAAATGCTGTTCAATCTATCACAATTAATTTTTTAATTTTATTATTATTAGTTTTGTAAATATTTTTCATATATTTTTAGACATTTGCTTTTTACATCTGGAGAAAATTTTGTTGATGTCTTAAATTTTATGAACATTTTTTGTTACTGTTATCATTTTTTGAAATTTAAACAAAAACAATGGTCGGCCTCCACCGAAATTTAACATACTATATATATTTAACGAATATTTAACGAATATTTAACATAAGTTATTATCAGCAGTGAACGTGTTAATATGGTGGAAAACAGACCAACTTTTGCTTTATCAATAAAATAAATACATATTTTATCAGAATTAGTATGGGATAACGTGTATAAAATTAGTACACTATAATTGTTTTCACGATTGAAGTACGAACCATTAGGAGGGAATACATTCTTTAAGAAGATAAGCAGCAAAACAATGTGCTGGTTATATTGCACTAGGTTAATTGAAAAGTTTGCGAAGCGACACCTGTAGAGCAATAAAAAAAACTATATAATTTATTACATTTTAAAGTTTTATCCTTCATATGAACATGTGTGAAGTTTTAAGTCGATCTGTTAATCAATTTGTTCAAAACAGCAGCTTAAAGTAAACGTATCATTGTTATTTTTTAAAATAGAAAATATTGAAAATCGTGCAGTGATTAAATTCTTTGTAAAAAGGTTTAAAGGCAATGGAAATTCATAGTGAAATGGTAAATATACTAAGGAAGTCTGGTTTTTCAAAACAATGGTTTGTAAGTGAGCAGGAGAGTTTCAACATGGTCGTATAAGCCTGGATGATGATCCTCATTCTGCACGTCCAATAAGTGCAACTACTGAACAAACAACTAATTCTATACACGATATAGTCACGGATGACACACAATTGACTTTAAGTAAAATTGCTGAGACCATGGACATCTCAACTGAACGGGTGTTTCATATTTTGAAAAAAGAATTGGGCTTGAGAAAGCTAAGTGTAAGATCAGTGCCGCATTTGTTAAATTCTGATCAAAAGCGACTTCGAGTAAAACTTTCTAACCAACATTTGGATCTTTTTCGATAGAATTAAATATATTTTAAACGTCGTTTTGTAACTATGGATGAGACTTGGGTTTACCACTATAATCCTGAATTGCGACAACAAACCGCAGACTGGACTGAGCCCGGTTGTTCAGCTTCGAAGCAGCCAAAGTGGTCAAAATCAACCGAAAATTTTATGGTATCAATTTTTTGGGATGCAAAAGGCATTTTGTTAATCGATCACCTTCAAACCGGTTGCTCAACGTTTTGGATCAATTGGATGCAAAAATTCGTGAGGAAAGACCTGCTTTAGCGAAGAAAAAAATCATTTTTTATCAAGACAATGCACCACCTCACAGAGGTGTTCTTGCAATGGCCAAATTGAAGGAGTTGCACTACGAATTGTTGAAGCATCAACCATATTCACCAGATCTGGCCCCCTCTGACTTTCATCTATTCCCAAACCTCAAAAAATCCTGGGTGGCAAATGTTTTTCATTAAATTAAGAAGTTATAGCAGCCGTAAATTAATATTTTGAAGGACTTCTAGAAAATCACTTCAGAGATACTTAATATAATTAGAGCTTATAAAACAAGTTTATAGTTGAGCTTCAACTATAAACTTGTTTTATCATCATTTTCGTTCCGAGAACTTTTCAATTAGCCTAGTACAAAAATGTTTAAAGTAGAGTTAATATTATACTAATATATTATTTATTATGGTAAATAAATTAGAAAACAAAACTTGCCTTTTAAACGTGCGTTTTTTCTACCATTTTATTACATTGTCCACCACTGTATTATAATATGAAATATCTTGGGATAATATATTAGTCAAAAACGAAGTAAAAGAACGATATAACTTGTTTATTTGTGCCTTATATCATACAACATATTCACACATACAATAATAGTTAAATACCTGGACTTTTTACAAAATATACCGTTGGATTTGTAGTGAATTATTACAGAAAAGGCAGAGAACAAAGGCTGCTATGATGGTAATACGTGTCTCTTTCCAAACCTTCTTCCTCCGTTTCCCATAAATACACACACAATATCGATTTTAAAAATATTTTGTTTAATGAAACAACGGAATCATACTTCTAATTGACAAAAAAAATTAAACAAAAAAAAAGAACAAAAATAAAGAAATAAAAAATGTAATAATTAATAATTATTAAAATACACACGCGGCTAGAATGGTAGGTCCGCGATTAAAGTTCGGATTTTGATTTAAACTAACACAGCGCAATTTAAAAATCGTTTTCAGGGGCGAGGTCGAACCTTGGAGGGAAAAGACCACCTTCACCCAATCCAGGACGCTGTCTTGGCTAGAAAAAAAAGAAAAACATATGTTAATGAGCCGAATGAGATAAAATAAGAAAGCGGTAAAAAACAGGAATCAATTTCAAAAGTTAGCAGAAAATTTTGTAATTACACAATGTCAAATTATTAAAATTTATTAACTTTTACTTTTTATTTTCACATATTCTATTCTTTGATTTCCACTAATACAATAATATTACCTTTAAATTTAAATATTAAAAATATACATTTAGAAGCTTCAAAAATTGATATACGCCATTTTAAAACAACTGACTCAGTGTTGCCAGTTATCTAAAAGAAAAATGTTTCGTTTTTTTATTTTTCGAAATATTATTGTTAAATTATTGTAAAATTACTACCGTTTTGTATATAATTTTTTTAATAAATTATCAAAAAATATTTTCTATATTTATTAATTTTTTGAATTTAATTCCTTTCAAATGTAAAACATATTTTTAAAACAAAAAACAAAAAACATTAAACCTTTACAGGTACTAATAAAATGGGCACTAGTTACATTTTTTTACTATATATAGCACAAAATCTGATCTATAAGCAGGTTTTTTTTATATTACAGATATAAAAACAGGACTAGAAAAGACGAGAAAGATGCATAGACGTAAAAAGAAAAAAAGTTTTGCCCCACTTACAAGTTACTTGAAGTGAAGTTACTCCAGAGCGATTGCTGGTAAGCGATTTGGTTTATTTGCTTGCGGCTTTAATTAGAAGATTTTATTAATATGATTTTTTAACGTTTTTGAATATGTTTTGTATATTGACTGATATCGGTGATAATAAGGCGGGTGTGATTTTAGAATGTGTATTAAAATTTATTTCAACTTACGGCTGGGCTGCCTCCTCTGGCGCTTGATCCAGCACGTCCCTTCGCGCGGAATTTGGCGATGGCTTGTTCAGCAAGGTCGGCACGTTCTTCGGCTTCTTCCAATTCTTGTTGGGCCTTGCGGAATTTGGCCAAGTTAAGAGCAGCAATTTCTTCGGCTTCTTCGATTTGTCTCTTGTATGTCTTGATCTTTTGTTGGAGTTTGTCGACGAGGTCTTGCATACGTTCGTGGTTCTTGCGGTCTTCTTCGGCCTGGAAGCTGAGCTCCTTAATACGGCGTTCAGATTTCCTGAGATTCTTTTGGGCATCGGCGTGCCTTCTTTGTTCACCGTCCAATTCGTTCTCCAATTCTCTGACGCGTTGTTCAAGCTTGGCAATGGCCTTCTTGCCTCCTTTAAGAGCGTTAGCCTCGGCTTCGTCGAGACGGACTTGGAGGTCTTTGATTTGGGTTTCGAGGGCCTTGCGGAGTTTTTCTTGGGTTTGGGCGTGGTCTTGTTCGGCGCGTAATTCATCAGCAAGACGGGCAGCGTCAACCATAGCCTTCTTGGCCTTTTCTTCAGAATTCTTAGCCTCGTTGAGGAGTTCGTCGAGGTCGGAATGCAAGGTTTGGAGTTCGGTCTCCAACTTCCTCTTGGCACCAGATAAGGAAGCGTTCTGGGCAGCGAGGTCGTTGAGTTGTTCGTGGGCATCTCCCAATTCTTGTTCGGCTTGGCGACGAGCACGGTCGGCTTGTTCCAAGAGAGTGCGAGATTCTTCCAATTCGTTCTGGAGAGCATTAGCACGACGTTCAGAAATACCCAATTGTTCGCGGGCTTCATCACGAGCGCGTTGTTCTTCTTCAAGGGCTTGTTGGGTATCCTTGAGTTGTTGTTGGTAGCGTTTGATGGTCTTTTGGGCCTCAGCGTTAGCCTGAAATAACGAAAATAATGAAAATTGTTGCATTAAATTCCAGAAACATTATCCGGAGTACCTTGTTGGCATGGTCCAAAGCGATTTCCAATTCATTGATGTCGGCTTCCAACTTCTTCTTCATGCGAAGAGCCTCAGCCTTACCCTTGGCTTCGGCTTCAAGGGATGCTTGCATAGAATCGAGAGCACGTTGGTGGTTCTTGCGGGTATTTTCGAATTCTTCTTCTTTCTCTTGGATGCGCCTGTCGATTTCTTGACGTACTTGAGACAATTCCAGTTGGCTGCGTAAAACTTTGTTTTCTTCTTGTTCCAGAGCGGCTTCGGCTTCTTCGAGAGCGGCTTGGAGTTCGTCCTTTTCGGCTTCCAAGCGTTTCCTTGCCTTTTCGATTTCGTGAATGTTGCGACCGCCTTCGCCGATTTGGTCGAGCAAGTCCTTGACTTCGTCAGCGAGGTTCTTGTTTTCACGGCGAACGGCTTCAAGTTGTTCCTGGCCTTCTTCGTAGGCACCCTTGAGTCTGAACAATTCGGTGGAGTAGTTGCGGCATTCCTTTTGGCTGGCATCGAGTTCGGCAGCGAGATCATCAACCTTGAGTTTCCATTCTCCAATGATCTTGTCGAAGGCCTTCTGTTTCTTTTCGGCAGCGTTGGCGATGGCATTGGCACGATCGACTTCCAGTTGCAAGTCTTCGACTTCGGTAGCCAATCGTTGCTTGGTCTTTTCGAGAGCTACAACTTTCTGGTTGAGGGATTCAATAGTTTCTTCAGCTTCAGCGAGACGGGCCTGGAGCTTCCTCTTGGCTTCTTCGAGTTCTTCAGAACGAGCCACACCTTCAGATTCGTATTTCTGGCGCCAGAGTTGAGATTCGGCGTTGGCCTTGCTAAGTTGACGTTGGATGTCAGCCTTGGCTTCGGCTTCCTCTTCGACTTGTTCGCGAATATTGTCCAAATCGTGTTCCAGATTGCGGAATTTGCCCAAGAGAGTGGCGCGTTCGCGGCTTTCCTCGTCGGCTAACCTCTTGGTGTCTTCCAGTTGAGTGGTGAGAGAAACCTTGATCTTGCTGAGTTGGGAGACTTGGGATTCGGCTTCCTCGAGTTGTCTCAGAAGATCAGAGTTTTCAATGGACAACTTCTTCTTGGCGGCATCGAAGTCATTGAGGGTGCGGTTTGTTTCATCAAGTTTGCCTTGGACATCGTTGAGTTGTTGAGTCAACTGTTTGGAGACTTTTTCGATGGCGGCCTACAAATTAAATTATTATTGACGGGATTGTACCTTCATTAAGAGCTAAACACCAATATAACACAAAAAAGAAGCAATGTGGGCATTTTTACCGTGGTATTAGCGGGCAAATAGAACTAGGTTAAGAGACGAGTGTAAAAATTCAGACGAACAAAGCTGACAGAGCAAAATATCTTGTTGTTAGGCGTCGCTAAATGAAACAAACAACCTAAAAAAGACATTATATGGCTGACTAAAGCGGCTGTCCCTTCAGTACCTTTTCGTTAGCCAAGTGGTCAACAGATGCACGAAGGTCATTAAGTTCGCCGAAGTATTGAGCCTTTTCTTTCTCAGCCCTAAAGAACAAGACAGAGAAAACAACATTGAACATATATCTAATTACAAAAAGGGAAAGAACGGTGAAAAAGTAGAGAGATATGTACAAATCACAGTATGGGCAACATAATAGACAGACACGGAACTATATTTTTGGGATGTGGTAAGTACCTTCTCCCTTCCAACTTGATCAACTGCACCACGAGTCTGCTGAAGTTCTTGATAAATACTGGCGCGGTCTCTTTCAGCCCTAAATTGGTTCGTATTTACGTTAGAATATATTTAAAACTTACATAATCTTATATTTAGCATTGTACCTGTGAAATAACTATAATTATAAGAAAAATATGAGGAAGGTGATGTTGATGACAAATGAGGAATTAATAAAGTATACTTACTTAGCCTTGAGTTTGTTGAGTTGGTCGATTTGTTCGCCCATTTCGGAAACGGCATCGTTGTGCTTCTTGCGGAGATTGGCGAGGGTGCCTTCGTGTTGGATGTTAGCTTCTTCCAAGTCACGGCGGAGTTTAGCGAGTTCGGCTTCTCTCTTTTTGTTGAGCTCGATTTGAGCGGAGGTAGCACCACCGGCTTCTTCCAAGCGTTCGCCGAGTTCTTCAAGTTCGCGGGCCAAGTCAGCGCGTTGCTTTTCGGCTTTAGCGCGGGCTTGACGTTCGGCTTCGACTTCCTCTTCGAGTTCTGTAACAGAATCAATGCCATCACCATCCATCATCATCCCGAATCATTCAATCGAGTTATTACCTTCAATGCGGGCCTGGAGTTCCTTGATCTGTTTCTGGGTCTTGCCAACAACGGATTGTTCGTCTTCCAATTTAGCGGTCAGAGATGAGATTTCCTTGTCTTTGCGTTGGATGGTCTGTTCTAATTCCTTCTTGTTGCGTTCCAAGTCAGCAACAGCTTCCTGGGTCAATTTCAAGTCGCCTTCAACCTTCCTCTTGGATTTCTCCACATCACCGCGGAGTTTCTTCTCACGTTCAAGAGAATCTTCGAGTTCGTCAAGGGTCTGTTCCAATTTAGCTTTAACTTTGTTCAAGTGGTTGACTTTGTCTTCGGCGGCTTGGAGTTCTTCACCGATCTTCTGGCTATTTTCACCGGACAGTTTCTTTTCTTTGTTGAGCTTGTTGATGAGTTCGTCTTGGTGAGCGATTTCATCGTTCAAGTTCCTGATTTGATGGTCTTTGGTAGCCTTGTCTTGTTCGGACTTTTGAAGGTTGAGTTCCAAGTCTTCGATGTCCTTCTTGTAGCCAGAGATTTCTTGTTCGAGTTTCTTCTTTTGTTGCGTCAACTGGTTGCGAGCATCTTCCTCCTGGCTTAAACGATCTTGAGTTTCCTATAATTTTGGAAATACAGGTTATGGTGCCAGCCGATTAAAATAACCATTTCCATTAATCCAGGTATTAGTAAGACCTGCTGTAGATGTAGTTTTATTTGGACCGGGGCCAATAAAATGTTGCAAATATTTTTTAACGATTCCTAATCATCGTTGAACATCAGCCAAGGGTTATTAAAAATTAACAACGTGAAAAGCAACTTTAACTAATGAAAGATCTTATTGAAGGACATCCAACTTGTTTCACATCAAAACTATTTTTTTTCTTTGCGAAAATATCCAGCGGTATTAATAGACGGTATTTAAAAAATAAGCGGGAATTGTTTACATTAGTTTTTATGGGAAGTGCAAGAAAAATATACAACAGCAACGGAATATATATCCCACTGTTTTAAATTAGAACTCTCTGGAAGAGCGTTAGTCGTATTCTGGGAAAATCCACACCTTTTTAGATAGTGGAAGATAGAAGTTTTAGATAGGGCATATCAAAAAATATTTGCAATAAGGATTTGGAAAAATTCTGATCCTAAAATTTCACATAGTGAAGCATTACGCAACTTTGGCAGATTTGTTGGAACATTTTCCAGAAATTGTTAATGATGGGAATGATTTATTTATATTCTTGCAAAAATGAACATTTACGTTAAGTAAGGAATATTCTATCTCTAAATTAATGAAAAATACTAATGATTTTTGGTAAGTAGCTTTTCTGTGGATTAACAATATTATTTGCCTAAAAAGGAGTGCGTTAATTGTATGATATTCTGTTACATAAATAATTTAGTGAAATTTACAATTAAAATTTTAAAGAATGTTTAAATGTAATAATATTGAAAATCATAGTTTAAAAATGCTTACCTGTAATTGGGATTCAAGATCGCTCTTTTGGGCTTGCAATTTGTTGGCTCTCTCTTGGGTATCCGACAAATTTCCCTTTTCGCTGTCCAAGCTGGCTAATAGTTCAGCCTTTTCGGCCAACAGTTTGGCATATAAGGCTTCCAATTCCTTCTTGGCTTTTTCTTCACGTTCGAAGGCTTCTTGGGCCTTGGCGGCCTTCTCTTCCAATTTCTGCAATTCGGATTCTTTTTGTAGATAACTTCGTTCCAGGGCGACTAATTGGGGATCGATTTTCGGTGAACCGCTTCGCACTTGAACGGATTCTTTGGATGATGTTTCGTCGGACGATGTTTCAGATCGTTTTGTATCTGCCACATCTTTCGCGCGTTTCGTTTTTTTACTTTTCTGTTCGTCTGTCGATATCGTATCCGGAATATCTTCCAGTTCCTTTTCGTTAATAGCCACCGAAGCCATATCGAAGTGTGAGAATGTATATCGATTAATTGATTCGCTTAAGTGTAGATCGGATGCTGCGCTGAGGCAAGTGGCGTTCGCCTCCTTTTTGCGACTCAACTGTATCTGCCGATCGAGTCAGTCTTGGGGAATAGTCATCAACGTGGGAGGAAGATGAAAGATTGTAGAAATATGCGATACGACCGACATAGTATGACATAAATAGATGAAAGTAGGTGGGGAGAATATCAAATTTTATATTTAGCCAATCTAATACGGGACAGGTGATTAAATTTGTTACCGTGTAAAAAAAATCGACATCTTCATCGCGTAAACATCGCTTCCCAATACAGGTCAGGTTATTTACAACCGAGCGGGATCGCATTAATCTCCACCAAATCTTATAAACAGGTTCGTGTACGTGAATTTATTTTAAGAAAATCGCGCGTAATGCATCAGAAAAATCTTTAGATATTTTCTAAAATTAGGCCGTATCCCGTTTCTTGGAAAAAACAACCGTCCAAAGAAAAATCAATAATCATATCGTTGGAAGAAAACAATCAAGAATGAAATTGTTTAGAACGAAAAGAAAAGAAAGAAGTAAAAATAAATTTGATGTTATGAGATGGCATATTTGCGAACATTCCGCCGAAAATGTGTGTTCGTTATATTTTTAGATTTGTTTCTTCTATTTGAAAAACTGAACATTATTCTGACTAAGAGTCTTACTCATAATAAGTAAAAAAAACTTGTTCAAGAAAAGTAATCTGAACCATATTTAGATGGACCGATAAAAACATAAAGTTCTGGTAAAAGGAGCAATATATTTAGATGAACTCTATGATATTTATACTGTTACGGGCTACGCCCTACGGGCTACCTAAGGAGTAACAATTATTTGTTTTTTCCTTTGTTTATAAATAAGGGATTGTATTTCCTTTCTCAAAGGTTTAATTCGATTTGAACTTTTTGTTTCGACAAATAAACATTCCTTCTTCGGTAGTAAAGTAACTCCACTGCCAAATAGTCGTCAATACTCACGATTTTTAACAAAAAGTCGCAAAATTTGCAAAAATATAGCAAGACCACAACCTTCACATCTGACCACCTCAAAAATTAACGAATTGGACTTTGAACTTCTCTCTGATCTTGCATACAACATCGACCTCTCTCGGTCGGCTTATCACTTGTTCTGGCTCACTTTTTGTAAGGAAATATTAGAACTGAGGAAGGGGTAAAAACTGAACTGCCCAAGAGGAATTGAGTTACTACATCTCAAAGATGCATTGAGGTCAATGAATAACTAAGCACCTCAAAACATAAATACTTTTGTATTTAAACTAGTATTTTGTTTTTTTGTGAACTTTTAACTTACGATTACATTAAGGAAGAAACTACGACTATGTTCATGATGATTTAGATCAAATTAGATTCAAGATTAAATTTAAGATCTACATCAAGCCCTTTTTGTAAAATTTACTTTAGCGTGCAACTTCTCATTCACGCAAATATATTTGATAATGAATATATTGAAATATCAAAGAGGCAAGTTTAGATATCCTACTCGAATTTGAGCGAAGACTTGAAGACAAGATAGATTATTATATTACATTCGATACCTGTGAAAGAATATATACCTTGATATTGAAGAAAATTCATTCATTCCTGACTTTCTGCTACCTCTACTGTCAAAACATTAATCGCAAGTCATCGATCAAACAAGTCATCGCAAGAAAATCACCGCAATAAAATTATCATCATCTTCATTCTGCCCTTCTGAATCTCAATTTGGCTTCTAATGAGTTTTTTTTTTGCGAACATCCAATGATATATGTTTTGTGGTCATTTCCAGTAAGAATCCATTCAAGTTCGAATCCGTCGCCGCTGTAAGGCAACTTACGGCGATCTCATCCTCGATGCGAGTGACGTTGAGGAGTGGTCTGACCTTCTGCCACAATTTGTACCATGGCCAAGTCCTGAGTTTGAGGTATTTCCTCAAGTTTCTCTGGCAGACTTGGAGAGCCAAGCGTTGTTCTTGCAGTTTCTTGAATTCCTTTCTGGAGAGGTAACCTCTGATCCAAGATTGCATCCAGGTTACGATCTTGCTCAGACGTTCATCACGAAGTTCTTCCATCTGACCCAAGACACCAGCGCGGAAGAATACCTACATTTTTCGAATAGGGAAATTGATAGATAATAGATGAATACCACTAATCGAGGATATGGAGACACAAATGAAGTTATTGTTTGCTTAACACATCATAAAATTTAGGGAGTTACATCTCGTGATTTTTTAGATATAGTTAAATGTATGCTACACTTAAAATATATGATGTATTACTGCATCTAGATTAAAATTAGCAGAAGCATTGTTTTAGGATTTTCAAGCCACACTTAAGCAGCAAAACCGTTGAAGTATGTATTCAGGTTATACCTTGGTTTTGCCCAATCTATATTGTTCTTTGTCAAGCCCGATGATTTCCAAAATGACATCAGCTGCTTTTTCGGCTGTCATGGAATCCTTGATCATGCTTGCGCCCAGAATTTTGTATCTGATTTACGCAAGAAGTCAAGTGTTTAAAAACAAATTATAGCCAGAAATACTTTACAATTTCCAACTTAGTCTTGATATTTGAAAACTGTAAAGGTCGTTATTTACTTAATAAAATATCAAACAAATGGATAGTCACATAAAACAGGAATAAGGTAATGGGTGTGTAGCTTGTCAGTCCTGCTACATTAGGCACTTCGAATTCATCGAAATGTAATTTTTTTTCTCAAAAAATATAAAAACGACATCAAAACACTGTACTAGACCAGGGACATGCCTTAGTGTGACCAAGACGGTACAATTCGGAGTCAAGATTGGTGGTTTGCAAGATAACATCAGCACATTTTTTTGGGTCGGATTCCTTGGAGACGGCGGATGGGTTCAAGATTTTGTAACTATATAAAACACAGGCGTATAATGAATTAAAAAAGGATTTTTTGGGATTTTTGAGTCACACTAAATTACAATTAATTTTCTAAAAAATGGGGGACAAAAACTTCTGACGGGTCTTTCAATAAGAAGGTTTTTTAACTGCAGTTAGTCTAGTAGATCTTTAATAACATAATTTTTTCGTCCTGATATTGAAAAAACTGAATAATTGTCGTTTATAAAAATGGTAAACACTACTGAAAAGTATGTATATGTCGAAATAACGTGATGTAGTAATAAAAATCGAACAACATACCATGATAAAATTTGAGAACGGAGAAAGTTTGCGACAGGGGAACAGATCCCTTTAGAATAGTATCAGTCCGATTTAACATAGTATTGAACAAAATTATCAGCGGAATAGACATGGACGTATCATAAATGAAACGATTATTAAGAAATATTATCAGGTAGTAAAATATGCAGATGAACTCCACACACTATAACGATGGAAAAGGTGGTTAAAAAGAAACCTACGATGAAATAAAGGTGAAAGTCAATAGAATCAGTCTAGAAATAAATACAAACAAAACTAATGCGATTGAAAAGAGAATTAATTCAAGAAAGCAGAAGAGATGCGTGCAAAATTTGAAAGAAGAGTATGCAGAAGAACTTTTGGTGCTAGGAATGATTATGGAAAGTGGTGAATCTGGTATTCCTTCGAACTCGAACAATTATACAAAGATCTGAATATCGTAGACGATGTGAGGGTTCAGTGATTCAGATTGGCGTTAATACCTGAAACCTATGAGAATCGTGGAGGGGCGAATAGGAGTAACTGAAAGAGACGTTGACCAAAGACACGGTCACAAGATACTGTAAAAAGAGATGCTGAAAAGCTACTGTACATAAAAAAACCAAGAAGCTGGAAATCAATTCGGATGGAGGCGAAGGTTGAAGGAGACGAAGGCGCACTGTAATTGTACGTTTGTTCTGGTCATTCATAAGAAATATTGATATGGTTCGTGAAAATATTGCAGAATATTTAATTTTTAAACCATATAAAGGTCGCGATTAACATTGAATTTTTTTAAAGAAAAACCAGATGGATTACAAACAAAATTTTTGTGTGTAAGGTGAAATAACCGCAAAAAAGATTACTGAATTAATCTTTAATATTCAAAAATATATTGTTGGGATAGTTTATGGACGGACCGAATGAAGCAAACGACTGCGATAAGTACTTATATGCAAATGATCTGAATGTTATGTGATTTCAATAGGATGACGCTACCGAAACGATTGATTTTTGGCACACGAAATTTCTTGAACGTGTTCTCTCCTTAAATAGCGATTAAGATTGGCCATCGGCATTCTACTATATTCTGTTGGGCTAGTTTCTTTGAGTCAATATTAAAGAAAAGTATTATAAGGATAACTCCTAAAAATAGATAAAGTACAGCATCCCATAGTTTGTTATTTTCAAAATATACATGGCAATTATTCAGTTTATTGAATTATATTTTTTTAAATTCAAATAAGCATCTTTTTTTTAATTCAAATAAAAAAACGGCTTCTTGAAAGAACGTACACAAGGTGTTGGCAATACTAGAATATTTACAAGATAATTATTTATATGCACATACAAAAAGAACGATGTTGGACACGGTATTCATATCTTATAAGTAACCAGGCCAAATGAATGGTAAACTTGTTTTGAGTTTATTGTAGAGCAAAATAGACATTATTAAATATTAATTCTATGTCCAATACCATGTTAAATATTTTCATTGCATAAAAAATATATTTGTAATATTTTTTTTTTCAGTTGTTTTGATCCTACTGAATCAAAGCTGTTGCATAAACTCAACAGATAATTATTTCACTTTTAAAAGCTGAACAAATCTGAAGGAAAATAGTATTGGATATAGTCAAGCAAATAGGAGTCATTTTACAACAATTTCACACGTTTGTTCAGAGGTATTGTAGAGTTTGATATCTACATTTACATAATTTATGTAAATGTAGATATCAAATTTAGATTTATATATATATATAAATATATATATATATATATATATATATATAAATATATATATATATATATATATATATATATATATATATATATATATATATATATATATATATATATATATATATATATATATGCTATGTAAATAAATAATTAAATTAATTTTCACCATCCATCAGGTTCAGTTACTTATGAGACACTATTTTATATGGGTTCTGCATTGACAGGACAAAACAATTGTCTTGCCTTGGTGTGTCCAACTCTGTAGCTTTCAGGATCTAAACCGATCTCTTCGAGACACTTTCTGCCAGCTTCTTTTGGATCTTTTTCTTTTGCCATTGTAGCAGGAGCTAGGATCATGTAACTAGACAGCACCAAAGTCGTGTGTCAACATAATATCGATACGATTTCATACGATTTTCATTTTCATAAAATATTGCCAATTTGGGTTTAAATTACAAATATTTAATTTTTTTTCTTATAGCAATCAAAAGTTGTTCACTTACCGAAGTTTAAAGTCAGGGTAGACCATTCTGTTGGGGAAACCTTTACGGCAAATACGGATACCTTCAAGTACACCGTTGCAGGTCAGTTGGTGCATTACCAAGTGGGAGTCAATAACACCGGGTTGTTTCAATTCATTGGGGATGATGCAACGTACAAAGTGAGGTTGAGTGGCTCTTAAAGTGGACATCAGGTTGTTCAGTTGTTCCTGTAGCATAACAAGTTTTTGAATTTGATGTTTGATCAGTAAGTTTCACTGAAGCCAATTGAAGAGGAACTTCAGTAAAACCTTTAAAATTATATTTGGGATTAGTGTACGTTATTTGTCAGTATGAAAAGCATTGCCGCAAGAATACAGCTTTAGTATCAGAAAAATGTTAATTGAATTAAAAACAACAAAATTTATGGGTGGCCATTTTAGGTAAGAAATGGTACAAGATCCAAGAAAATATATGTGTTAATTACGTCAAATCATTGACTTGACATTGAAATGCCAATTTTCTCAGTGTAACTTGATAAGTTTAACATCGAGGAAAAGCAAAAATTATACCCAGTTTGAGCATATAAGTTTTTAAAATTTTTCTTTTGCTTATGTTTTTGTTTAATTACAACCAGAAAACACAGTATATCTTACGCCTGGTCAACTCATGACAAACAAATTTCAAATACTGACATAAAAAGTAACAATTTTAAAGGTGCTCCTTTGACGGTTCAAGAGAGAAGACAACCTATTAAATTGACAGTGAAAATAAAGACGTACAAGTTCCGTAAGGTACAGTGTTCGGAACGGTGAATGAATGGGTAATTTTTTATTTAATTTCGAACGTACCTTGTAGCCAGAGGATACGGTGGCGAAGCCACCTCCCTTCTTGCCACGACCTATAAAAATATGCGTACACTTAAAGCATTTATTATATTAATACTGAAGCAAATCTTTATTTTTATTGGGAAATCAAGGAAAAAAAACGGAGGTTCTTTGTTCCTCGATAGAGCGTTTGCTGCATTGGGAGGTAAAAAGATTAATTGTTAAAAATGTTCTGAAAGAATAGGCAATAGCTCTGAGCTCAGCGTCTTATGAGTAATCAGAGTATTTACCCTGTACATAGCTGATACAGTCTGGAAGGCAGAACCCTTGGTTCTCTTAGCTCCTAAATTGAATTAAATAAATATATAAAGATAAAGTTGATTTTAATTGGATAGGGCAGGAGTATTGAAAGGAACTTTATATGTTACCTTTGCCACCAGCATCTTGTCCACCGGATTGACCAGGATGATCAGCGAAAATTTCAACCAAGAGGGTGTTGGAGCCCTTCTTGAACAAATCGACGACAGTGTCGTTCAGAGGGTCCTTGTTCTTTTCCAGCCAGTTGGTGATGTTGTATGGTACCTAAATAACAACAGTAAATTTAGTTTCGAGCTCTAAACCACCCCCATCAACTTCAAATACATACATTACCAGCGTAGTGACCCAAGGTGAAGTGAGCAGCTTGCTGACCAGGCTTTGGTGGTTTTGGTTTCTGGAAGTTGGGAGATTTGCCCAAGTGGTTGGCGTTCAGTTTTTCAACGAATGTTTGATCGGTAGCTTTGGGGAACATAGATTCTTCTTCAAGAATGGACAAGATACCCATAGGCTAGACATCGGAAACAAGTCGGTATTAGTTGCTGAAGATAAATTTCGTCGCGTCTGAATTGGGGTCGTTACCAACGTCAATTCAGTGTGGTATCTCATTTTGTATCCTACCTTTATAGTGCTGGTGATCAAAAAAGGTAAGCGCTAAGACTAGTTATTGGGTAACTGTGCATATACTATTAAGTGAAGTAAAGCTACGAGAAGATAGGGGAAAACTTGATTAAAAGTACCTTTTCAATCAAGTCAATGCAAGGTTGTAAATCCAAGCCAAAATCGATAAAAGTCCAGGGGACTCCCTCGATTTTATATTGTTCTTGCTCCAAAATAAACGTATAATGATTGTAAAACTGTTGAAGTTTTTCATTGGAATAGTTTATACACAGCTGGTTAAAGCCATTATACTGTAAAAATGTTAGAATGTTAGCACACTGTTATATTCATTTTGGTAATAAAATACAGTCCCTTCGAAGGGAACGGTTATAGAGTGATGTCAGAATTAGTTACTGTTTTTTAATTTGGATTAGTTACAAATCGCTGTATCCTGTAATGCTAAAATTGAAATATCGAGAACTTCCTAGATCATAATCTATTGGGTAAAATGCGAACTACGACATGGACTGAAAAGTTATCTTTATTTAGAAAAGTTTATCAGCTGTTGATATCAAAACGGATGTAGATCAAAATTTGTGTGTGCATTATTAGTGAATTTGAACGTGATCATGCAAGTGTTTTTGATGATGGATGCAGTGAAAGACCAAAAGAGGTAACAACAGATTAAAAAAAAATGTAAAAAATTAAGGACAAGTGTATTCGATGACCGTAAAATGAAGTAATGTAAGATCGCCTTAAATAAGATGGATGCTACGTTTACCCACAATAGATCAAAAACGTATAACCACTCCACAATAATGTTTAAACTCATAGAAGTGGAATAAAACAGATTTTTTAACTAATCATTCATCAGCCATATCTCTAAAAATTAGGGCCACTACATTTTGGGATGGAATATTGCTCGTCGCTCACGGTCAGAATAAAAATCTCTTATTGATGATAACGACTATTTTTTGTACCTACTATTGAAAAGACGTGTTGCAAGAAAGGAGATTTGCGAGAGTTCATAAACGAAAAAAAAGAATATTTTGAAGGGTTTGATAAAATGCGATACAAGGAGATAAATGTTGAAAATGTTTCGAGCGAATAGGATATTATGTCGAAGAATAATTGAAAAAATGTGGGTCAAAAAAATATTGTGAACTTTTCAGTCTATGTAATAGATTTGATGGTATTTTTTTAATGCCAGAGTTGTCCGAAAAGTTTTTTGTTAGAGAGATCAAACTTGTAGTTATCTGCCAAGCTGGTCGAGTTATTAACGAAAGATCATTGAGAAAGGCAAAATAAAATATTTTTAATAAACTGAAAAACTGATTTTAGATTCGATTCTGGTATGGGAAAAATCTCTGAACTTGGTCACGTTCAATTTCCAATCACGAGGTGATTGTAGGTCTGGTTGGGGCAGGTTGTAAACCTCTCAAAGTCAAATTTCCGGGCTTAGACTGGAAACTTTTCTACTACTCCTTGAAATTATTTTATTCGTATTAGTTAGAAATAGCTGCATGTCATATCGTTAAAAATAAAAATAATTGTTGATAAAAACCGCTTAAGATAAAAATTGATGTAAATGCTGATTTTTTTAATAATATTAGAAAGAAGAAATTTTTAAGAATATTATTCGGAAAGCCTGTCATATCTGATAAGCACTCAGTTGTTAATGGAGTGCAATCTACCTTTTCAATGAGTTCGATACAGGCAGCTAAATCCATACCGAAATCGATAAAGGCCCATTCAATACCTTCACGTTGGTATTCTTCTTGTTCGAGTACGAACATGTGATGGTTAAAGAATTGTTGCAGTTTTTCGTTGGTAAAGTTGATACAGAGCTGCTCAAAGCTGTTGAACTACACATAAACAAACAAAAAACAAATATATTACTGCGTCTCTAGCATGTTCGACATCCTGTACATGAGGTGGAATCCGCTAGAAACACAGCTGGTGAACATATAAGACCAGACATTGTTAAACTACAAGACATAGCATAACAGTCGGCGCTGGAATTAGCCACAGTTGACATTGAGTTGCTTTCTTTTGATGGCGGTCTCGGGCAGAACAGTTGTCTCAATTACCTTTTCGATCAACTCAATACAGGCGGCTAAATCCATACCGAAATCGATGAAGGTCCATTCGATACCCTCGCTCTTGTATTCTTCTTGTTCAAGTACGAACATGTGGTGGTTGAAGAATTGTTGCAATTTTTCGTTGGTAAAGTTGATACAGAGCTGTTCAAAGCTGTTGAACTACAGAGGGGAGGTAAAAAAACTACATCAACACAAACATAAAATAATTCACAATGCACTGTCCATAGGTGGAATCTCGTGAAAAAAAAATACGACTAAAACTATGCATTTTGGTCGTTGTATTCTGCAAGACCAATTTGTAACAACAATCAAAAACGAAGGTCTCAATCTGTTTCCTCTAGGAACTCCAATCTTCTAACAAAGAGGGGTCGTCGTTGATCCGTTACCTTTTCGATCAGTTCGATACAAGCAGCCAGATCCATACCGAAATCGATAAAAATCCAATCGATACCCTCTATTTTGTACTCTTCTTGTTCCAATACGAACATATGATGATTGAAAAACTGTTGGAGCTTCTCATTGGTAAAGTTGATACAAAGTTGTTCAAAACCATTGAACTATATACATACAAAAACATATTTAACACATATTTAATTGATTTGCTACAAAGTTAGTTTTGTCGTGATCACTCGCACGCCCACATACACACAAACGTAGACGTATTTGTACAAGTCGATACAACAGAAGACCATTTCCTTAAAGAAGTAAGTCTACCTTCTCGATGAGTTCAATACAAGCAGCCAGGTCCATACCGAAATCGATGAACACCCAGTCGATCCCTTCATGTTTGTATTCTTCTTGTTCCAATATAAACATGTGATGGTTAAAGAATTGCTGCAGCTTTTCGTTCGCAAAATTAATGCATAACTGTTCTAAACCATTGTACTGGGAAGGGAATAAGGGTTTGCATTAGTAATTTGGAAGAGGTTTATTGTTCAAGGAGAGAACATGCAATAAAGAGCTTACCTTATGCAGCAAAGAGCAACAGTTTATGTTAATGAAGCAAAGCTAACCTTTTCAATCAGTTCGATACAAGCAGCAAGATCCATTCCAAAATCAATAAACTGCCAAACAATACCCTCTCTGGTGTATTCTTCTTGTTCCAACACGAACATGTGGTGGTTGAAGAATTGTTGAAGCTTTTCATTAGTAAAGTTAATGCAAAGCTGTTCGAAGCCGTTATACTGGCGTTTGCAACAAAAAAAAAAATGAATAATTCACTAAATGCATTTGGACAGGACGTGTTTTTTTTCGAAAACAACTCATTCCCTACATTCATTAAGCATTCATACAATGTAAAAGTATTCTTAGATCTAGAATCTGAAATAAAAATATTTTTTTCCACCATGTACAGGATCAGTATTTATCGTATATGTACAGAAAAAAATAATTGAATTTAAGTGATTTCTCCTGCTGAAGTAATATATTTAAAACTTACGTCGAAGATTTCGAAACCAGCAATATCCAGTACACCAATGAAGTGTTGTCTCTTTTGTTTGGTGTCCAGAGTTTCGTTACATTTCTTGACCAAGTATTTGAAGACTCTGTCAAACATGGCCTTGGACATGGCACCGACGGAGTAGGTGACTTGAGATACGTTACGGCCCTGGGTGACGAATTCGTTACCGACCTTGATCTTGGGCTTGATGAGGGCAAGATACAAAGCTGCAGGATCAACACCCAAAAGTTTGGCGACTTTTTCACCTTCCTGAAAAATAAATGAAGTTATGGTCACATTTGATCTCCAACACCAATTCTGTGATTATAATGAAGTATACTCACAACACTGCCATCGGCTTCAGCTTGTTCTTCACGACCTCTTTGTTTGAACTTCATGGTACCCATGTGCATGACAGCGGCGGTAATCTTGTAAATGTTATTTTTGTCATCTTGAGAGAAACCAAGAATATCGAAAGCTTCCTATATTTTGTGGAAAGAAAAGAGTATTACTTTACGACGATGAGGATCTTGTAGACCATTTAGGTTTGATTAGAGTACAAAATCAATACGAACTTAAACAAGTTATTGATGATAAACTGGAGGATAACAAGCATTAGGCAGAGATCTGACAGGTTGAACATAATATGACAAGACACTACAAAGAAGATTTATACGAATTGACAGGTGTAAGGTTCAAAGAGGTGTTTTGAAACTTACGTCTGTTAGCCCCATTTCTTCTTTGTCATCCACGTTAGGAATTGTAGTTTTACCCTGGGATACGTAGTTATAATCGTAAATATCGTCTGTCAATAAGCACATATCTATTAAAAAAGAAAATTATAATTTGTTTGAGACATAGAATCCTCTAGTGTCAACGTTGCTTCATGTTTATTTTCAACTAAGCATCAAATGCTTAGATGAATTATTTCGATAGCTCTGTTTCCATGTTTCATCAGTAGCTGATGAAAATAACTTTATCGTAATAATGTAATCCAAGACAAAAAAATACGAAATTGAAAAATTAACAACGAACGAAATGCTAGGAAGAAGTGTCAACGTAGAATGAAGTAGAAGTCATAGAACCAGATACTTATTAAGCAGTAGCAAAAACAGAAGAATACCATAGACTGAGAAAGGAGGCAAAAAGTAAAACAGAAAAAAGGGAGCTATCAAAAACCGCAAATGGAAATACAAAAAGAACAGGAGGCAAGAAACTGTCAGTGGTACCAGAAGTACCATTGTTGCAAGAGGTGGCGGGAAGTTTAATGAAACACAAGCAATAGAGCTCCCCGCATAGACAACAATGAAAAAAATGACAATAATGACATCATTGAGGAAAATTCCTTCGAAAGGAAGGGATTCCTTATCTAGAAAGCAAACTAGATGAAAGCAACATCATAGAAGATATCAGAAATCATATTATATCCTAAGATCTGAATGTATACAAAATAACACGAAAATTAAGATATATAAAACACTCATTCGGCCAGTAATCACTTGTGGCGCGAGACGTAGATTCTCACAAAGAAAACAGATGGGACGGTTGCAGTATTTGAAAGAAGAATTTTTGATGCTGTGAATGATAACGGAACTTCTAGGAGTAGGTATAACTTCGAACGTGAGATATTATTCTAAGGGGTCGATATTGTAGACTATTTGAAGGTTTAGCGACTCAGATTAAGTGACTAAACATCTGCACATCTTGTTGAATTAGTAACTGTTATGTACAATTTTTAAGATATTCCCAGGGTATTTTTTTCGACCTAGTCAGTATTAAGCATAAATATTAGAGAATCATTGATACCTTAAATAATCAATCAATAAAAACTGATGAAATATTTGGAATTTGTTTTATAGCAGTTGTTATTAGTTGTTGATTTGATTAAAACAGGTATAATGATATCTGCGAAAAGCTGCAAAATTAAAAAAATGCCAATAAATATAACAATAAATGCCAAGAGATGGATACCTATAACAATTAACGTTTGTGTTACTGTATGTGATGGTATTTTGGATTAGTGGAAAACTTACATCAGTTATAGTCATTTCTTCCGAATCGTCCACAGACGGAATTTTAGTTTTTCCTTGTGATACAAAGTGGTAATCCATAATATTATCAGACAACAAACATATGCCTACGACAAGAGGGTATCGTTTTAAAAAGCGAAAACATACAAGTATTGAAGTATGTGACACTTGTATGACTTAATACATTTTCGTCTAAATAAATGTATATTGTTGCTTGTAAATAGATTTACAGAGTTCTGTCTGTTGAACTTCTTAAGCAAAAAATCAAAACGCACATAAACAACGAACGATATGTCGTGTTAGCACTTGTTTAGGGGTCGATAGTTCGTGGTTCGACTTACCTAAACTATCATATAATGAAGCTAACAAAAAATTCTTAAAAGTCTTAAAAGAAGTTAATAGTTTTCATATGTTTCTGGTAGCTTCACTATAAAGATAGAACCTTTACATATAGAAATACAAGTCGTTGAAAATTTCTACATGTAAATTCAAGATCAAACTTAAACAAAACATTACGATATAAGCTCAAGATCTGAGATTTTTGCGCGATGGTCTCATTCATCCCCTTACGTCTGTTAATCTTAATTCTTCACCATCGTCGACATTGGGAATGTTAGTCTTGCCCTGGGATACGAAGTTGTACTCCAAGATGTTATTAGATAACAAGCACATATCTAAAAAATAAATTTTTCGTTTGTAGGGGTCGTTGTACAAGACGACTTGCCTGGCGGTTTAAAATCTGTAAATGCTAGGAGAGTAGGGCAAGTATGTTGTTGGTACGACACTATCACATAGGGGTTTGGAATCATTTGTATATCAGTGATATGTGGTTTTGTGCTTGGCACTGAGTTTTTGGGGGTAGTTGTTAATTTTTTTGAAATCTCCAGTTGTTGGAGGTTGCACTGTATTACAATAAAATTAATAAAGATGACGATTTGGATTTAGATAGCGAGTCAGATCTTTTGGCCGCTTACATCTGTCAAATTACATTCTTCGCCATCGTCCACATTGGGAATGGTGGTTTTTCCTTGAGATACAAAGTTGTATTCCAGAATGTTATTGGATAAGAGGCACATATCTATAAAAAGGGACAAAGGAGATTATCTATTAAGAGTTTATTTCGATGTAATGTAGAAGAGGTTTCATCAGGTACATTGTTCCTTTTTTTTTGTTCGAAATCGGGAAAATGTGGAAACAGAAAACAAAGAAGATTGTGGGCGAATATAGCCCACTTACATCAGTAAGAGTAAGTTCTTCTCCATCATCTACATTTGGAATGGTGACTTTTCCTTGGGAAACGTAATAGTAATCTTTGATGTCATTGGTCAAACAACACATTTCTAAAGTAAAATAATTATTTCTTATTTTAATTAGAATATTGTGCTTCATTTTCTTTATAAACTTGATTATTGTCAACTGGTGAAACTGCTAAGCTTACCTTTAAGTCCAGAAACGGCACCAGACATGATCTGGTAGAAAATGTGGTAAGATCTTTCCAATGACTGTTGGGAGATGACACGAGCCTTTTCCAACAGATCTAGTGAAAATCATAATTTGTTATGAAGATCTGAAGAGTTTTTTCTGACCAATACTTACAGGTTTCAATGTCAGCACCGGCCAATTTACCAGTGGGGCCGAAGTGAATACGGATGAATTTACCCTAAACAAGATAATATTAACATTACAACTTATCATAAATCGTTGATTGATTGATACTTACGAAACGAGAAGAGTTGTCATTACGCACAGTCTTGGCGTTACCGAAGGCTTCAAGTACAGGGTTAGTTTGTACGACTTGATCTTCAAGGGTACCCTTCTTTTGTTGATCTTCAGTAGGTTTTTTAGTTGAAGCACCAACGGTGGCGAAGTAGGCAATTACCTTTTTCGTGTTTTCAGTTTTTCCGGCACCAGATTCACCACTGAAGATGGACAGAGTGTTTTAATTGTGATGTTAGAACAAGGTTCTCGTAGAGCTTAAGTGTTTTTTTCATACTTTTTGATAGATGTTTATATAAAGCAGCGAGTTTTAGATTTTGATGGTGATATTACAAATAGCAGATGACTATATAAAGGATATGATTGCTAGAGTTTATGATACTATGGACACGCATTGTATCAGCATTAATTATGTGTTTTTTAAAATGATTAACTTGCCTCGATTGATACAGGATAAAACAAGGTTGTCGTTGTATTGATTTTTGGTTATAATATATCTTAAATTAAATTTTGCATTATTAAAGCATTTACGAGACACTTGAGAGAACGTATTCTGTTTGTAATGCAATGGGTGTTTAATGTTGTACACCTAATGTACATTAGATTTTATAGAAAATGATGGATGATCAAAGTAAATTATATAATTATATCAATTTTATCTATTGTCAACTAACTTGGATTTTCAAGATAAAAAATCTGGACAGTAACAGCATCACCTCTATAATCTTATACTACAATAAAATGTTAGTGAGCATAAGATTCGGTGTTTCAAATTAAAACTGGTGTTGCTAAAGTTGGAAAATAAACTTCAGCAACGCAACTTTAAATAGTGCGGTTTGTAGGCTAAAGGAGGGACAGAACTTTATTTTTTAAAGATGGTGGAAATCGTTTTATTATGTATGGGGAACGTCTAGAATATCTTTGGCCTGAACCAATAAATGTAGATATAAACAATATTTTATTTCAACAAGATAATGCGACTTGTCACACATCTCGTCAGAGATTTATTGGAAGAAAAGTTTCCTGGACGTGTTACTTTGCGAAATGGTAATGTCAATGGCCATCAAGATCATGCGTTCTTACACACTTGGATTAATTTTGTGGGGTTATGTTTATTATTGACCTTGAACGAAACATTCAGGCCTTAATTGAAAATATACCACGCGATAGATGTGAAAGAAAAATCGACAACTAGATCTCCAGAAGGCATTTTACCAGATGAAGTCGAGGGGACATTTAAACAACATTATTTTCAAGATATAATGCCATTATTTTTCCTTTAAGATAAAGTTTAAACTACCGGATTATCATTTGTAGTTATCATTGTGCCTCATATTAAAGTTCTGTCATTTTTATTGGACAATCCTTTAGTATGAGAAAAGATGGGTGATTATAAACAGAATTTGTGTTCGGGTTTAAATGTGATATTTCAGCATGAGTGCTTTATTATTTAGGTAGAAAAACATCAGAAATACTTACGTAATCAACATAGATTGATTTTCATGGTCTGTAAAGAAGAAAAAAAAAACGAATATTAACAACCGATCAGAGAGAAATTGCAGTTTGATTACTTACTGGTCAACATATTGACATAGGCAGCGTCAGAAATGGCGAAAATATGAGGTGGAACTTCGTTACGCCTCTTACCACGGTACAATTTAGCGCAACGGTTGGTGTATACGGGGAAACGCTTGTAAGGGTTGATGGCAACGCAGAAAAGTCCAGAGTAGGTCTATAAACATCAATTCTAATCAATTAAGGCTCGACGACACAACAAAAACATGCACCAATATTAGATAAAAGAGTGTTCTGTATGACATCAGTGCACGTGTAACATTAACAGTATCCAATACGTTAACAGTACGGATACAACAAGAAAACCATAATTGATACCAAAAACGTTTATAGTAATGGTTCAAAACATATATGGATATCACGCTCCAATTTAAGTTTGTAAATTGGAGCAAAGAAAAATACAATGTCTTCGCCAGATTCAAACTGATTTATAGACAACAAATAAAGGGATTAGTTCATGAAATAAATTGAGTCCACTTTATTGGCTACAGTAGTTGGCCTTGAAGTACGGTGGAATAAACAGTGTTAGCACAAACATTTTTTTACAAAATCGCTCTTTTTTGTGTAGGAGATAAAAGAGCAATTTTATGAAATCAAAACTTCCTCGAACCCATGGGTACAACAAAACAAATTCTTGGTCGGTGTAATGCCGGTATTACCAAGACGTCCATGATTGTTGGTTGGATTTCCGGACCAGTGTGAACTTACGTAGATCAGTTTAGAATAATAACGTTGTTTCAAGTTGTGCAATACGGAAGCGTCATTAAGATAGGTCAAGTTGGACATATCTTCGCATTTTTCGTATTTTGGAGGGTTGACTTGAGTCACCTGTTCCTTCTTGAAATTCTTTTCCTGTGACGCAAACAAAAGAGAAGTATTAGTAACGTGTAAACGGTACTTACATAGATCAGTTTGGCGTAGTATCGCTGTTTCAAGTTGTGTAATACAGCAGCGTCGTTTAGGTAGGTCAAGTCGGCCATGTCTTCGACTTTCTCGTATTTGGGAGGATTGACTTGGCTTACTAGGTCTTTCTTAAATGACTTTTCCTATACTCATAAATGTCCAGTTAACATACACATATAAAAGGACAAATAAATGACAATTTGCAAATGGAATTTCTTTTTATAATGCACAAAAAAATCTGTAGAATAAAATATTTTTTAAGCGATGTAAAAAGTTTTTTTCGGTGTTTTAAAATTTATTTTACTAGTCTGCTACTATGTAGGCAAGACTACATTTTGAATACCAAAGAAGATTTGTATAGTGAAGTATTCAATCAGCAATTCGTTTTTCTTGTGTAAAATAGGACTCAAAGTGAAATTTAATCATATAATTCTTTATACATAGAGATATACTAGAAATATGCATATCTTTGTATTATCTTTAAATTCTTTCTAGTATATTTCTAATCAAAACTTATGTATTTTTTTTAATATAGCGCCCAAGCTGATATTTCGGAATTTTTTAGATATAAATTACCTAATGCTAATTTATTTTTAGTTAAATTGAACGCTGACCATTCCCAAGAGCAAAACTTTTTACATCAGTTTGATAAGCAAATAAATATTTGATTTATGGATTTTGTGAATCCAGACTGTGTTCGTCGAACAAACGTACCTCACCACCGGGGACAAGGACGGTGACAAGGTCACCCTTGGTGCCCCTGATTTCACCAAGAACGAAACCCTCCTTTTCGTCCGGTACCCAGCATGACTTTTTGGCATCGTAGGGCTTGGTCTGGTCTATACGTTTCTGCTCCAGGGAGACGAAGAGATATGGAGTAGGATCTTCATCCTCTGGGTTAGTTTGTGGCTTGGGCATCTTGGCGGACGGTTATGAAGGGGCTATCGAGACACGTATAAACAGCCCTAGAGCCTTCCTGTAAAACAACAATACGATTGACCAATTGTCTGTTGTTTGAAGTATTTGTTGATATATGGTTATGGATTTTGTTTTCAAAAACTGGAATCTCAAGTCACAGTCGTGACAGCAAATAATTCATAGAGCTTTTAGATATTTTCGATTGATAGCGCGGTTGACACTTGGTTAAACATAGTAACAATGATAATAATTACACTTGGTATACCAAGTGTTTTAATTATTATCATTTTTAGATATTTATCAGTACCACCAAGTCACTTTTTTAAAGTTTGCTAACTATGTTACCATCACCAGGAGATGATTTAATCAGTGTCATCAGAAGATTGAATCGTCTCCTGATGATGCAAACATGATTAGAGACACGTGCATCGAGAAATTTAAAAACGTACTTTGGTGTTTAGTGGTATATCTCTTTGAGTTTAGTGTTTCACTAGTTTTGTGTTCGATAAAAGAATTGAATATCTTAAAGATCAAAATCCAATTCACGTTCTGACCTTTTGTTTTTCAGGTGAAGCAAGTGATGAAATAGTATCATCTTCGGTTTGTATTTGTGAATAATTTAAGTTAAAATTAGTCCTAGTATAATAGGAAGGACGATTTAAGTTTTGATTTATTTACTGATATCAAACAAAGTTATCTTCAGTTTGTATTGGGGTTATATAATGATGACTTCAAGATCAAATTTAATTCGAGTTAGTGAATTGTAAAGAGTTGATGTGTTCATAAGTGTTTGTTTTTCAGGTAGGTGAATTAAGTATAAATATGTCACTATCAGTCAAAAATTCTGTATGACCTCTGATATTTTTCTAATTTCTTCGATCTGTTATAAAATAAATTAGGAAAGTATGAATAGTATAAACAAAGGAATTTTATAGATGTATTATTCCTGCGGGATTATAGACTATTAGGTCAATCTGTTTTGTTATTTGGATATTTCTAAGAAAAATGTAAATATATGCATTATCTTGAAATAATTTTTTAGTATTCCCTTTTAAGGGGTTATTTGTATCCATGAACTAGTTATTTGAAACTATTAATTCGAAATCCATTCGTCCTCCCACTTTTCACCGTCAGATATCACGTCATTGTATTGGTGTTATAATTAGATAATTGGTATTATTCGAAAAAACGAAAATAGCGCCACCTCGGGGCCAAAATAGAATCAGCATCAAGTGGCGTCATCCATGTAAGGTGCGACTGTCAATCCAGACCCGCGAAAAATCCAAGATGGCGTAGAATAAGCGAGCTTTTCGCTTGTCTTTTAAACCTTCAAAGTCCATCATATCGGAAAACTGAAAACTATTTTTGGAGATGGTTATGTAATATTTTCAGATTCAGATTTGTTACATCAAAATGATGACTGACGATGATGTAGTGGGTTGGCACTGCTTAAGAATGAATAAACTACATCCAAAATTCAAAAAAATAGTCCAATATATCCCACAGGAATCACAGTTGAAAAAAATATACACTGGCCGATCACTAAGGGTTTCACTTAATCACAAAACACAGTCCAGAAGGGCGTACGCGTATCAATTCACACCCCAAAAAGGTATTTTTTGTATGATAGTGGTGTTAAAAAATCAGATTTTACACACGCTGTGCGAAACACATTCAACACTTACGTTCGAAAAGGCAGTCTGGACCAGTTTCTGGTCGTGACAGGAAATATAAATGTCTGATACAGTATCCTGGATTGTAACGACACACGCGATTGGACGACGGAGACGGCCAATCGTAGGTGCCGTTGTTAAACGTTCGGTCTCCCTTTTTAGGCTCAGAGACCGGGCTCGGCGGACCAAAATACCACCAGTTCGGTGTCGTTTTGGATGGGAGGCGAGGAGAAGGCTTTACAAGGCGACCGGGTAGGGGAATTTCGAGTTTGTTAACCCAGTGGTTCACATTTTGAAATCCGGCCGGATTGGGGTATGTCGTCAAGGTTTCGCGGACGATGGCGTTACTACGTTTAATCTAAGGGTGGATTCACTTTTGAAAATAATTATTTAAAATTAATTTTTTATAATGTAATATCGAGTTTCAAGAAATAACCAATTTCATTTTGGTAATCTAATATGAATTTTTATTTAAAGTGTAATCATTATTGGTGTTTGTTTAACTTTTTATTAACGGTTTTAAGTTTTTTCTCTAATTCAGTTAAAATTTCACAACATATTTTAATTCAATTTGAATTGCGTAAGTCTTTAAGTAGTCACTGGTCACTGGAACTGGTTATGTTTTTCTCGATTTAATCAGAAAAGATTGTGTTCATTCTTTAGTTCTAATACATTTTTATCATGCTATAGATTAAGTTATAATTCTGTATATATAGAAGATATTAAGAATATTTTTTTTACACTTTTACTTGACTTTTTTTGTATTTTGTGAATAACAAAATGCTTTCTGTAGTGCCTTAATCCGTGTTTTACTATGTAAAAATCATTAGAATTTAATTAAATTAAACTAATGCAAACAATTAGCTGATAATCTTCAACTGTCATTTTGGTTACACCTAAAGAAGGAAAGGAAAAGCGATTGAGGATTAGAGGCGCATCAGCATCTGAGGTCATCAGATATTAAATTCACCCTCTCAGAAGGTATTCAATGTTAGCCAGTCTCTAATTAGCGCAACTGAGAGGTGATTTCTTGTCAGATTTCATGGTTTTATCTGTTAAAATATGGTTCATCTGAACATCCATCTGCAATATACCAAAGTTTTTTGTATTTGGGTGTAAAAACAAACATTTTCCTCTTCCTGGTGCTACAGCCCATCGGCGAACCTTGACCCGTTTCAAACTTTGCCTCCATCTGGATCAATCTCCAGCATCTTTTCTTACATTGTCCTGCTTCCGTGTCTTTGATTTACCTCTAGTAAGAACCTACTCTTCATTTCTCCATGAATTGGCTTACTGGCATTGTCACCATGTATCCCACCCATCTAAGTCGCATAGTCTACAGTATTCAGTTCTTTGTATAATTGCTGCAGTTTGATCTTATACCTGATCCTACAATTTCCAGCACCATTTCACCAGTCATTCACAGCACCAAAAATTATTATGAGTACTCTACTTTCAAATACTGCAAACATATATTTTGTTTTCTGTTTTCTGTGTTCTTTGTGAGGGTCTATGTTTCACACCTATAAGTGACTACTAGCTAAATCTTAACCTCCGGTGTTCTTTTGTATAAGTTTAGATCTTAGGACAAACTGCCAAAAGCAAATACCAGGCGGTTAGTGTTTCTTTTTTTTTTTAAGAGATGGCGCTGGAAAGAAATTCCATTTTACCATTTAATCTCTGATGTCATTTTGTTGCTACGACAGTACCTTTCAAAAAGCCATTTATGTTTAAACGATTTCGAATTACCGTTATATTCTTTCAGTGTGGTAAACATGTCGAGTTTCGAGCCAAATAAAGAGCATTTGCGGCGTGAAAGTCATCGTATACTTGTTAAAATGTTCCAACACAACAGGCATGTGGGCGTTGGTTTAGATGATTCAAAAGTGGTGGTTTTGCCTTGAAAGGCAAGAAACGTCCAGGTCAACCGAAATAATTTGAAGATGTCGAATTGCCAACATTAGTGGAAGAACACTATATGGAAACTCAACAACAAATGGCAGAGAAGTTGATCGTTGATCATCAAACAATTTGTGATCGTCTGTTTTCTTCCACAGAGAAGGAAAATTGATACCACATCAGCTAAACGACTGCGAAATATATACAGAGAAAGCGAAAAACGATGTGTGAAGTTTTACTTTCTCGGTATGAAAGCAATACTTTTTTGCATCGGATCGTGACTGGAGACGAAAAATGAATATATTTCGAGAACCCAAAATGCAGAAAATTATGGGTTGACCCAGTACAACCATCAACATCGACCGCAAGACCGTATGGTTACCTTCTACCGTATTGTTACATTAGGGTATTGTTTGTTGCCTTAGAGTTAAGTATCGTCAGTCGGGATAATTTAACAAGCTTAGTTGGTATTCGCATATTCCCCACGGTACATGTATAATTGCTCTTTGTACGCGGTCGTATACCGGTCTGAAGTTTATGCACATCTGAAATAAAGAAGCATCAAATTTTATTGCTTTTTCTGATTATTTAACAAAAATTCGCTTAAAATATTTTTTTTTACAAAATAGTTACTTCAATTCTGCTGTGGAACCTTCGACGTGTAAAACTAAAAAAAAAAAAAGAAGTTCACCACTAAACACCAAATCACATTTTTTAACATCTCGATACGCGTTTCGCTAACCCTGTCAGCATCATCAGGAGATCATTCAATCTATTGATGATGCTAACTTAATTAGCGATGTTCAATGGTTAGCAAGATGGTTAAGCAGGTTGCATCATCGCCTGATGACGTTAACATGGTTAGCGAAACGCGCTTCGAGAAGTTAAAAAAGTGATTTGGTGTTTAGCGATTAATATCTTCGGTATTTCTTACTGAAAGGCTCTTTTTTATATATAAATCGAAACCATTATAATCATTTGTCAAATTTATATTAGAACAGCCATTAAAAAAATAACGTTTTGTTTAAAAATTTGAATTTAATATAATAAAATATAGTTTATTATTGTTTAACACATGCCAAAAATATTACTAAACTCCATTCAATTTAATGTTATTCAATTATTATAGAATCCCAATCTTGGACTTGGTTTCATTTCTCTAGTTTGTGAGCGCTTTTTCTACCTAAAATAAACCAAAACTATCAAAAAATTGGAATGAGTCTTTCGAAACGTTTTACAGTGTGTATTAAGGCATTGTGATTTAACTCACATTCATATTTATAATGATACTTATAATTAGAAATTCCAATTTGGCACATTCTGTTTTCATATTTGTCTTTTTAACTAAATTATAGATTATACATGCAACAATTATTTATATATATATATATATATATATATATATATATATATATATATATATATATATATATATATATATATATATATACATACTTAGAAGTATACTTAGGAGTACAACACTAAAAAATCCCCAGAAAGTCAACAGATTTTTACGAGGCTAGAAAACAGGCTAGAAGGAACAACTAGACTCAATAGAAAAGAACTTCCGCAATTATAACCCGAGAGACTTTTATAGCACTCACCAAACCAAACTCACTGGAGGAAATCAAGCAAATTATCACGAACATCTGGCAAACAGAAACATTACCAGGCGTATGGAAATGTGCTCTTATTCACCATCTGCACAAGAATGGACACAGAACAGATATGAACAAGTATAGAGGAATCTCCCTACTACCAGTCACCTACAAAATCCTCTCACCATGCCTTCTCTAGAGAAAACAAGAAGAACTAGAATATAAAATTAGCGAGTGCAAGACAGACTTTCGCTCTCATCGCTCATGCCCTGAACAAATCTTTAACTTAAAAACAATACTGAAATACAAAGCTATTAGGAACGTTCCAATCATCTGCACGTTCGTGGACTTCAAGAAGGCCATCAACCGAAAATCTCTGTTCATCATCCTAGTAGAACAAGGACTCGATCCCAAAACACTACGACTGATCAAGCAGACACTGACCGACCCAACTTCTAAAGTGAAATTTATGGGAGAAATTTCCGAACCCTTCCTGATTAATACCGAAATACGCCAAGATGGGTTATCGCCACTCCTCTTCAACCTAGCCCTAGATAAAGTCATAAGGGAATGGGAAAAAGAACTGAAAAATCAAGGATACTGAGAAGCAATACGACTCGGACGACCCAAAGACAACATAGAAATCTCATGCCTAGCTTTCGCAGACGACCTAGCCATACTCGCAGACAATACAACAAGGGAAATGTAGAGCAAATCGGCCTAAAAATCTCCTTTCAAAAAACCTAATTCTTTTACTCAAAATTAGATGTATAAAATTTGAACGCAAAATAAGGCAAGATAAACAGGGCCACCCACCTCGAAATCCTCGAACCCCATAAGACTCGATTACAGAAGATGAAAAGGGCATACGGCAAGACACACAATATCTACAATAAGAAACGCATATTAATTTACACAAAGATAAGACACTACAACACAGTAACACTTACACTCCACACAAAAAACGGCATAGAAAACATACTAAAAGATGAACGCAAACTTATGAGGAAAATACTTGGCCCAAAACTGACAGAGGAAAGATACAGACTACATTCCAGGAAGACCACAAAGAGAATGTCTAACATAGTGGCCGAAGAAAAGGAAGGCTGAAATTCTATGGACATATCAGTAGACTCCCACCGATAAGACTCACAAAACGGAATTTTTACGTACATACAAGTGGTCAAGTCAACCATATACAATAACAATACCATGGATAGCACAAGTCAGAACTGATCTGGGGAATGAACAAATAAATCCAACAAAGATTGAGGACAGAAGCACATACATTAACAAGATACATAGGTGGAGCGTTGCGTTAGAGAGCAAAGTTTCAGGGAGATCGAGGACAAGGTGGACGGAGGAGAGAAAGAGAATCCACAGGAAAAGGTAGAGAGAAGGATGAGAGAGCCCTGATTGTACTTAGCTTTACAGCATTAGCGAGGCTCTGCTGTACTCTGTCCTTCTTATGATACTCGTGATATCTATATACTGCCAGGTGTGTAAAAGATAGATTAATAAAAATAATTTTGTATTATTTTTTCATACAAATGAAAGTACAATTCTACATTAACTTCTTTAAAGTGATTGCCTTGGAAATGAGGGTAATTTTTAGTTCACCCCAAAAAGTCAAGAAATATTTCCCTCCTGTGGTCTTATTGATTCTGCGAAAAGTTTTTTGGAACCATTTTTGCGCAAATTTTCCTTCTACCCATCAAACTCAGATGAACAGTTGTGTGAGTTAAAATCAACTCTTTTTTGATCATTCTGGCCGTTTTCGAGCCCAAGTCTGAAATGTGGTACCTTACCCGACTCTCAAGCACGATATTAGTAAATTATATAAAAGGACGTCCAGCGTTAGATGGTATGAGGCATTTTGTGATAACCCTCGCCTTTCGAAAAGATTGAAATGTTCAATTTTGAACTCTGGTTGTTTTTTTCGACTTGGTTCGACTCGAGCCTAATTGACGAAGGCTATAAGGTCAAAATCAGTCCGAGAGATTCTTGTTGGCATTATGGTGGTGGTTGAAGAAGCCAACTGGGCACTTAGTTGAAATATGGGTCAACATTTATATTTTTTATAGAACTTGTTATAAAAACTAGAGTTTATTATAAATTGTCTCAATTTTTTTAAAACCGAATAACACATTTCAAAGTACAGTAGCTTGTTAACGGTCATATCTATTGGTAGCCAAAAAATCTAAAACTAATGAATTCTAAAAAATGTTCCTAAAAATACGATCCTTTTTAAAATGTATGTCAAGGCTTTTTTATATTCTAATAGTTTGATGTTATTTTATTGTTATCGAGATACGAGTTATTCCTCATTAGAAAATGAGTATGTAGACGTTGACAAAAGTAAATAAAACGATTTATTTAATATTAAAAATTGATGGTTAGAGTTATTTATTTGAGTTTAATGGCCATATTTCGTTATTGAATCTACAACTTAGGGTGAATTTCGAGTTTTCTTTCGTTTTTTCTTACATTTGTTTTGTACCTAAAGTTTTCAGCTACCTTAAATTTTTAATAATCAAAAAGAGAATATAATTGATTTACTCCGAGTAAATCCAAGTTGTTGTGGACTTTGGAGAACAACCTTTTCTAGTTGTGAACTCTGGGGAGTAGGCAGATTGAGGCCTCGGAGTAAATCAACTAGATTGGCTTGATAATGGCTTCAAAGCGGAAATCGAAACGTCGAGATTTTACAAATCTAAAACGCGGTTCTACCCGAGAACCTAGTAATTCTAATATTACCTACCGCGGAAACCTTTCCGAACATATATATATATATTATAATGTTATACACTACACAACATTTTTTTGCAAGTTTGCGATGTATTTTTTTCTTTTTTGGCAATAAAAAGCGTAAAATTTGTGTTAGGTTGATAACGGTCTAGAAAGAAACAAGCTTCCCTCATCAGTTATAAAAATAGCTAAAATTTCTTTTTTATATTTCAATAAGTCTTTCGATTAATAATGTGGATTTTTTCGCAAAATTTGAGCGTTTATTTCCATAACAAATTAAATTACCTTAATAAACAAAGTATTGGCCATAGTTAGCTATTACTTTTTCCCATCTTTCTGCCAAAGAATGGATTCCGCGCCAAGAGAACTTTCGTTTAGGCCAACCATTCTCAAGTTAAATTTTCACTTCTTCGTAAGAAGGTAAATGTTGTTCTGAAAATCCGTGCTACATCGATCGAAATAAGTGGTAGTCCAAAGGGGCTAAGTCCGGTGAATATGACGAGTGGGGTAGGATGTCCCATGCAACGTTTTCCGAATAGGATTTACACATTTTGCAACACGAGACCGAGGAATTGCCATGTTGTAAAAAGGTTTTATCATGTCTTTGGGCGTATTCTGCTTGTTTTTCCTTCACTGCTCGATTCAGTTTTATCAATTGTTATCGGTATCGATCGCCAGCAATCGTTTCACCAGGTTTCAGCAGTTCCTAATACACAGCTCCCCTATTATCCCACCAAATACACAGCAAAGCCTTTTTTCCATGTATATTGCACACTGGTTGTGATGTTGAAAGCTGGTCTCGGCTTACCCATGATTTTTGCGGTTTGCGTTGTCAAAATAGATCCACTTTTTATCATCTACTACAACTCGATGCGAAAAAACTTTTCTTTTCTGTCTGGGGAGCAAATTTTCACAAGTGGTTCTTTAATCATTTTCCTTCCTTCTCTATCTTGCCCTATGCGTGTAGACGTTCGGAAATGGTGAATTGGGCAACATTCAATGCTTCGGCAAATTGTTTCAGCATATGAGTTGAGTTTTCATCTAATAATACTTGCAGATCTGCATCTTCAAACTTTTTTGACTTCCTGGGAGGCTATTTGTCTTTTATATCCAAATCACCACTTTTAAAGCGTTTCAACCATCGTTCACAAGTTGAACATGATCTAATTCAAGTGAAGTTGAAGTTGAATTAGATCATGTTTATCATAAGCTTCAACAAATAATCGATAACTTTTATCAGCCATTTTCTTCAAATGAAAGAAGGTTATTAAACTTCCCCACAAAACGTATATTTCTGGTGTATAATTTAACATAGTCAAAGCTATGAAAAACTATGTTTTTTTACACAATGACAATTAACAACAAACTGGCTTTTGATGGCGTATGTTTACACTCCTAAAAGGCCATAGGCGATAAATATCTATGTCAACAAATATATCAGTAACGCCATCTCAGCAAAATCGAGATTATTAACCAAAACACCTATTATATGTGAAATATTTGGCACAATAAACAAATATTTCGATAACTTGAAATAATTAAGCCAAAGCTAAAGTGATGAAAAACCAAGTTTACTTTTCTAATTTATAAATTTAAACTTTTTGTTTACGATATAACCAAAGCATTTTATTGCTGCTTAAGTTCTTAAAGAATGTATTTCCTCCTAACGGCCCGTACTTCAGTGGTCAAAAGAATCAAAGAACTAATATCAATTCTGATAACTCATGTATTTATTTTGTTAATACAGCAAAAGTTAGTCCGTTTCGAACTATATTAAGGTAAACTTGGGCCACGCTAGACAATGTGCTTCTGGAGAAAAGGCGTTTAATGTTGCAATTGAAAAGCCAAACAAAAAAAAATGCAATCAAACGGTCCCCATATGTAATTGGTAGTTTTGAAAGAAACATATGTGATCCAAGAACAACCAAAAAAAGGGAGGCCGTCCAAGAAAAACGAGAAAAAAGTAGATAATCATATTGTAAGCGAGGCTTTGGAATAAAAGGAAGAAAATCCTTTTGCAACCTCTGTCGTTGTAAAAAAAAGCTTGGCCTAACTATGAGCACGAGAACCACAAGATGACGTTTACAAGTGTAAAAACTTGTATGGTAGAGTAGCCAGGATAGTTCCGTTTTTAAATAAACAGAATATAAAGCAGCGGTTAATATTTACAAAAAGAAACTGTGAAGATTTCCAACGTAACTAGGAAACATTCTTTTTAGCGATAAAACCAAAAATTAATTTATTTGGTTCTGATGGCAAATTGTAGGTGAGAAGACCTTTAATGAAAAATTCAATCAAGGTAAAATTTTGGGTGGAGTGAAGCATGGTGGCAGTAATATCAAAGTATGGGGGCGCTTTTCATATAACAGAGTAGGTCTAATATTTTGGAGAAAAGAAATTATGACAAAAGAAATTTACTTAGGAATCTTAGAGACAATTATACTGCCTTACCCTGAAGAGAATATGCCTTTACAGTAGGTCGACCAATAACACAATGAACCAAAATATGCGGTTCATGTGGTGAAGCAATGGTTCGAGAGGAAACATATTAAAATGTTAGAGTGGCCTTCATTCGGATCTAAATACGATCGAGAATCTTTAGAATGAGTTAAAACAACGTCCTGCTAGTAAAAAAATAGCAAGCAAGTAGACATTGTGGCAAGAAATTTAGCTTGGTTTTCAATAGCAGTAGAAGCATGCCGACATCTAATCAACTCCATGTCTCTCAAGAAGATGTTAGTGAGTAATTAAGAAAAAAGGCCATGCTACAAAGTATCAAGCTTCGGTAATTATACAGCCTAAGCAGTTTTAAAAAATTATACCTTTTAGTTTTTTTTTGATTAGTAATAAAAATTATTCTCATTTTTTTATCATATAATTTTTTATTAAATATCTCAGTGTATAATTATGAATAAATTAATTGTTTATATTTAGTAGAAAATTATTATTTTCTTAGAAACAAAGTAAAAATGAATTTTAAATAAAATATATTAATAAGGCTCAGCCACTCTTATTTTATTAGCCATCACTGTATCTTAAGTCTTAAAACTTTTTTAGAACCTCTTTGAAATTTGAACTGAAATTAAGAGATTATTACATTTGTTTAATGCGAACGATAGAAAAATATATAAAGCAAAAACTAATTTACTTATGTTAAATTGATCTGTAGTGCCAAAAACATTTTGGCAAATTTAGCCAGATTATAAATATGATCTTAATTAATATACCTGTAAGATTTCATCGAAAACGATTTATATCTCGGCGTATAATTTACTTATATCATGCTTACATCTTTCAGCGTGTGAATCAAAATCGTTGAGATGTTGTATCTAATTTGTAATGAAATTAGGCAGACATAGATGATAAATTACAATTTTTCTATGGTTATCAAAAAGCTTATTCAAAAAATTCATTTTTTTTATCATATTAGTGCCTATTTTAGGAAGATTTCGAACCATGGACATATCCAACCGTTGAGTCCCTCTGCATTATTAGAATTCAAGTTGTTTCATATATTCGACCCTTTTTTCAGTGATCTTAGAATAATTTATTTCTAACGTAAAAAAATCATTTAATCGATTAAGTAAGTGTCATTTTGATGTATGGCCTTTTCCAGTCTTGTTGGTAACTTAAAGATTTTCTAAAAAAAAAACTATCACAAAATAAAGGACAAATCAATCAATAATTTTAAAGATTTTTCTATTATAAAATGTCAGGTACTTGTTACTAATCCAAGTGGTTTTGGCAGGAGTTTAAATGTGGTAAAATTATACAACAAAGTTCTGAAACTCCAAACCAGCAAGGACATAGTGAAAAAATCAAATACTTTTCTGATAGATCGCAAAGACGATTGCATTTCTGAAAAGTACTCAAATATGAAACTTCAAAATGTTGTAGATTATGTAGTTCTATTACTGCTCTACAGGTGTCGCTCAGCGAACATTTCAATAAACCTAATAGTTTCTCTTCTAGTAATATTTCATGAATTTCAAACCGATATAACTGTGCGGAAAGTTCTATGTTTAAAAAATGTATCCTTACATTTAGATATTCATTATATATTACAGCGTTCGCTGGTTTGCAAAATAAACCTTGGTTTTTGAATTACTTAGCAGAAGATGCATAAGGCGGTGACCTGACGACACTATAGTTAGCGTGATAGCGAATTCGATTGCCGCACTTGATGAGGACTTTTTCTAAATGTTTTTGAGTTATTTTAAGCAAGAGTGTAAAATCTGACAAGGAATTCATAAGGAATTCATCTTCTAAGAGGTTTTCTACGTTGGTCACTCGCCAGTTGGTAGGCTTCCCGAAAGAAAGTTATGATTAAGCAGATACCCAAGGCTTGATACCCCAAGACCAATAACCAAATTTTGGAATGGTGATAGGGAAATGCGTCGCAACCAAAAATGTTACATTTCATAGTATCATACACACACTTTGCTGTGTAGAAATACGAGTGTAACGGTCAGATATCAAATATTCAAATAGGTACCTAGATAATAAAATTTTGCTAAACTCACCATAGGACCATGACCATTAGATCTGTTTGTAGATGAAGCCCATCCTCCTAAATTTCTGAGCAGCAAAGTTGTCGATGACTTGATCATCAATATTTGAAATTGACTTAACAAGTTTATTTTTTTAAATAGATAGCATTGCAACTTTTGCACTTTGCACTTTGCAACTTTTGCACTTTGCACTTTGCAACTTTTGCACTTTGCACTTTGCAACTTTGCAATTCCACATTTTTTTTTGCCTTTCCATTCCAGTGAAAAACACCTGACTATTGAGAATGGGGCAGCGCCCAATATATTACGTTATAAATGCGTTTAATCTCTGGGTTACTAGAGAAGGGATGCATTGCTGTCTTTGTTTTTCGCACGTGATAGTAAAGAACACACTAACGGCACAAACTTGTCTGTGCCCAAAGCACGTGTTCTTTAATCTGTGCGCTTCGGCAACTTACGACTTATTTTGTTACCGCAAATGACATTATGGATGTTAGACTATAGAAGTTGCAAGAAGCGTGATCATAGACAGAACAGATCATAGAACAGATCATAGACAGACCTGTTCAGTCGCTAAATAAACGTCTTAGTTGCTGATACGCTTTTAACCCTAAAACTTTACTTTTATTTACATGAATATTTACATACAAATACTGTTGACCTGTAGAAATTGTTGTATTTCACTTCACCACACTTTCTTACTTGCTATATTTTATTTAAGTCGATCTTAAGTTTTTAGAGATTTGATTCTACTTTTCGTGTTAATATTTCAAAAATTTCTATTTGATATTGACTCTAGCAGGTGACTTTATCGTGCTTTGACTTTAGCATGCAACTTTCCTCATTTCTTTCTCAAAAACTTTAACGTACTGTTCTCGGGTAATCTTCCCTCGAACTCTCTCCATTAAACTTTCAACTTGAACTTTTTCTAGTGCCATCTCACCTCTAACTCTTTTTGCCAACTTCTCAACTCGAACTCTCTACTGGTACAGTCCTCGTAAAAAACTTTTAAACCACCTGTCGTTTTTTAGGTTTTATAAACAGGTCTTTCCTCACTTTCTCCCTTTCCCCGCTTCTGAGCGAACTACCAATACGATCCATCGAAATGCTGTTGCTTTCTCTAGTGCTACCATTATGCCATTTAGGATACTAATAAATTTTATTGAAGAGTTTTTTTTTAGTACTTAACCGAAATGCGGGTTGTGCCTTTTTTTCAATATATCATGTGTCAAAACTTTTTACTTATCGTATATAAATCTTTAAAGAAAAAGTTGTTCAGTTGTGAATGTTTTTACAACATTGCTATTTAGTTTTGTTTTGACAGTCTTCGAAAGACTCTCAGACAAATCAGGAGATAAGTTTATTTATCTCCTGATATAAATAAAATATAAATCAGGATATAAGATATTTTTCCTATCATTGGGAAAAAGGAATTTCGTGTGTTGGTTAAATACTACATTCGCTTGGAAAAACTGACGTTCACCGAAGAAAAGTTGGAAAAGTATTCTAGGGTATTCTAGTTTTTCTTTTCATTTCATGGTTTATACATGGTTTACTGAGTTTTTACTGAGGAAATTATCAACAAAAGTGAAGGCAGTGTTTGATGTTGATTAAACTTGAATTCACACCAAAAATGAAGGAACTCTCAAAACAGCGGTTTTATCCGGTGAACGAGACCCGAAGAAAATGAAAACGGAATCCTTCCATAAATGTGGGAAAATGTTTGCCGGAAATGCCATGCCCACTGTTTTCTGGTATTCGTCAGGCATTATATACTCTTTGGTAAGGTATCATCCAGTATTTGGAAAACGAAGACGGAATCATTTCATGAATGTCGGAAAATGTTTGCCGGAAATGCCATGCCCACTCTTTGGTATGGTATCATCCACTATTTGGAAAAACGAATGGCGATCACTGAATAGTATTATGCTGCATTATTAGCCAAATTTCACAAATTGGTTAAAAAAAGCCTTCATTTAGAAACCATATTTAGAAACCTTATTTAGAAAAAAGTGATATTTCACCATCAATTTGAGCTAGGAATTGATTCACTCTATTCTCCGAACTTCTGACGTCTTCTTCTTTCCAAACATTAAAGAATGGAAGACTGAAAAAAATCAGCCAGAATAAAAGAATATATTATCGCCGAAATTGAGGAGTAACATATCGGTCAATAAGTCTCTGGTCTGACATATAGATGGCGTCACTTACGAAAAATCCTTACCAGTGGTTGATTCTGCCAACCTTCAAACGCGTCAAAATTTTATGACAATGTGTCTAGTAATTTCTGAGTTTTACCGGGGACTTATTATCGGGGACTTATTACCGGGGATTTATTGACCGATGTGTTATTTTGCAAAATTCGACAAGTTATACCTTTTGAAAGGCATAAAAAATTGAGTGAAGTGTGTCGACGGAGACTACGTTGAAATATATTAATCTTCGATCAAATTATGATATTTTATTTAATAAGTATCTGATTTTTCACTTAAGGCCAGATAAGATAATGGTAAAATGGTATGAGAATGTAAGATAAGGGTTGTATTCTAGATGTACTAAAACATATCAGCCAAGATTTTGGTGCAATTTAGGTTACCGCTATGAGTTATCTTTCTATTTTTGATTGCTTCATTCAGTATAATCAATTATACGTAGTACTTACTGAAATTAAAAGGTTTGTTAGCTGGTACAAATTAGTATTACACGATGCATTTCCAAATCGACAAGAAAGCAAAGCACAACTTTTTTGCAACTAATGTTACTATTTTTTCTTTCTACTTTTTATCGCCAGTAAAAAAATATTGCGAAAAAAATTGTTTTCCTGAAAGAATCAATTCAGTCTAAAAATGCATTGTTACACATTTAATGCAACAAGAAACGATCTCCTTGACCTATTTAAGCTTTGGTAAATATCTTTAGTGTTTAACCAGTCTAACTTATCGTCCAATGATAATCACTCTCATTCACAGCCTCGAGTCTATCTACGTAGTAACAAAATATCTGAAGCCACTTTAAATCCATTAAAAAATATTAATTTAATGCATCTAAAATTTCTCACATGAAAAGTAGCAAGTAGGCTCGTGATGAATATATTAAGAATAGTCAAAAAAGGAGGAGTTGTTTCGGTGCTCCATGTAATTATTGTTCAGTTCTTCAGCCGCCCTCAAAAGTCAGCAGGCGTCTCCGAAAACAGGTTTCTGGCCTCCAGCCGTTCTCAGATGTAGTCTGCAATACTATGTAGATCACGTCATCCTGCGGTAAAGGTCCACCAAGGCCCCGTCTACGTACCAGGTATAAAGAAAAAGTTGCAAGTGAATTTTTTTTAAATATTCACAAAACAAGGAAATTTTTGTCCATGCTCCACGTAATTATTGCTCATTTCCCCATCCATCCCCAAACGTGAGCAAACAGTCTGTTGAAACGGATTTGTGGGCTTAAGGTGTCATCAGTTGGACTCAAGCTGAACGTTCGGAAAGACTGGTATCTAGGATGATTCGGATGTATACCTGGTACTTAAACGAGACCTGGATGAGTTACGGATAGTTTCGTACACTCTGACTGCTGCGGACGTCCACCGCAGGATGGCTTGAGTTGCATGATATTGCAGACTACAACAGAAAAAGCCTATTTATATAATCGCACATTGACTGAAGTTTAGAAACCTGCCTCGAGAGAAGCTAACTGACGCTTGAGGGTGGCTGAAGAAATGAGCAATTATTATGTGGAGGACGGAAAAAAATGTCTTGTTTTTCGAATATTTTCAATGTTCCCTGTTCCATCACCAAAGGAAAAGTATTGCAACCGAATATGTAAGTTACTGCAGAAGTTCCAATGAACAATAAAAATAAACAAATTAATGGGTTCCTATTGTATGTTTTTTTAAAATGTTATCTTTTTCATCAATACATCAGTCAGAAATATCGATCATAGAAACTTCATTTATATAAAAAAGTCTTTCAAAAACGTATCAGCCTTACATTTTTCGACATAGTCATCTTGCAACTCGATGCATTTAGACAACGGCGTTTCAGCTTTTTAATACCCTTGGTATGATATGATTTGTCCAACTCTGCAAAATATAGTCATATAAGCAAAGGAAAATTAATTCATACACCGAAAAAAGTGTTGCCGCTTAATGTAAAAATAGAAATGCTTGACGGCTTGCGCCTTGGCGAGTGATTTGCATCCATATCACGTTTTTTTTAATGCCAATAAATTAGCGGTATGATCCATCAAGAAATCAGGATGCAAAATAAGGAATTCTACAGTTTCAACCTCACTATCAGCCCAAAATTGTTCGTGATCCAACAATTGCAAAAATGGAACCTGCATTAACAATATGGATTGTAGACTGTAGTCAGAAGAGTGTGTGTCTAAGTGCCGATTCTACAATGCAAGAATATACCAGGTATAAGCTACACCCGGAATAAACCCCCGTTACGCCCGTTCCACAGAATGGGTGTTTCAAATTTTATTCCAGGTATAACTTATACGTGGAATATTCTTGCATTTTAGAACCGACCTTAACTGGTGTTATAATCCGTGAGATAGCTAAGCACCTTTATGCATATTTTAAAGAACCTGGTGATGAACTCACGGATGGAGAATTTCAAGCATCAAAATGTTAGTTCAATAATTTCAAAGTACAGCGATCACTGCATAACATTAAAATTGTTGGAGAAGCTGCATCTGCAGGCAGTTCAGCAGCAGCAAACTATCCAGAAGAATTTTCAAAGTAAATTGCTGATAGTGGATACAAACTTGAACAAGGGTTTAATGCAGACGAAACTGCCCTGTTTTGAAAAAGAATGCTAAACAAAACTTTTATATCCAAAAGTTAAAAGGCCGCCTCTGGTTTTAAGGTAGCAAAAGATAAAGTTACGCTGCTGCTCTGTTCTGATGCATCAAGACATTGTTTAATTAAGTCACTTATGCTTTACAGATCGCTAAATGCTCGTGCTTTGAAAAATCAAAACAAGGACAACCTACCATTATTTTGACGTTCGAGTACGAAAGCGTGGGTTACCAGTGTCATTTTGTGTGACTGGTTTCGGATCTGTTTCGTTCCTGAAGTTGAAACTTATTTAAAGAAAAATAATAAAGATTTCAAGGCAGTTCTACTTTTATACAATGCTCTAGGTCACCCTCGTGAGCTTGAAGCTACGCATCCAAATATAAAGGTAATATTTTGCCTCCTAACACGATGGCCTTACACCAACCTATCGACCAAGGAATAATCCAGGCCTTTAAATTCTATTACATTAGACAAACCATTAAAATTATACTGCATACATAGAATGTGATCCTGATTCTGAGCATAAAAGACATTCCTGACATAAAAGCATTGTTAACATTGTTAACATAAAATAATCATTGTAAGTTGAAGCCATAAGAGTCAAACATTAATTGAAAACATTGCTCAAGTTGCGAATGTCACAGGACGAGATGGTTTCGAACAGATAGAATCAAGTGACATTCAAGTATTGCTTGAATCGCAAGATGAAGATTTGACTGAAATCAACTTGGAGGAAATGCTTAATCTTCATTCCATTGTAGGGGAAGCCTCAATGAGCGCTGAAAAGGTGACATTAAACTTAAAAAACTTGAGTGAAGGTTTATGAATGGCAAATGAGCTTTGTGATTTCTTCAGAAAAATTGATCCGCCTGTGAAAAAAGTTTTTAAAAGGCAAATTATTAATACCACAGCCGAATATCAATCCGAATTGAAAGGCCTTTTAAAAGTGGCAAAAAAAGAAAAAATTACTAAATTCTTGAAACCATTGCCTAAATCTAATAATATTTATTAATATTGTTAAAAAATATCTCAATCCAATCTGTATTCGGGGCATATTTACGGAACGTATCCCGCGCGAATAAGGAGCTTTGACTATAAATGATTGTCATGATTTTTCCTATAGATGGAACCGTTTCCGCTTCCTCGCTTCTTTCACATATCATAACAGTTTCATTCAAGATTCTAGTAATTACTTACATAGAACGTTGATTTAACGATGTCAAATGAAAGTTTCAACATTGTCATAAACCATTTCACCACAAAAAAACCATATTTGTTTTCAATTATTTTTTTATTTCCAAAGTTGTTTGGTAATGTGAGCTAAATTTTATGATCTATAAAAATAGTCGGAAATTAGATTGACGCTTAGGATAATCTAGCGATAGTTAAGTTATTTATAAACTACATGGGTATTATTGCTCTAAAAGTAATGGAGTAAAATCGAAAACAGACACTTTAAAGTCTCTAAATAATATTCTCCCGGTTAAAATATTACTGTTTTTTTTAGTTAAGTCGGTGAAACTTTTATTGTTTTTCAATGAGATCAGGCGGGAAAATGTAGTTTATATAAATAAAGAATACTGATTTCTATTTTTAAAGGCTTGTTCGGTATATATAGGGTATATATATATAGGTGTGTTTTTTTTATAGAAACATAAAGTGTTGCAGATTTATTAACAATAACTTTTTAAATTGTTTTAAGTTCATTTTTTTACACTTTTTCTAAAGGTTTCTTTTATGATTCAGCTGTAAACATATTTTTTTATTGGTCTGTTTACGCAGCTTTTCAAAATTTAAAAAGATCTATTAACTCACTTAAATATTAATTTTTTATACCTTTTCGTTAACTTCTTCGTATTCTTCTTCGAGTCGTGACCTATGAAAATTCCGTTTTCTACAAACTCAATATTCCGTTTGCGTAATTTTCAGAATACTTCTTGCCAGTGTTCTCTATTTCTGTCTTTCTTGGTTGCGTATTGGAGATATGTACGGTCAGGTCTTTAATTTGTTCTGTCTATTTTTTAGAGATCTGTCTCTTGATCTAGATCCCTCGCTCCGTCCCTGTACCACCAGTCTTTCTAGGTTATTGCCATGCCATATCGCCAACATTCAATATGGTCGAATAATCTGAGTATTGTATTGTGTGAATGTATAAGATCCGTCTGAAGCATCAAAGTTCAAAATAACCAATGCGCTTGAGGTCTTGCGCTTGAGGTGAACTTTAGTTTAGACTATTTGTGTTATGTTGCTATCCCTCCAGATCTTCTGCAAATTTCTCAATGTATTTCTCACAATGTCGCATGATCTTTAGATCTCATGAGTGTTACCGCTCCCATTCGATATAAGCACCAAGATAGAAAAATTGGCTCACTACTGCTACTGGTAGTATAGGCTTGTATGTGTTTTGGTTCATAGGGCTAGTCGGGGCAGTCAGAAATATGTTTTTTTTCCGGAACCGGACATTTTAGTTACCGGACATTTTAGATACCGGGTATTTCAAAATGCGTTGATTTCCGAATCCGGATAATTTAGATACCGGACCTTTTAGAAAACGACCATTTAAGTTACCGGACGTTTTGGATACCGGACATTTTAGATACAGGACATTTTAGAATCCAGACCTTTAAGATCCGGACATTTTAGAGTCCGGACATTTCAGACTCCAGATATCTCAATTACCGAACATTTAAGTAACATCATCAGAAATAAGGCCAGATATCATTGTTCTTATTACCTTTATTATTACAACAATCACTATTATTACCTTCACAGAGCTTGTCAACCATTTTTAATTTATATCTTAGAAAGCTAGATAAGAACCATTTCTATTACTATGATATATGTGTATGTATAGTGTTTAATATTTTATCTTTTGTATGTTCGTGGAAATAATTATATACCTAGTTGTATTCTTGTTTAAGTAGAGTATGCTAATTATAAGTAATATGCTTAATTATTTTTTGTTATATTTTTTTTGATAGTGTCAGAATGTGTATTTATTTAACCAATAAATTGATATAGTGTTAAAATGAGTTGTTTGGATTAGGTATGACCCCCTCCCAGTTTTTTTTTATCTCAGAGAACTGGATGGCGTGCTTTAATAATGCCGTTTAGATCCACCCACGACTTAAGGGCCTTCAGCGAACGGTTGCCGTTGCGGTAACCAACAAAAAAAGCTTACAAATTAGTTATTTGAATGCCGTCAATACTGACATCACCTTATTATCCTGAATAACTCTGCACATGATATATTCACCAGAAATGTTGAATAAAATTGGCGATAAGATATACCTGGTTTCTTCATTGACACAAAATTCATCGGATATTCGAGCTTCTATTTACACCACTGCTCTGTTTTTTTTCTTATAGATGACAAATTAAGTTAAACAGGTGATACTCTCATTTCCGACAGAATTTGCTATAATTTATCCTCTATTAAACCTTTCCTCCAAAAAAATGTATCCTCTATTAAAACTCTATTGTAAAACCTTTTCGTAAATCCTCCTTTTTATATTTCGCATCACTAAGTACCCATAAGGTCAAAATATCATTAAAAAACACAGACATATATCGCGCATACACACAGTGATCCAACCAGAGACGATGTACTTAATCGATTATACACGTCGAGATTGTCGAGCCATTTAATGCAGTAGGCGTGGCATCATTGAGTTCACGTAGGCCACCTGGGAGACTTCTCAAAGAGCAGGAGTTTACCAGATCATTGTTTGATATGGGTCGCCGCAGTCATTCAGATGAAGTCGCCATTTTCCATTTGTGCGGCATGTTATTGCATCTGCCATGCCCGGTTGTAAACCTGTTCAATCGACTCCAGGTACTTCTTGGGAGGTTCAAACCCATCATTACCTTATCCCGTAGATTGATAAGGTCGGCATTCATGGTAGGGTTGCTTTGAAGGAGAGATATCCACCTTTCATTAATGTCTACGCCATTTTTCCAGTCTGTGTCTATCCAGATTGGATGACACGATTTCAATCTATACCGTGGCAGGTTGTTCAGGTCCTTACGTATGGGCAATTCTGACATATTTGCATCGTGTATTCTGTCCCATTGTTCTTTCGCTGTCTTTAACCTACGCAGTTCCGGAGGAGCAATATTCTACAAAGGGGAGAGCCAGGCGGTGGGTGTTGATTGAACAGTGCCAGATATAGTTCTCATCGTGCCAATCAACTGTACATTCAGTTTATAAGTATGTTTACTTTTGTACCATTCAGGGCCACAGTACTCTGCTGAGGAGTAAATGGGTGCTAGCGCAGATGTTCGGAATGTCTGACCGTTCGCTCCCCAGGATGATCCTGCCAACTTATGAATAATGTTGTTTCGGGTCTTAACTTACTGTGGCACCCTGAAGATATGCTGTCTGTAAGTGAGGGATCTGTCCGGGATGACGCCAAGATAAGTCGGGGTGGGATGGTGTCTAAATCTTTTCCCCCCGAAAACCAGGTTCAGTTCATCATATGCCTATCTTGTCTAGAGATTGAAAACACATACCTCTGATTTGGAAAGATTAGGTATCAGTTGCCACTTCCTATAGTACGACTCGAGGACGGGCAGGTCAGTTGTGAGGTCTTTGCTACTGGAGTCAAGATCCTTATGTTATATACTCAGGACAGTATCATCTGCATATATAAATTGAAGGGAGATGGTATCTGGAATGCCATTAGTATATATGTTGAAAAGTAAATGATGGCAACACTGATCCCTGAAGTAGTTCGTTTTTAACAGTCTTTCCACATCTTTTCTTATTGTATAGATGGACTGTGATCCTTCGGTTGCTTATCATGTTTTTGGTTCAGGGGGCATATTTTTGTAGATGGGATCATTTCTTGTAGTTTGAAGACAAGCCCTTTCTTCCATACGGTGTCATAGGCTGATGTAAGGTCTATGAAGGCCGTAACTGTTTTTAGGTCTCTTTAAAATCCTGATTCTATGTGCGTCGTTAGAACTAACACTTGATCGCTACAGTTTCGTTCTGTTCTAAAACCAGCCTCTTGTGGTATCAGTTTACTGTCCACAACAGGGAAGATCCTATTGTAAATTAGTCGCTCAAGGAGTTTATAACACATCCTTAAAAGTGTTATGGGGCGATAGCTAGCCGGATTGTTGGAGGGCTTTCCAGACTTCAGTATTGATATCCCTTTCGTCCTTCTAAATGAGTTAGGAACTTCCCCGGTATTAAGGATATTGGTATAAAATTTGATAAGTCAAATTTTTATTTTATGACCGAGATTTTTTATCCAGGGATTAAGTTATCATAGCCGGGTGCTTTGATTAATTTAATTCTGTTTAGAGCGATTTGGAGTTCCTCTACCGCAAACGGGTGGGACCATCGTGAATTTGTCGATAACTGGTTAAAGTTGATTTTTACTCGGCTTTTAATTTCTCTGGCAAATTTCTTATCAATGGGTACGTCCTCTGTAATATGTTGGAGACTTTCAGCAACTTAATCTGGTTTGACATCAATGGTCTTTGACGATGGAGGTAGTGCCGTTCCTAGGCGTCTGAGAAATGACCGGCCCTGTCGGCTTGAATGTGTGAAGTCCATACTCTCGGTTGTTTCTTCCCATAGTTTTTTTCTGGCCTTATCTACGACAAATTCGACAAATTCTCTATATTTTTTTACTACCGGCTCTATGGTGGCAATGTCCTTTTTCACTTTATCTCGGAAGACATTCCAGTTTAGAATTTCATCGTGGGCCTTTGCAGTTCTTATGACGGGAATTTGTAACCCTAGTGCGATTAGGGAAGGTCTATGTTGACTATGTAGGAAATTTTACAAAACTTTTCGAGAGGCTGGTATAAGCCTTTTGGTATGATCGAGGGATACAAAACAGAGGTCCGGACTAGACGATGTTTGCCACCTTGCTGAGACGAAGGATTTATTGTCTTTTACATCATATAGTAGATGGAAGTTGTTGTTTTCTATCCAAGTAGAAAGAGTCTCACCGCTGGAATCATTTGCACGATATCCCCAGTTATTATGGTGACTGTTGAAGGTCTCCAAGGTATACAGTTGGGTGGTCGGCTCCGGGCAATACTGGGTCCCGCCAATCTGCACTCGGTGGTTTATACACACTTATAATATTTGTGTTGCAGATGTTTAATTTTAGTAGCTCCGCCGCGCTTCCTGGCATTTCAGTCAGAGCTTCGGCAGTGTAGTTGTTGAGGCCTAGTTTCACGTACACTGCAGATCCGTATATTCTTGAAAGAGTAAATGCAGCAACACTAAAGCCCATTATCCTTTTCAGGATTTTAGTGATGGTAGAGAAGCAGTTGACCATGAACCTCGTTCAAAAAGACCTTTTCACGTCAAACTATGAAGAAAACATTTTTAAAATCAATGATCTTATATTGAGTAATCACCAATTAAATATTTAAGATTAAGAATTAGACTTGTGGCAAAATAATTTATGGTTTTTAAATCATGATAATACATCATAGCAGCTCGATATTATGGATCAATTTTTTGTAAAAATCAAATAATTACCGTTTCACAAACACCTTATTCAATAATTATGGCACCATATGACCTTTTCCTATTACCTCGATTGTAGAATCCACTTTGTGAATGCCGTTTTGCCATAGAAGCCATTGAAGAGAGCTTGCTGACCGCTTTGAGGAAAATACCAGAAGTATAAAAACTGTTTCGAAGAATAAAAACTTTCGATTAATTTACATTATAGTAGTATTTGTAATCGATGAAAACTATAAGGCAATTAATATTTCACCACCATGAAGAAGGCACAGGAGGGATATCTTGCTAGAATATCTGTTTTCTATTAGAATAAAATGAATCGACTTCAATAATAAGGATATTTTGTGAGACTTTCTCTAACATTGAAACTGACTGTCCAGGAGAGGTTAAAACTACGTTAACTACATAAGCAACTATTTGTGGTCAATTATTGGTATTTTGAATTATCGGTTCATAAATTTGTATGTTTAATGAATCACATTTTCACCTTCAAACTCAGGATATTATATTTGTATAAATATTTAGATATTGTAAACTATCTGAGGGTTCAGAGAGTCAGATGGTCGTGGCGAGAATGCCAGAAAACCGATTACCAAGGAAAATCATGAAGAGTGAATAAGGGGTAACAGAAAAAGAGATAGATCAAAGACGTGATGGTAGGACAATGTAAGAAGAGATGCTGAAGAACTAGTCTATTAAAAACTGACAAGGGGCTGCTGGAGATCGATCCGGTTGAAAGCGAAGATCGAAGGAGGTCATGGCTCACTAACGAGCTGCAGCACCACAGGAAAACGAAGTAAAAACTTTTCAATATTTCGAAAATATTTGCCAAATACACGAGAAATATTTACCCAGTACAGGGGCTAGAGTATGACGTGTAACATCATCTTTAGCCATTATTGGTCCTTAAACGACCTAGATATTTTTGATACAACAATTAAGCAAGTTTCTTTTTGCGCACATGCTTCCAGCGAAATGGGATGACACTCGCCCCGCCAGACAGCTTTACCCAATCATGCTTTCACCAGATATTTTTTGACCAGCAAGATCGCCAGATTTAACGATATGTGATTTTTATTTACGAAAATATTTGAAGAGCAAGGTCTATGTTGTAACAAAGTTATTTATTCGATGCATTCTGTTCTAAGATCTAAATGTATTTAAAGGAACACGAAAGTTACAATCTATAAAATACTCATTCGGCCAGTAGTCACATATGGCTGCGAGACGTGATCCATTACAAAGAAAACAGAAGAAATACTTATATTTCCATAGGTCACAACTCTTCTGTTAAGAAGAATACGAAGTAGAAGAGGGGTTGAGGTTTGAGCGACTCAGATGGGTGGGGCCAAGGAAAATCATGGAGAGGCGAATATAAGGTAACAGAAAAAAAGGTAGACCAAAGACACGATGGTAGGGCAATGTAAGAACAGATGTTAAAGAAGTATTACACATCAAAAATTGGCAAGGGGATGCTGAAGGTTGAGGAGGTCATGTCTCTGTTGCCCCATCACAAAATATTAGGGAGCTAAAATTCCGAATTCAACCAGAAATAACCCGAATTCGTATAAAAATGTTGGTCCGTGAAATGAGTAATATGCGACCTTGTTAGTCACATTTACAGACATCATCTTTAAAACATAAAATGCTATATTTTTCGTACCATTTTAATATATCAAATATCAAATCTGAGTAGTAGTCTAACTTATATTTTTCCATAACAGAAATAAATAGTCACAAATTAGCTTTAAAATTTTAATATTTGCTGGGTTTTAAATAGACGGCCGAACATCTGAAAGGAAAATCTTTCTAATTTTAACGTTTGTTAACCTAGTTTATGACTCGAAAATAACCTCTCTTTTTGGAATGCATGTGCCAGATTCAATTCATTATACCGTTTCCATATTTTAGCGTGCACGCGAGCGACCCAGATTTAGGTCTTTGCCAATTAAATCGCATCATATGAAGTCAATTAAATGAGTAGCATTGTGTCTATTAGAGAATAACATAAATTACTAAGATTAATTAGCAATCGTTACTATCTTTACGTGAACTTTAATTTTGAACATTTTAAATTCAACAAATAAATGATATTTTCGGGTTTTTATTTTTTTTTTACTAGGTTAGAAGGCAGTGTAGTAAGCTTATGAACAGTCTTTCATATTTAGCGGTTTTTTAATTCTTGAATAAAACATGGAATATAAAATTTTTTAGTGATAATTAAAGCATAGTGTATAACATTTAGACACGAAAGACAATATCTGCCAAATAATCACCTCTTGCAGCTCCATACCGAACACCATTTATAATTACAGCTTCATCACAAACATTCTGAAAGAAATACGACCCAATTATACCACCTGACCATAATGCACACCAAACAGTAACTCATTTAGAATGTAACGGTTCCTTATAAATCAATCGAGGATTTTTCTCACCCCAAGTGGAGATTTTTTAAAAAACATAGCCACCAATTTAAAAATGTGCTTCATCTGAAAAGATGATTTGTTGAAAAAATCATCTGTTTGTTCTATGATCTAATTGGCCAATGCACCATGCTTTGAATGATCCAGTGGTTCATGATAGTGGTGGTTTGATAGTCCCTGTCTAATTTGGCCTTATATACCTTCAAAACTAAATCCTTTCGTAAAATACGCCATGCTGTGGATTCACTGTGTTGTAAACGTCGACTAATGGAAATGTTTGGGTCTTCAGCAAAATCAACATGTTCTTATGAACCACCACTACAATCACTACGACTATATATTGCTCTTGTTTTATCTTTCACCAAACCAGTTTCTTGAAATTTTTGAACAATTCGATTGATAGTGCTTTCAGATGCACAATTGTGCAAACCGTGAATATCAGGTAAGTTTCTAAAAACATTTTTTTTCACACCTATTATTATTAAACACCTATTTTCATGAAATAATTCAACAATTTTAACGCATTGTTGTATTGTATACATTACACTTCTGAAATTAGACTAGACATAGGTAAAGTCACCACGCCATCTGTATTTGATTCAAGAATTAAAAAAACCGCTCAATAAATGAAGTTGAAAATTTAAATGAATCGACGTACAGAAAAGTGTTTCGGAGATTGAGAAAGAAATTTTCATATCATATGTGCGTCTTGCACTGGATGATGGCCTGTCTCCACATATTTGGGTAAAATTATTCTTATGACTATTTTTGAAGATCTAAAAGGTTTTCCAATAACAGTGTCAGGATTTTGAAACGTAATGGCGGCAACACTGTTTGAAATATAAATGTCACTCATAGACTACATAGACTCTCACATAATGTGCATTATGTCAATGGACCATGGAAATATACACGATTCAACAGTGCATAAAAAACAGGATTCAAGGTGACCAAGTGAAATTTTTTTTTGCCGATGAAGCGCACTTCTGGCTTATCGGGCTTGTGAACAAATTTTACTGCATGATTTGGGCAGATGAAAATCCTCAAATGATTTAGGAGGTACCTCTTCGTCCCCAGAAAGTCACTGTTTGGAACGGTTTTTGGACTGAAAGAGTGATCGGCCTTATTTTTTTTGAAGATACGGACGGAAATCGTGTTACAGTTAATGGTGAACGCTTTAGGAATATGCTAACAGCATATCTTTGGCTGGAACTGGTAATAATGTTTTCTTTTAAGAAGATTATTACGACTTATAACCAGACAGTCGATTTATTTTAAGAAAAGTTTCCTGGACGCGTTATTTCGCGAAATGGCAATGTCAACTGAGCACCAACATCACGCGATCTCACGATATTAGATTATTTTTTGTGGGGTTATGTTATATCTCTGGTTTACAGAAATAAACCCCGAGCAATTCTTGACCTTAAACGAAACATTCAGGACAACGGTGAAAATATACCAAGCGATATATTTGAAACAGTAATCGAAAATTGGCTGGGGGGGTGGGGTTGTTTTGGGCGGATAATTGAACGACATTATTTTCAAAACATAATGCCATTACTTGTTCTTCATAATATATAAATTATATAAGTATCCTTGTAGTTATCATTGTACCTTATTTTAAAGTTCTAGCACTCGTATTTATTGGACAACCCTTTCCATGCTATGAAAGGCAATAAAAAATGGTGTAGTCTCCGGAAATTTCGATTTGATACTGTGGTATCTTCTACCACATATTATATAGATATGTGGTAGAAATGTCTCTACGCAGTTGACGCCAAATTTTGAGAAGTAACTTGCACGTTTCCCTATAAAATTCAAATTGTTCAAACACTGCGGCCTACAGACAATAATAAACGATTAGAATACTGTAATGTTATCACAAACCACTTCCATCAAATTGATGATTCCATGAATTGATTCCATCAATTGATTTTTCATGGGGATTTTTTAAGGAAAAGAATTACATACTAGGTATGGCGGGCAATAAAAAAAAAGGCGAGTGAAAGCCGTCGTATACTTGTGAAAATTTACAATGACAATGTTTCAAAGCAAGACACCTGTGAACTTTGATTTAAACGATTCAAAAGTGGTGATTTTGACTTGAAAGATAAAGAACGCTCAGGTCAAGCGAAAAAAATTGAAGATACCTAATTGCAAGCATTGTTGGAAGAAAACGATGTGCAAAGTCAACAATAAATGGAAGAGAGTTTGGTCACCGAACCATTTGTGAAGAACATTGCCATAAGGCAGGAAAATATATACCATATCAGATGAATGACAGACATAGAAAATCGAAGTTTTGCTTTCTCGGCATGAAAGGAAGACTCGTTTCATATATTTCGAGAACTCAAAACGTAGAAAATCATGAATTAACTTAGGACAATCATTAACGTCGACCGCAAAACCGATCGCAGAAAAATCATTAATTTGAACCATGCATTGATCGAAAAGTGATCAGAGGCGGGAAAGTGATTTTGCAGCACAACAACGCCCCATCACACATAACAAAAACTGTCAGATACACCATTTCTGCACATGGCTGGAACTCTTGCACCACCCGTCGTACTCACCAGACTTGGCCCCTTCCGACTACCACTTGTTTTCATCAATGTCTCACGCACTTTTCATGAAACACTTCAACAACTACGGAGATGTCGAAAAATGGCTTGATTACTAGAACATCTCAAAAGATGTACGGTTTTTCTGGGAAGACATCCACAAATTGCCAGAGAAATGAGGAAAATTGTGCAGCTAGGGATGGTGGATACTTTGAATAAACCAACCCTTCTCCCAAATTAGACGTATTTTTGAAAGAAAAAATTAAGAATTATTAACCGTCACCCTGGTAAATAAGCCCCAAACTATATAGCAACTCAATATACAGCAAGGACAAAATCCCTGCTAAAATAGCTGCATTAACACCAGATATGTAGTGAAATGTTATGAAGAATGAGTTAAAAAGGGCACAAAGTTGCACTGCTTCTAATGGCTCACATTTGTTTAACATACTAGGCTAATCGAAAAGCTCGCGAAGCAACAGCCATAGAGCAGTAAAATAACTATATAATCTACTATATTTTGAAGTTTTATCCTTCATATGAACGTCTGTGAAGTTTCAAGTCGATCTGTCAATTAATTCGTACAACAGCAGCTTAAAGTAAACATATCAGGGATAATATTGAAAATCGTACTGTGATTAAATTCTTTGTAAAAAAAAATGTTTAAAGGCAATGGTAATACATAGTGAAATAGGAACTGTATTAGGGGAATTTGCTCCTTCAAAAACAATGGTTTGTAAGTGGGCAGGTGAGTTTCAAGGTGGTCGTACAAGCCTGGATGATGATCCTCGTTCTGGACATCAAATAAGTGTAACTACTGAACAAGTGAAATTGCTAAAGCTTTGGACATCTCTCGGGTGTTTCATATTGTGAAAAAGGAATTTGGAAGAATTGAAAAAAATTCTGATCAAAAACAGTTTCGAATAAAACTTTCTAACCATCATTTGGATCTTCTTCGAAAGAATAAAATAAATTTTAAACGTCGTTTTGTGACTATGGATGAGACTTGGGTTTAACACTAGAATCCTGAACTGCGACAACAAACCGCAGAGTGGATTGAGCCCGGTTGTTCAGTTCCGAAGCAGCCAGTGTGATCAAAATCGACCAAAAAGTTTATGGCATCAATTTTTTGGGATGCAAAAAGCATTTTCTTAATTAATTGCCTTCAAACAACAATAATTACACAAAGCTTTTGGATCAATTCGATGCAAAAATTCGTGAGAAAATATCTAGTTTAGCAAAGAAACAAAAATTTTCATCAAAATAATGCATCGGCTCACAAAGGTGTTCTTACAATGGTCAAATTGAAGGAGTTACACTACGACTTGTTGGAGCATCCACCATGTTTATCAGATATGCCTCCTTCTGACTTTCATCTATTCCCAAACCTCAAAAAAATCCTACATGGCAAGCGTTTTTCATCAAATGAAGAAGTTCATTTTTTCAACTATAAACTTGTTTTATTATTTCCGCTGGGCGACCTTTTGAATTAGCCTAGTATTTGTATCTTATCATAATGAAGAAAAAAAATCTGTTTTGTTTCTTTTAAAATACATAAATAATTATAATGGTAGCGTGATACTTGCCCGGGCGGTTATATTCAAATATTAATTATTAAAAAAACCCTTATTATATGTATCAGCCTAATAATAGTAAATGTTTAATGAAAAATCATAAAACAAAAAATAGTTATTGAGGATTTAAATGTCGATATAAATTATTTGTAAAAATGGATTTTTTTTCTGTCACAAATATCAAAAAAAACAACTGCTTCACGAACCTGGCATCACCTATTTTTATTTTTCCATTCCCAAAAATACGTATCGCTCTAGTTAATAAAATACAATGGTTTCGAATTTTGGCATTCTCCAGAATTTATGGCGTTTATCAAATAAGCAAATTGTAAATTTTTGCGTCAAATATTATACAACCGACACTGGCAATAAAATAAGATTTCCATCGCCAAAATATCTGTTCTAGCATTTGGTCAGTAACCGTTGTATATTTCAAACATTTATTAATGTACGTACAACGGTAATGCTAGACAGCGTTAATGGAAGCTACGTACAGCGGTAATGGAACTCATACGCTGGCCAACAAATTATTAAATAATCTACATTCAGTGTCGGCGTGATAATAACTTATTAAGGTTCTCGAAAAATGCTTAATTCTTAACAACAATATCATAAATAGTAGACTGGGCCAAAAAAATCGACTATTTTATTTTGAAAGGGATACCGAAAATATTATTTTTGATGACAAAAAAAATAATGTGAAACTTAATACTGATATTAATACTGATATTAAGAAGTGTATCATTGCGACTTTCGGTTTTTTTAATAGCATTCGCATCTTTCGTCTAAAACTCCTAAACCATTAATTTGAAAAATTTAAGCAATTCATATTCTTGAAGGGAATTGAATTCTCTACAAAAAAGGTTTCATTATAAATTCACATCAAACAAGCCGCTTCCATGTAATCGTGGCTTGAACATTGATCTGTTTGTAAAATTTTACTTTTCAAATTTCAAATTTTGTAACTAATGAACGAATCAATATTTGAAAAAATACAATACATATTCTTAAAGAACATTGAATGCGCTACAAAAAAAGTATCTTGACATTTTTCGTTAAAATATATATTTCGTGTGTGTGTGTGTGTATGGTAGGAAGTAAGATGGACAGAAGAATTAAAGAAAAATACCCATCCGAGCGCTGGAATCGAACCAACTACCTTTGGATTGCCAGGCACTAACAGGCGACTAACTCACCAAACCCCCGCGGCCGGCCGTTAAATTTATTTCTCCCAAAGTTATTCAAGGTTAAAATTGAATTTAAAAGTTATTTATCGCTTTTTCTGCGTTAGACCGCATTTCTTTTTACTTGATTAAAAAATGTAAAGCTTGTGTATCTACTAAAGATAAAATCATCTCCTGATGATGCTAACATGGCTAGCGAAACGTGAGTCGAGAAGTTTAAAAAAATTGATTTGGTGTTTAGTGGTAAATCTCTTCAAGTTTAGTGTTTCACACCAAAGGTTCCAATAGAAGAAATTTTTCCAAAATTCATAATTTATTTTAATTTGATTTTGTTTAAAGAGTTGTTTATCTACGAAAATTCATATTACTGTATTTAATTAATTCTAAGAGTAAAAAATATGCAGCTTATTATTTATAAAGCATTTATCTTTGATATTATATACTTATTATTATATTATGAATTAGAAATGAATAGTATTAATGAAGTAGACAGAAATATTGCGTGTTTATTTATAATTCATATTTTACAAAAGGAAAGATCATATATCTCTAATTATTATAAAATAATAGAGAACAAAACAAATAATAGCGAACTACCAATTTCAGAAAACACTTACTCGATCAAATTAATTTTATTACAATTAGGGAATTTTTTTCAATATTCACTAACGACTACTAATAAGTACTGAAGTTGTTCTTCGTCCTTGGTGAGACACTTATTGTAATCTTCAATCAATGCTACACCACGTTCCCCTATATCATTGACGACAGCCATTTTTTCGAAAAATTGCTTACATTCTTGAAAACTGCCAATGTTGGACCAATTGTATATATCTTCATCGATAAAATACCTTTAACTTGGAATTTACTTTGAACTTTTTTTTGAATAACTTTGAACCTTGGAAGGAGTGAATTTAGCGAAAAATATTAAGATTCCTTTTTTGTAACGGATTCAATTTTCTTTAATTTTTTCAAATATTGATTAATTTATTAGTTAATTGATTGATTGATTAGTTATTAGTTATTAGTTAAGATTTTAAATTTGAAAAGTGAAATTGTAAAGGCCGTTTCCATGTAATCGTGTCTTGAAAATTGTAATTAATTTTCAAGACACAATTACATGGAAACGGCTTTTTTGACGTAAATTTATAATGAGATCTTGTTTTATAGAAAATTCAATTCCCTTCAAGAATATGTATTGCCCAAATTTTTCAAATTGATGGTTTAGGAGTTTTGGGCGAAAGATGCGATTGCTATTAAAAAACCTAAAGTCGCCATGATACACTTCTTAATATATATTTGGTATTTTCGGCATTTCTTTAAAAAAAAGTCGATTTTTTTTACCCAGTCTAATAAATAGTAATGTAAAGATTTTTTATTTAAAAAAAGTAACTATAGATTACAAAAAACATACTATAAGATACACAGATGACCTAAGAATATTAACAACATCGAAAAGAACATCAAAAGAGAGATCTGTGATGAAATAAAGGTGAAAGACAAAATAATCCATCTAAAAATAAATATCGATAAAACAAAGATGATGGAAATGAGAATTTAACGAAGAAGAAAACTTAACTGGAGTATCGGCGTATGACATCATTGAAGTTGTGAATAAATTTACTTATCTAGAAAGCAAATTAGACAAATACAAGATCACAGAATATAGTTCACATCATAACAGTTTTATGAAGGGTAACAAAACTATTTATGTGCTAGACTAATTGAAAAGTTCGCTGAACGGAAATGATAAAACAAGTTTAAAGTTGAATAAATGACTATTCTTCCGTATATTCTCCCTTAAGCTCAATACATTTTTTCCAGCGGTTTTTTCAATTTATTTATTCTATCTCTGAAGTGATTTTTTAAAAGTCCTCCAAAATACTCATCGACGGCTACTATAACTTCTTCGAAAGTCAGAGGGGGTTAGATCTTGTGAATATGTTGGATGCTCCAACAATTCGTAGTGTAACTCCTTCAATTTGTTCATTGCAAGAACACCTCTGTGAGCCGGTGCATTGTCTTGATGAAAAATGTTTTTTTTATTCGGTAAAGCAGGTCTTTTCTCGTCAATGTTTTACATTCAATTGATCCAAAAGGTTTAAGTAACACTGTTCTGCTATTGTTTTAGCGGTTTGAAGTTAATCAATTAACAAAATGCCTTTTGATCACTTTGGGTGCCTCGAAGCTGACCAACCGTGCTCACTCCACTCTGCGGTTTGTTGTCGCAGTTCAGGATCATAGTGGTAAACCCAAGTTTCATCCATAGATACAAAACGACCATTAAAATATATTTGATTCTTTCGAAAAATATCCAAATGTTGGTTAGAAGTTTTACTCCAAGTCGTTTTTGATAAGAATTTAACAAAGGCGGCACCCATCCCGCACATAACTTTCTCAAGCCAATTCTTTTTTCAAAATATGATACACCCGTTCAGTTGAAATGTCCATCGCCTTAGCAATTTCACTCAAAGTCAATTGTCTATCATCCAAAACTATATCATGTATAGAATAAATTATTTGTTCAGTAGATATTGAACGTCCAAAATGAGGATCATCATCCAGGCTTGTACGATCACGTTGAAACTCACCTGCCCACTTGCAAACCATTCTTTTTGAAGGAGCAGACTCCCCTAATACATTTACATCTTCACTATAAATTTCTATTACCTTTAAACCTTTTTTTTACAAAGAATTTAATCATTGCACGATTTTCAATATTTTCCATTTTAAAAAATAACACTGATACGTTTACTTTAAGCTACTGTTTTTGTAAGAATGAATTGACCTATTAACTTGAAACTTTACATATGTTCATATGAAGCATGAAACCTCAAAATGTAGTAGATTTTATAGTTCTATTAATGCTCAATAGGTGTCGCTCCTCGAACTTTTCAATTAGCCTACTACTAAATATGTAACATGAAAGATGAGATCTTTAAAACACCCATTCGACCAGGAGTCATTTATGGCTGCGAGACGTAGACTTTTTCAAAGAAAGCAGCAGAATTGCTCGCAGTAATTGAAAGACGAGTAAGAATTATTAGTGTTGTTAATGATAACGGAATGTGGACGTTGAGTTATAACTTCGAACTCAAGGAATTATACAATGATTTGGATATTGTAGACTATGTGAGGATTCAGAGACTGAGATCGACGGGACATGTGGTGAGGATATTAAAAAGTTGAATCCCAAGGAGAATCATGAAGGAGTGAATAATGGGTAACATAAAGAGAGGTTGACCAAAGCAGAAAAATGGACGATAGGACAATGTAAGAAGAAATACTGGAGAACTACTGCATAATTAAAACTGGCAAAGGACAGCTGGAGACCGATCCGGAAGGACACGTAGGTTGAAGGAGGTTCAGACTCACTGACTGGCTGTAGCACTACGGAAAGAAGAAGAAGAATATAGAGACTACTAGAACTAAATCACTTTTCTTCTTTAACGAAGAGAATCATCATTATTAGAATTCCTGCGGGAAAATCCAAATAACTAAGGTGCATTGGTCAGTTTAAATTACTAGAGAGAAGATTGAAAGAGTAAGTAGATCTCAGCAATGAAATACATATACACACACATACACTGCTCTATAACCCATCGAGAAATTTTGCCTACCTTACAACTGCCTTTCATCCTTCTTTATTCCCAGCAATTTCCGCCCAGTTTTGTACATCAATTTCTTTAAGATCCGCGACCACATTATCTCACCTGCCTTGGCCTCTTGAGCGATTACCATATGATGTTTGTACAAAGTATTTATTCGCAGTAGGTTCATTGGGCATTCACCAGATATGTTCGATCATTTTATCCGTTGGTATTTTATATTCCCTGCTATAGAAATATATATTATTATAAAGTACTAGTCTTAATGGTGGTCTTAATACATGGTTCTACCTTATGCGCCAACCTTGAAGTTCACGCTCAAATACAGGTCCATATGTTCTACGTAGTAGTTTATGCTCAAATCTACTTAATGATTCCTCTTACTGGTTAGTAAGGGTCCCAGGTGTGTAAGAATGTGAGATTCACACCCATAGGTCAGCACTGGTCTTATGATTGACATTTTTTGGATAGTACTTTAGATGACATTACTATTTTAAAATTATATACACATCTATTAGCTGCTAGTGCCCGCTTCGCTATTTCTGTGCCTATAACACTATTGTTGATCAATGTGGTGCCCAGATATGTGACATCACGCGCTGTATCAAAAATGTTATTGCTAATTTGGATGTTATTTTGATGTATTTCGTTGTATTTTTTTGTAGACACATGTATTTTGTTTTGGCGTCATTAATTTGAAGTTCACTCATTACCAGCGTGATCCAGCCATAAGAACATCTTCAATGACCCTACCTGTTCTTCCAAATATAGAGATATCAACGGCGTATGTAATCGTCTATAAATTTTATAATAGGTGATATTTCTTTGTTTCAGCACAGTTTATCTATATTCAACTATCTATTTCAATTTCAATCTAGATTCAACACGTACTTTACACTCGGGGCACCGAGAATGGACGATGTGGTGGAATTGGATTCCTCATCAATCGAAAGCTGAAGGACAGCATAGTAAAATTTGAAAGTATATCTGACCGACTAGCCCAATGCGTCATTCAACTCAATAAAAAGTTTAGGCTTCAAATCGTCCAAGCTTATGTACCAACTATAAGCCATAGGGATGGGGAAATTGAGGAATTTTATGATGATGTGGCCCAGCTTTTATACAAGGAGGAATGCAGGCACAAAATCCTGATGGGTGATTTTAATGCTAGAATTGGAACAGCAAGAAATGGTAAAAATGCAACTGGCCCATATGGAACTGGTGAGCGGGACAATAGAGGTGACAAATTAGTTGATTGTGCTGAAGGACAAGAACTTTATATTATGAATTCGTTCTATAAGAAAAATATCAGCAAAAAATGGACAATGAAAAGTCAATCTGGTCTCACAAGTGAAATTGACTATATCATGACCAACGATAAAGCAATATTTACCAATTGTACTGTTCTTAAAAATTTTAATGTTGGAAGTGACCACCGAATGGTACGACCAAAGTTAGGATTAACTGTCTTTAACTGCGCGAAAGAATGGTAAGGTCAAAGAAAGCCAAAGTGGATTCTGAGAAATTGCTGGAGAGGGCTAGCGATTTTGGAAATTGCTTTGTCGAGCCGCTTTGCTGTGTTATAAGATCCGGAAGAGATGGAAATATCAGTTCAATATGAAGAAATCACCAACAATGTGCTTCAAACGGCTGCTTCGGCTGCATGAAAAATGCAGGCAGGCAGTCTTTTTGGCAAGGTCGAGTACAGTGAGCTCTGCAAAATTATAAAAAAACGTATCAGAGTGGACACGCGCTGGTTCAACATGCAGCTAGTGCAAAAAACCCTGGAAGTGCAACAAAGGAACTAATAACGCTAAGCAGAAGCTGAGAAAGAAAAGAACGCAAACGTATGCCTTAATGCGTGAGGATGGCACAGTGTCCAGGGCACGTACGCAAATATTAGAGGTTGTCAGAAAATTTTATTCCCAGTTATATGAAGATCAGAACCAATCAAAGACAACAATACCCACGAAAGAACAAATGCCAGATATCTTAGCGGAGGAAGTAGTAAATGCTATAGACTCGATGAAAAACGGCAAGGCTCCAGAAAAGGACAGTGTAACTGTCGAAATGCTAAAAGCTAGTGATCGGACGTTACATAAAATACTGGCAAAATTATACTCAAAATGCTTCAAGGAACAGGAAGTGCCCGACTTATGGATAAATGTAGAAGTGATAATTTTACATAAAAAAGGAGAACAAGAAGATTTAAAGAACTACCATCCAATAAGCCTCCTATCAGTAATGTACAATTTTTACAATGTTAAGTTTTCACTAAGATAATATTTAAAAGAATATTAAGAAAACTAAATGACGCACTACCAAGACAACAAGCAAGATTCAGAAGTGGATTCAGTACAATGGATCACATCCAGGTTGTACAGCAGGCAAGAGAAAGGCACAATGAATACACCATGTCACTGTGCTTGGCTTTTATCGACTACGAAAAAGCATTTGACTCCATCTCAAAGCATGCCATAATGGATGCGCTGCTGTCGAACCATTTGGATTACAAATAAACCTGAAAAAGAGTCAGGTTATGTTTAATAAATTCGCTCAAGGCAGAAGAATTTCAGTTTTAGGCAAGGATTAGGAGATTGTGGACCACTTTATATATCTTGGACAGAGGATTTCAATGGAGGGGGATACCGTCCAGGAGGTAGAAGGACGTGTAAAATGTGGCTGG